>CM076575.1:1750147568-1750467464 GCA_034641835.2 Pinus albicaulis | reverse complement strand
AAAAGGATAACTGATCTGCTATAACTGCGGAGAGGTAGGGAACTTTGCGAGGGACTTCCCGAACCCTATAAGACAATCCTACAGATACTGTAGACAGCTGGACCATGTGATTGAATACTACCCAATTCCGATAGCCAAAATGCAGGAAAAGAAGTAGACACCTACGCAGAATGTACAGAGAGTTAAGGCAAAACCTCGAAATGAAGGACCAAGCATTAATGTCATAACATGTAGCAGCATGGCCACAGGGGGAGGTGAGGATAAAGTTGTGGCTGAGCCTCTTATCCTGAAAGCAGCCATAAAAACAAGAAGGTTTGGACTTACATAAGGAAAAGGAAACCTTTTTCGCAGCTCGCCAAGACTTTTCTAAGGCTGAGGCATCTACTTCTCAAGCCCCCGCGAACCTCAAAGTAGTTGATGAGGTCAAACCATTTTTGCAGGCATGTATGAAGTTGTTGCACAACCAAAGGGCCATAGAAAACCTCCAAGATTTGATAGATAGCTACATAGAAAGAACTACTCCTCCCATGGAAGCTAAGGATGTGCACAAATTGTACAAGCATTAAAAACACAGTGGTAGGGAAATGTGGCTAACCACGCAAATTGGTGATTATGAGATGGATCCAGTTATTCTGGACCTAGGCTCAGATGCGAATGTACTGCCTAAGAAAACTTGGCAGCGAATGGGAGAACCAAAGTTGGAATGGTCCACTATCTAGTTGCACATGGCCAATCAGCACAATATCATATCGTTGGGGAGACTGTCAAAGATCATGGTAGATATTGCAGGAGTTAAGGTCTGAACTGACTTTGAGGTCATTCAAATTGTAAAAGATGAGGACCCCTATCCTATGCTCCTAGGATTGGATTGGGCCATAGATATGGGGGGTATCATCAATCTAAAGAAAAGAAGCATGGTGTTTGAAAATGAAGGTACAAGGATGATAGTACCATTAGACCCTGTGGAAGGAGAATGATATATGGAGCCAGTGCGCGAAGAAGAGGATGTGGATCATATATATAAGTTAATTTCATGGGATGAATATTGGATCAATCCCATGGTCGATGGTGTACTCTATTGGGAAAAAGATAGCGAATGTTTCTTTAACTCCGACAGAGAGATGGAAAATTGGCAGAATAGGTTACATGATGTGTCTATGCTGCGGTGCCTTAAAATCACCAAGGATGCATCTCCTCTGAGGTAAGAAAACTTCCCTACCTCGATGGCTCTAGTACTATAATGGAGTTTTTAAGAGAATTTGAAGCTGAGGTTCCGAGGGAGCAAAGGTTATGGGCCCTTAATCTAGCTATGTGTGCAACACCTGCAAGGTGGCGGGATACGCATAAGGTGTCATTCCAGGACTAGGAAGAATGTCGAGATATGATGATCCTACGATTTGAACCTCTGGTTCACTTGCGGGTAAAGACATTCCCTGGGCTAGCGGACTCACGCAAACATTTGTTCGCTTGGATGGATAAATGGTGTGACCGGACTACAGAAGAATTGGTTCACCTCTTGGATTTTCAATAAGTACATTTTTACAAAGGTCTACGAAATTTTCTTTGTGACATTTGCGACCGAGCTTTAGGAGTGGCTCGCAAGGCTCGTAGATTTCCAGACATGTTGGAAGGACAAACATATCACACAGTGGACTACAGAGTTGATCCAATAGTTATAAAAGACTGATAACACCATCACTCGTATGGTAGATGATAGGCTGGATAGTGTGCTAGGAGGACTTGTAACTGAGTTTTCAATCGATCAATTCGTATCCTATTCTAAGGCAAAGCGGAGGTTCTTCAAGGGTTTCCAAGGTAAGTTTCTAGAAACCTTGCCATTACTGATTAAGATATTATTGTGCGAAAATAGCATTATGTGCAGCCATACAGAGTGAATGAGCTCTGATCAAAGTGAGGGTACAACACAGAGTGGTAAATACTACAAAACTAATCAATAAGGAGATAGATCTGTCTACATTCCAGTAAGGGACTCAGCTGTGCATAGTCATCCAACTACACCACCCTCAAATCAGCATAGGGGCAAGAACTCACCTGTACCTCCTCCACTAGAAGAGGATATGGACTCACACATGAAGCTACCTACCTTTAAGGGTGTAGGGGATGAGGATATGGATCAGTTCTAGTTTGTTAGAGAGTTGGTATGGACTGCGTAGAATGTGGCCAATGATGCTATGAAAAGGGTGCAGTTGTCCCTTGCCTTTGAAGGAATATCCCTGGACTGGTATATAGGATACATAGCTCAGCATGCAAATGCGACCATTCAAGAGGTTAATAATGCCCAAAAATATAAATTTCGGAAGCCTAAATCCTACTCTCAGATAGTGAATGATCTAAAATATTTCAAGCAAGGACCCTTTGAGTTTGTATGGGAAGCTGAACAGCGGCTGAAGAAGGTAATAAGAGAAGGGGAATTTCTTTATGATGACAGGAAACACAAGGAATGGTTCATTGCTATGTTACTGCCTCACCTGCGCGTACCTATGGGTCAGCAAACCATTGAATCGTAGGAAAAATACTTGGATATTACTATGAAGTTGGAAGCTGCGCCGAGAGATGATACTCAGTTGGGAGTACAACAAACCCAAGAGAAGCTAGGGGCGATGCACATGGAGATCCAAAACCTATGAAAGGACCGAGGGAAAGAAGCTAGCCCAGACTTATGGTGCGTACGATATAGGGTATCTGGGCATACCAAGGATCAGTGCCCACTGCTGGCAGACTACCTACAGGTAGGGGGACCCAGTTTATTGCGCCCGAAACCAAGTGAACCAGCATTGTGGTGCGATGATTGTCGCGTAGCCGTCCTGCATGATACTAACCATTGGCCCGGTCTAGGTGCGTATGTCCCAGAAATAAAGAAACAATGGTGCAGGTTTTGTCGATCAGTAGCACATGATGAGAAAAATTGTCGAACTTATGATCTAATGATAGACCGAGGAAACCTATATAAGGTACAATTGAACCCTTCCTCACCAAGATCCCCCTCAGGCATGGGTGGCTCCCTAGCTAGGGGCAGGGAAGGGGGTCGAGGTGGAAGCGCAGGTAGGGGAAGAGGACAACTGATATGCTGTAACTTTGGAGAGGTTGGGCACTTTGCGAGGGACTGCCTGAACCCTGCAAGACAATCCTGTAGATATTGTAGACAGCTGGACCATGTGATTGAAGACTACCCTATTCTGATAGCCAAAATGCAGGAAAAGTAGCAGACACCTACACAAAATGTACAGAGGATTAAGGCAGAACCTTGAAATGAAGGACCAAGAGTTAATTTCATAACATGCAGCGGCATGGCCACAGGGAGAGCTAATGAGAAAGTTATGGCTGAGCCTCTTATCTGGAAAGTAGCCATCAAACAATAAGGTTTGGAATTACAGGAGGAAAAGGAAACCTTTGTCGCAGCTCGCCAAGACTTTGTTAAGGCTGAGGCATCTACTTCTCAAGCCCCCGTGAACCTCAAAGCAGATGATGAGGTCAAACCATTTTTGGAGGCATGTATGAAGCTGTTGTGCAACCAAAGGGCCGTAGAAAACCTCCAAGCTTTGATAGATAGCTATGTAGAAAGAACTACTCCTCCCATGGAAGGTAAGGATGTGCACAAATTGTACAAGCATAAGAAACACACTGGTAGGGAAATGCGGCTAACTGCGCAAATTGGTGATTATGAGATGGATTAGGTTATTCTAGACCTAGGCTTAGATGTGAACATACTGCCTAAGAAAACTTGGCAGCGAATGGGAGAACCAAAGTTGGAATGGTCCACTATCCAGTTGCACATGGCCAATCAGTAGAAGATCATACCATTGGGGAGACTGTCAAAGATCGTGCTAGATATCGTAGGAGTTAAGGTCTGGGCTGACTTTGAGGTTATTCAGATTGTAGAAGATGCATACCTGTATCCTTTGCCCACAAAAGATCTGTTTTTCACTTGTGTAGTGAAATTATTAGCAACTTTAATTAGATCTTACTGCCTGATTGGAATTGTAAATAACTTCAAACTCTCAATCAGACGAATCTCTACAACAACATCTTTGTAATTATCTATTCCATAAACATTGTAACTAATTGGAAAAGAAGGCCACAATGCTTTCTTGGCCTCTTTCAGAAACCAGGTTAGGCCATTTCCAGCAGTCTAATATGCAACTTCTCTCACGATAAGATTGTCAAGAACATACATGGGCAAGGCATGTGGTCAAGATAAGCTCCCAAATACTCAGACGTAGGTGAATAACTATTCACCAAACCATTGCCCTATAGAACAAAAATTGACTTAGGCCTCTTTCGAAATTCTGGGGGCTTTCTCATTAAAAATAGCTTGAAATAGGGGGAGAATGACTCCATTACAAATTTTGTAAAAATGATTCTCATATTTATATTCCCACAAAATACTATGAAATATATGAATAGGTACAGGGTCTTAGGCACTCCATTTCCAGCCCATGGATGGAAAATTTGAGGTAAAATATACAACATCCATAATATAGCCACTCATATAGAATGGGGGAAAAAGTTTAGAAGAGATGGAGTGGTTCTTTCTATATTCTAAAATCTAAGTGGCAATATTATTTTATAGAATATTTCCCCAATCCATAACATAAGCACCTGCCGCTGCTTCCATAAGGGGAACCCATTCTATTGAAAATCGGGTTGTGTCCAGCTAACCAAAAAGTGTAGACATCATAGCAGAGACATCGAAATAGGGACTTGCAAGAGATTCAATAGAATACATACCCTTTTCATCATTCTTGTGCTTGTTAGGATTTCTTCTGCATTGTTTTATTGACGTTGATTTGAGTTCATTTTATTTGGTGAACTGTGCAAGGAATTATTTATCATAAACCTTATCGAGATCTGGAATATGGTACATCTATTTCAGGTCTTCAGCTTTAAAGGAACCAATCATTGTTCCTCTGCTAGTAAGAAATGTCTTATCCCCAATATTGAGATCGTCGATAATCCACCTTACCATATCAATATATGGTAATATTTTGGTCTGTGTTGTAATTATATGTTAGAAAGAATTAGTTATGTCTCCAATTGTAGCCTCAGAAGAATTTGGGGCATCAGTAGTTGCCTTTCTTTAGATTTTTCGAGGGTTTTCATCTTCAAGGATCTTATACATGGATTCCCATAAAGAGGATCTGATTTCAGGTCCACAAGTTGTATCTTTAAACAGAGGCAACATATATGTTCTCTCGAATGTATTAGGGAAGGGTTAAAAGTGGCCATATGCTTCTTTGCTTTCTTGAGAGCTTTAGACATTTATGGAGAATTCTGCTTATTTGGACTTGCCTGTAAATAAGTAAGAAAAAATAAGCGGAAAGAGGGAACCTTTGTTTATTTTTTTTACTTATGAACAAGTATCATAGCAATTGAAACGTTTAAACAGATGATACCACACACGCTCAAGATATGAATTGAATGCTTCTTACAGGAAAAATATTATGAAGGTATGGGCAACAAAACCATTGATTTATGACATTAATAATTAATATGGGTAGTTGTGCCCGTATAATAATTTAAGCATTTAAAACCAAATCTGCTGCACTGCTGGATCGTTTGGGCAACAAAACGTTTGATTTACGACATTAATAATTAATATGGGTAGTTGTGCCCGTATAATCATTTAAGCATTTAAAACCAGATCCACTGCATTGCTGGATCGTTTGTTTACAAATCCAAATTTAATATCAATCATCTTGAGTCTTTCTACTGATTGTGATATCACAATCGATATTGACGAAAAAAAGATGAAGTGTGAAATGTTAGTTTGTTGAGAGCGCGATATGCGATGTACTTTATCGCATCGGAAAATATGGTCGAGGGGAAAATAATGATTCTACTTGTGGGGATGCGATGCGATAGAATATATTGCATTGGCGAAATATGAGAGGTAACAATAAGACCGCTGGGGCAAGATTTGTGAAATGTGATATGCGACGGCTTACATGGCGGAAATGGGTCTCGCAACTTGCCTTATGGAATTTAACTTTAAAATATAGCTTTTTCTATTTTAAAAGAATTTTTTGCTTATATACAACGAATCACAAAATTCCTCAAGTGACTTTTAGGAGTTATATGCACACTTCATTATGGTTTTTATTTTGTTTTGAGGTGATTTATTTATGCTTAAGTACTTTTAGAAGCCAAACTTTGAGGTTTCATCCCTTTTCTGATCCTTATTATTATCAAATGAAATACTCTAAGGGTTTTATTTGTTTTAAATCAAAAAAATAAAAAGGGTCCCCATTATTTTCTAAAGTAACTATTGCATAAAATAATGGGGGTTGTTGATTTACACAACAATTGGCGATTCACTAGAAGAACCAGTTATCTCTGAAAAAAATTCTTAGTATGTTTAAATAAGTAAAAATAATTTAGGGAAACAATAACTATCTTCAAAATATTTAAATGGATAAAATTAATCCGAATGTAAAAACTCATCTTTATCGCTAATCTTTTAGAAACCTTTCATAAATAAATGTATTTATCCCTTTATATGAATTATTATGTAGTTTAAAAGATCAAGTATGTGTCTTTTTGTAACTTAGCTTTTTTATTTACTCCTTTTGTCATAGGCATGGCCACTGCTGCTAGTAGGTATTAATAGCTTAAGCAAGGTTACCTTTTAACCATCAATGATTCAGTATCTTTTCCATTTATTAAAATTCTTCGAGATAAATCCTTTAAATCATTAAACTTATTTTTTTCCTTTTTCTTAAAAATTCATTTTCTTGGCTTGATGACTAGAAAGTGGCAATGCCATTCACTGGTTATAATTAAACTGAACAATTTGGCTCGTGATGAGACCCCTTGTCTTATGATTTCAATAATCATGAGCCATTACCCTGATTTGGTCTGTAGTTGTGGTAATATCAGTTAATCATTAACCTATGATCATGGTAAGCAGACTTGTAATGAGACCTCTTATCCTTTTAAGTTTTTTATATTTTGAATTATACTCTAAAAAAGTATTTTTAATGGATGGGGAGAATCCTTGACTCCTTAAGAGTTTGGATGAAAATTTAGAGTTTAGAAATGCTTATTCATAGGAAGTATTTTCTTTGTAAAGATGAACCTTTTCTTATTGATCTTAAAGTAAAAATAATTTTACAAATTTCGAGTTTAGAAAATTTACAATTTTGATGGAAAAAAATTTCAGATTTGTACAGTATTCATTCAATTTTCTAGTTTAGTAGTTATTTCCTCAAAAAAAAATATTCTTCAAAAAGAAAAACATAAAATAATTCAAAGGTGTTGTGAAAAACCAAAAGTATGCAATCAAACATTATTTTTCTATGGAAAAATAAAAGTGCAAGTACAGTATATTTAGAAGATAATTTTCTTCTAAGAAAAGAATTTTTTTAGAATGATCTCATTAACAGGGAGTAAATCTTTTCTCCCTTGAAGGTCTTGTAACACAAAGGTTGATGGGCCAATTTTTTAATTGATTTGGAATGGTCCAAGCCACATTATTTGGAATTTGGTATGCTTACCTTTTTCCTCATGTGCTTGTCCCATTTGAGTATGAGATCTCCAACTTGGAAGTTTTTAGTGGAAATGAAATTTGCATCAAAATATTTTTTTACTATTTTTTGGTGATGAGCATGAGTTATCTTGGACTTTTCTCTTTCCTCTTCCATTTTAAGGATTTGAGATATTTGTATGGAAGAAGAAGGTACTTCGTCAATAAATTGAACTAGGGCTAATGAGGGAAAATCTAGATTTGATGGAATTACAACTTCTTTCCCATAAACCAGATTAAATGGAGAAGTTTCCTATGGAGGTTTTTTGAGTAATCCTCTCTGCCCATAATGCAAATGTTAAAGACATATGCCAATTTTTCTGATTCTAATCAATATTTCTTTTGATGATTCTTATGAGATTTTTGTTTGTTGATTTTGCTAGACCATTCCCTTCAGGATAGTAGTTAGCAGAGTATTTGAGATTAAAACCTCTTTTAAGAGTGAATTCAGTCATACTATTTCCCAAAAAATAAGATGCATTATCAAACATAAGTGCATTTGGTATGCAAAATATGGTAATATTGAATTGATCAATAAATTCAATAATGGCTTCAGAATTAGCTATCTTTAGTGGAATTTCCTCCACCCACTTAGTAAAATAGTCTGTTTTAGTGAGAATATATTTATGTTGCTTGGATGAGTTAGGAAGAATCTCACCTATGATATTCAATCCCCATTGCTCGAAAGGTTGTTCAATGTTGACTGGTTGCAATGGTAAGGCTGGTTTCTTTGTCTTCCAGTAGTAGTTTTGCATGTTTTGCATTTTCTCACATATGCATGAACATCTTTGAACAGAGCAGACCAGTAATAACCTGCATCAACGATCTTATGCGCAGTGGTGTCTCCACCGAAGTGTCCACATGTAGGTACATCATGGAGTTCCTGAAAAACCCTCTGTGCTTCAGATTTCTCAAGACATCTTAGTAGTATAGATTCATAGTTTTCCTAAACAATACATTTTCTATCATTTGATATTGATTAGCTTTCAATCTTAAAGCTCTTTTTCTTTTATGATTGATTTATATTGGAGCATTCTATTTTTCAAGTAAAATACTAAATCAGTATATTGTGATTCTGAATCATTTAAGCTTACCTCACCAATATGTACAGTATTACCTGATTCTTCATCATTTGGTATATTGGATGCTCCAGATAGTAGTCTGCAGAGACCTTGTCCTCTAATGATTTTGGCTAGTCTTATCTCAATGTCATATCCCTGCAAAGCAGTTACCCAATTTTCTCCTTTTGCTCCTAGTTCCTTTTGAATAATTAGTTGCCTTACAGTTGAAAATGGAACTGTTACCTTAGTGTGTGTTTTAAGGAGAAAAGGTCTAAAATGATTCAAATATTTATAGACATCAGATGCTTTTTTTTCCACTTTAGAATAATTTAGTTCAGCACCTTGAAGGTTTGAACTAAAGAATGAAATGGGTGCTTCAATCTTTTGATCATTAATCTATGTCAACACAATAGCATAAGATGTTTATGATGCAAAGGTATATAAAATAAAATGTTTAGAAAAATATGCGGTAGTCAGAGAAGGTGTTTTAATGATAGCTTCCTTGATCAAATCAAAATCTTCTCTTTCATCATGTCCCCATTTGAAAAGTGATTTTTTTTAATCATCGCTTGCAAAGGTAAAACAATTTGAGAAAAATTTGGAACAAATCTCTTGACAAAAATTATTTGTCGTAAAAAGGACTGCATGGATTTCTTGTTATGGGGATGTGAAATTTTAGAAATTTCCTTAATTCTTTCAAGATCAATACAAATTCCCTGTTTTGAAACGATAAGTCCTAAAAGTTTTCCTTCACTTAAATCGAAATAAGACTTTTTGGGATTTAAAGAAATTCCATATTTTAAACAACATTCAAGGATTTGCTTAATATCATGATAGTGGTCATTCATTTTCTTGGAGTAAATAGTTATATCATCTAGCTAAACAACCACAGTTTTATTTATCAATCCCATAAAATCAATATCCATTTCTCTTTGAAAGGTTGCTTCTACATTGATTAATCCGAAGGGCATTTTCTGATAGGCATAAGTGCCCCATTTTGTTCTAAATGTAGTCTTCAATCTATCTTTAGGATGAACAAAAACTTGATTAATGCCTGAAAATCCATCAATAAAAGACATTATTTCATAACCAACAATTGATTGCAAAATTTGTTCCATCGGTGGTAATGGGAAATTGTCTTTCAAGCAAGATTTTTTTAGTTTCTAAAATCATTACAAATACGAATATCGCCATTCTTCTTCCTAACAGGAACTAAATTTGAGACCTATTTAGAATGCCTAAAAAGAAAGATAATATTAGCCTTAAAGAGTTTTTTGAGTTCACTTTTGATTGGACTTTCAAGATCAAGGTGAATTTTCCTTAGCTTTTGTTGTATAGGATTTTCAGTGGATATTATTGGGATGGTATGTTGGATGATTGAATTATCATAAGTTTTTAGATCTTCATATTTCCATGCGAAGACATTTTTATATTTTTTCAATAAATATATGAAGGCTAATCTTTCATCAGAGGAAAGACCAAGTCCTAAGTTGATGTTCAAAGGGTTTCGATCTGTTCCAAGGTTTACCAGTGAAAACCTCAAAGTTGAACTTTGGAGTTTAGGATTAGTAAAATTTTCAAATATATCTTTAAGATCATAAAGATCTTCAAGTTTGACCACAGACTTAGGTATGGAATTTTCTTCATACTTCTATTTCAATTTCCTTTCGTGTTCATCTTCGTCAATTAATTGATCATCATATGATCCTTCTAATGTAAGAAAAGTGATAACATCATCATCATCATTGAATACTCTCCAATTAGTAATATTGTATGGAATAGATGGGTGAAAAATAAAATATATGGAAAATCTATCTGGGCTATAATCTTTCGAAGGAATACGCCTGGATGCTACATTATTTGTAAGGTCTTAACTTTCATTCTGAATTCTTGGAATACACGAGATATTGAATGCTAAAAAATGAGAGGTAAGAGACTGTACCAAGGATGGGTAATGCTTAAGATGACCAGAAAAAAGTGTATGGTATTTATTACTTGCATGATAATTATTTCAGAATCACCATATACCTTGACATACTTAACACCAAGATCAATTGCTTGGTTAAGCCTTGGACCAGTGCCTCTTATTCTACGGTGTTATTTGTGCATTCAAATTGAAGTCTGCATGTCAGCATTGTCTTCTAGCCTTCAAGATTGATTAATATACAACTAGCTCCTTCTCCTTCACTGTATTTTGACCCATCAAAATATAATTTGTAAAAATAAAGTACTAATGCAAGGTTTATCTATGGTATTTACACACTTGGAAGAATCAGACTAAGAAAAATTTTCAATCTGAGAATTAACTGAATTGGTGAGAAATGCAGACTTTTGAGCATTGAAATTCCCTAAGAAGGATTTAGTAAAGTAATTGTCGAGAATGTTATTAGTAAAGGCCATGGGTTCATTCTCTTCTTTGTATTCAATTACTGAGTATTTTAAATGTTTTTCATGGTCTAATCTGATTTTATTTGGCTTACCATTATGGGAAAGCCACATATGAGACCAATCGGTAGAAAAATATCCATGAAGCTTTTTTGACCAATCTCTACTCAGGATTAGACCATTAAAATCAGGAATATCAGTAACTAAGATATCAATTACTTGATGAACTTTTGGATTGGATGCTAATCTGATAATGACTGAATTCATTTCCCCTAATACCTTAGCTTTTGTTCTATCTACTTGCACAATATGTACTTCTAACTTCTAAGGTGATATATTCAATTTCAGACAAACAGAATATGGCATAATGTTTGAAGAAGTTCCAGAGTCAATTAAACAATTATGCACATTTTTTTTTAACAATTCAAAAGTTAACAGGAAAGGAGGAGTGTGTGAATTAGACTTGTCACCAATCAAAATTGTGTAACTTGCCCCAATTTTCTCAAGTGAATAATTGGGAGGTTTACCTATTCCTTTAGTTGCTTTTGAAGTTACAGGAGCAGGCAGGGGTGCAGCAGGAACTGCATTCAATTCTTTGAGAAAAAATTTATGTTGTTGTTTCAATTTGCTCAGCTCATGTAAAGAGATATTTTCTTTAATATTATTCATATCTTCCACTATGTTATATTCAATAGTATCATAAACTACTAATGTTTTAGAGGTAGATGGAAGAGTAGAAGAAGTAGGATTTGATTGAGAAGAAGAATTCCTTTTATTAACTACTTTATCCTTAGCAACAGAGGATGAATATTTTTTATTTTGGGGTGACTGAGGTAGGTCAGCAGAATTTTTACTTCTAGTATTTACCGGATGTGCCTCATGTTCATTTTCATCATAACTGGTTGCAAGGATAAAGTCCCATAGTCCATGAACTTCAACTATCTCTTCTTCTTGAGATTCTTCCGTAGATGATATTGTTTCATCATGATCTTCATCTTGATCTGATTCATCATTTGAGATTACAGTTGGAGGTTGGGAAGCCTAGTTCTTCTTAAAAGATCTAAAAGGTTTCTTCGAAGAAGATTCAGCTACTTGTTTCTTTATCTCAACCATATCATTTGGCATGGTCTTGACGACCTTTTGTAATCCCTGAATATCATAGGTATCTTTAGATGATTTCTTTTTGGGTTCATCCTTAAATTAAACTTTCTTATTTTTCTTATCTTCTTGAGCAGTTTTATTCTCTAAAGCAAGTATTCAATTTTCAACAGAAAGACCTTCTTTCATATTTTCTACCAATGTAGCTTTATTGGCTATATATACAAAAATATAAATATTATAAGGAAGGGAGGATATGTACCATTATATTTGCATGTATACTCCAAGCTTAGATGTAGTTGGGATCTTGTTGAGAAATTTATTAAACCTGGAATTGAAGTCTTTGATATTTTCCCCTGTGTTTTCTTTTAGATTAGAAATATCATTGATAAGGGTAGTAGTAGTATGATCATCCCCGAATTTAGTAAGGAATTGTTCTTCAAAAATATCCCAGCTAGTAGTTGTGCCTGATGGTAGTGATAAATGCCATGATCCAGCTGATCCTTGAAAAGTATAAGGAAATTATCTAACTACACAATCTTCTTATATAAATTCATTTAGATTTATGGAAAGCATGAAATTATGGAGATGCTCCTTTGCAGGTAATACATCATCTGGATTATACTTAGGAAACCATCTTTCAGGATGCTTAGGTAAAGGATGAAGTGGATCTGGTAATTTGACAGCTCTAGGATTTTGCCAAGGTCTAGCTGCCATTATGTGAAGTGGAGGATTTGGTTGTCCTAAAGGAGGATTTTAAGTAGAAGAAGTAGTTCCAGTAGTGGTTGAAGGTGAAGAAGAAATTACTAAATACTACTTGAAGTAGCAGTTGTATACTGAGAAGAAGAAGAAGGAATATTAATCAATGAAAAAAAATTGAGAAGATGTGAAAGAGGGAAGAATAATTGATGTTGTTTGAGAGGTAGAGAGGGATTGAATCTCTCAAATTGATGAATGTGTTTCAAAAATAGGAGTATTCCTTCGATGAGAATGAAGAGGAAATTTAAAATGGATTACTCTGAGTTTTACACTCTTAGATTGAGTTAATACGTCGGTGCCTTCAAATATTGAAGTGACACTTCCTTCTGAGGCTTCAAAAAGTACAGGTTTCTCTGCTGAAATTGAAATTTCTTCCAATTTCTTTATCAATGTTTGTACTTCAGGTAACTCTGGAGTATATTCTAAATAGATTTCTTTATGAACAGAATTAGGATATTTTGGGGGAGAATGGGTAACTTTTGATTTATGAGTAAGATATTTTGAACCTAGACTAGAAGCTATGGATTTGGAGGGAGAATGACTCTTATGATGGTATTTCCTTTTTGGATTAAGATTTGGTGCCATTCATAGTCAGATGGCCCTCCTTCTAGCACCAAAAATGTTGAGGCCCTGAAAATCGGTGCAACAACATCAGGGAAAACCACCCGGTCGGGGACTTAAAATCGTCCCTTTTCCGTATGGAATGGTGGCTCCAACTATATTTATGGGACTAGTTTCCCAATTTCATATACTTGGGCTGAATGGATGATTTTATCACTAAGTGGAACTTGATAGGTGAAAATATAGGCAAGCTTGTAGTAACACAATAAATCTATCTATTATGTATCCCGGGATGAAATATATTCTATGTGTGATCTAAAACAATAACCTTTCAGTGGATGCAAATAAAGATCATACATTCACTTATAGATATGAAAATATTTGAGATAATTGATTTAATTAAATAGTTAATTAAATCAATTGAATAAAGCTTATATCGCAACTTTAAAATGCCTATATTTCATATGTATCAAATGATAACAGTATAACATGTTCAATAGTGAATTAATGTCAAATTGTATTCAAACAGATACATAAAACAAAACATCATAAGATAAATAAAAGCGCTTGAGCCAGAGGCGATACGGGATGGGTGACCTCCGGGAAGTCCTGGTTGCGGTCTGAAGCCCGGGAGTGATGATTGACGCTATGTGATTCATTTCACTAGTTTCAATCCCACTTCTTCACCCCTGTGAGCATCACCCGGTGCAATGAGTGCTAAGTGGACTATTCAAAAATCATGAGAAATTAGTCAGTTACGACTACCTCTCATGGAAATGGTCATAGATGAATGACTAAATTAACGCAGTTGAATTCCAAAAATGATATCTAATATAATGCACTATGGAAACCCCTCATACTTAAAATACTAAGAGTAAAGGGATCTCTTCTTGAATGGTTCATGAGGCACAATAGTTGCTAAGGTTTTGCAAATGGGGTAGCAAGCTAAGTGGGCTTGATTGTGGGGAAAACTCTACAGTTAAGCGCGCTTGAGCCAGAGGAGTTCTAGGATGGGTGACCTCCCGGGAAGTCCTGGTTACCGGGTGCAAGCCCCGGAAGTGATGATTGACGCTATGTGATTCATTTCACTAGTTTCAATTCCACTTCTTCACCCCTGTGAGCATCACCCGATGTAATGAGTGCTAAGTGGACTATTCAAAAATCATGAGAAATTAGTCAGTTATGACTACCTCTCATGGAAATGGTCATAGATGAATGACTTACACAACGCAGTTGAATTAACGCAGTTGAATCAAAAAATGATATCTAAATATTTCTCATTTGAATCTCAAATATAACACATAGGATAAAAGTACCATGTATATGTTTACTCTGCTCTTTTGAGAAATAATACTTGGTCCAGCATTTTCTATTTAGAAAACTTTAAGAGTACAGAAGTGCAACATCATTAAAGTCTTATTTTAAAAATTTTAGGACCCCTTCTTCAAATATATGAAGGGTTTTAAATATAAAAATAACAAGTCTTAAAATATTTATTACAATAAAAGTTGAGGAGGTTTCAAACAACCTCCCTTAAAGTAAGTAAAATTAAAACAGAAATAGAAATTAAAGGGATGACTATCTTGAGGATGGTCTTGTTATCTTTGTTTCCATTTGTTCCTTGAGTTGGAGGATATGAAGCATAGGCTTACCCTCTAGATGTTAGCCTATCCTAATGCGAATTTGTCCAATGAAAAAAGCATCAGATAGTGGAGGTAGCATGTATGAAGACATATCTGTGAGACAGCATGGCATAAGCCACTGGTTGTGAGGCTTCACTAAATATCTCCACTATTTTTCCCAATCCAACATTTCAATATTCATAATATGCTCCTCTTTTACCTTTGACACTTCTTGCCATTGTCTTATTAAGTCTTTTACAAAATGCAATGCACCAGGAGGACATCTATCAATAATATTTGTTGCGATAAGATTCTGATTGACAGGTTCCACAATGTTAGTGTCAATTTCCTTCACTCTACAAATTTCTCTTTCTGCATTCTTCAACTGTATATCCTAGTCTATGAATAATATTTCTTTCTTTGAATCCTTGATCCTAGGCGGGTCGGCCTTTCAACCATCAGCATAATCCTACCAGGTGACAAGCTAGGACACATTGTCATCTATTTCATCAAAACTAATCCTCAGATCTGAAATGTGATTCACAAGTGAATCGCTCTGTTCACATAACTCAAGAATACTTGTTAATTTCTGATAGAAAACAACCTATTGTTGTGCCAAAAGTTTGTTTATTTATAGGGCCTCTTTCCTAAACTCATCAATTTTTGGGATATATTTTACTTGCTCAATAAAGAGTTGTAATTGATGAATTAGAGTATCCTTGGAACTATCTCATTCTAATGCTGAATTTTTAGTTGATCCATGCTATTTTGGAGATGTGAAACCTATTCCTGTAACTATTTACTGACACTTTGCTTCTCCACTTGTAGTTCCAGTTCAAGTTGGCGATTTTATCATCCTTTTGTTTCATCAACTGATAAACTTCTCAGGCTTTGTCAATGGTTGTAGAAGCATAAGCTCCTGCAAACTATGATAAGCGAGTTAGATCATGTGAAGGATATAAGTGTGTGTCTTTCCAAACGATTTCCATTGACATATCTTCTTGAATAAGAGTCTGGGATTGCTCTCTTCTTCTTCTTTACTTCTGCCTACTAACAACTGCCTTGTGTTTAGGACTATAAAAAATTTACAAAGGAGGAATATCTTCAATATTAAGAAAAATATCGGAAGTTGGGAAGGTCGAGATAAATTCTATTCTTTTTGTGCTCACTACCTTGTCAGAGGGCCCAATAGTAAATGAGTCCTGACTTGCAGTAGGATGAATATGTAAATTTTTTTTTTGGTCAATAGTCATAGCTCTTTTTTATTTTTGGAGTTTGAGATCAAACTCCTTGCAAACAACCTTTATATTGTTGGGGAAATCCATATCTATTGTTTGAACTTCAAATAATTTACCCTAGTCTATTGTATTAGGGACTTCAGTATCCTTAATTGTTGACTCACTTTCTTTCTCAGCTATTGGTTGAGAAACATCCAACATTTTGAGTGGAATTGTTTCCTGTCTTATTTATATATTGCTGAAACTTTAGTAATTGTTGTCGGTGGAGGTGTAAGGTTGCCAATTTTTTAACTGTAGCATAGATGTTGACAGATTCAAATAAGTCGTCAAAATCATCGTCTTCATGCATAAAAGGTCTAATTTTCACTTGTGTAGTGAAATTATTAGCAACTTTAATTGGATCATACTACCTTTTTGGAATCGTAGATAATTTCAAACACTCAATCTGACCAATCTCTACAACACCATGTTTGTAATTATCCAATCCATAAACACCGCAACTAATTGGAAATGAAGGCCACAATGTTTTCTTAGCCTCTTTCAGAATCCTGGTTAGGCCATTTCCAACAGTTTAATATGCAACTTCTCTCCTGAGAGGCTTGTCGGGAACATACCGGGTCAAGACATGTGGTCAAGCTAAGCTCCCAAATAATCAGACGTAGGTGAATAATGCTTCACCAAACCATTTCCCTATAGAAGAAAATTCGACTTGGGTCTCTTTCAATAGTCTAGGGCCTTTCTCATTAAAAACAACTTGAAATAGGGGGAGAATGAATCTATGAAAAAATTTGTAAAATTGATTCTCATATTTAGATTCCCACAAAATACTATGAAATATATGAATAGGTATAGGGTCTTGGGTAGTCCATTTCCAGCCCATGGCTAGAAAATCTGAGGTAAAACATACAGGATCCATAATATAGCCACTTATATAGAATAGGAGGGAAATTTTAGAAGAGATGGAGTGGCTATTTCTATATTCTAAAATATGAGTGGCAATATTATTTGATAGAATATTTCCCCAATCCATAACATAAGCATTTGCTGTTGCTTCCATAAGGGGAACCCATTCTACTGAAAATCAGGTTATGTCTGGCTGACCAAAAATTATAGCCATCATAGTAGAGACATATAAATATGGAATTGCAACAGATTCAGTAGAATACATACCCTTTTCGCCATTCTTGTGCTTGTTAAGATTTCTCCCCCATTTCTTTATTGGAGTTGATTTGAGTTCATTTTCTTTGGCGAACTATGCAAGGAATTCTTTATCATAAACCTTATTGGGGTCTAGAATATGGTACATTTGTTTCAGGTCTTCATGTTTAAAGGAACCAATCATTCTTCCTCTGCGAGTAAGAAATGTCCTATCCCTGATATTGAGATTGTCGATAATACACCTTACCATATCAGTATATGGTAATATTTTGGGTCGTGTTGCAATTTGATGTAGAAAAGAATTAGCTACGTCTCCAATTGTAGCTTCGGAAGAATTTGCAGCATCAGCAGTTGCCTTTATTTGGATTTTACGAGGTTTTTCTTCTTAAAGAAGCTTATACATGGATTCCCATAAGGAGGATCCACTTTTAGGTCCACAAGCTGTATCTGTAAATGGATACAACATCTATGTTCTCTCGGATGTAGTAGGCATAAGGTTAATAGGGGCCATATGCTTCTTTCCTTTTTTGAGAGCTTTAGACATTTCCGAAGAATTCTGCTTATTCATACTTGCCTATAAATAAGTAAGAAAGAATAGGTGCAAAGAGGGAACATTTGTTTATTTTTTACTTATGAGACCTCACACGCTAAACAAGATATGAATTGAATGCTTCTTACAGTAAAATGATTATGAAGGTATGGACAACAAAACCGTTGATTTATCACATTAATGGTTAATTTGGGTAGTTGTGCCTATATAATAATGTATGCATTTAAAACTAGATCCGTTATATTTCTGCATTGCTCGTGTGCAAATCCACATTTAATACCAATCATCTTGAGTCTTTATACCAATTGCAATTTCGCAATCACGATATCGGAAAAAACAAATGAAGTGTGAAACATTAGTTTGTTGATAGCGCGATATGTGATGTGTGATGTACTTTATCACATCGGTGAGTATGCCAGGGGGGGAGAATGATTGTACTTGAGGGGATGCGATGCGATAAAATATATTACATCAGCGAAATATGTTAGGTCCATATATTACTAGTGTATTCCCTTATTGTTGTTAGTGTATCCCCCTTATTGTTATTTTTGTACCCTTGTAACCCCCATATTGTTATTATTGTGCCCTTATATTATTATTTTTAGGTCAGCTAGGATTATATTGTGACCCCATGGACTCTTATATATATAGAAAGGAGGTTTATTCATTTGTATCATCCAAGACTTGTTCATTTATGCAATGTAAAGGATTTTTCCCCCTTGAATTTACTTATAAGGCATTGATCTCTCTTTTCTTCTATTGTTGAAGATGGTTTCATAACATTTGGTATCAAAACTTTGGATTCTAGGGTTTCGCTACTTCAAACAGGTCATCGTGGCACCGTCACTGTAACTTTTTTTCTACAAGGTTTCAGACACTAAACCAAAAAAACCCATTTCAACAAAACCCTGAGGAACGTCGTGGAAAAATTTCAGATCTTGGTTCACAATATTTTCAGAGATATGATCTGTGGAAGTTAGGATTTTTGCGGGCTCCCGAATTTCATCTAAAAGAGGTGACCTTGGGAATATCGTCATAAATATCTCTCTAAGCATTAGATTGGAATTCTATAAAAAGTGGCTGAAAGTAAACATAATGTATTTTCATGTGTATCAATTTCAGAGCCGAAGGAGGAAACAGTGACACGTGGTACTCCGTGAAACTTCGATCTACTGAACTAGTCTATAAATAAGGTCATAATGGGAGATTGGTCACAACTTTATAAATTATAAAAATAATATATATACCGATGAATTCAATCTGATCATGCAATATACTAGAGCAAGATATTGAATCCTTCTACAATTAATTTTCGGAAATTAAACATGATCACACAATCATGCCAAGTAAGAGAAAGAAAATCAATCCACAACACAAGATAATTTTCTAGGGAAATCTTGCTGCTCAAAACCCCTCTATCTCTATTGTATAATGAACCAAGGAATCATGAAAAAAATACAATGCACTCTTCTCACAAGAGTCTATTGCACTAGATCCTGACTGTTTCACACTGATATAAACAAAATTATGCCAACACTTAGCCAATTCTCAACTTGCCTTCATCCTGCCTTGCTCAAGCAATCCCTAGGAAATTAATCATATTATTTAGGATAATTATCCTTCCTTGACTGCACAATTCTCATGGGAAATCCTACTTGTGTATTAATGCATCTGGGTAGTTTGATAATAATACCACTGATAGATAGCATCCCTTTAACCTTTGTCTCAATTGGGTCTTAATCAGAATTGACACTTATGCAGCTATTAATAGTAAATCATCAGTCACTTAACAAATCATTTCATGTGAATTAAATTTGATTTAATTCACTTGACCTCTCACTAGTGCAACAATCAGTTCAACTAGTTAAGCTGATTTTAACTCAATTAATTGAGTTAATTTATTTCTCATGAATTAAACTAATACACTAACTGCAACTTGGACTTTAAAACAAATAGAATCACTCTACATGCCTCACCAACCACCCTCAACTCGAATTTCTTGAGCTAACTGATTCTATCACACTTAGTTAACTATTACAATTGATTATGAGATAAGATTACAATTTATTGTTCAGTTTAAGGGATAAATAAATTTGACACACATTTCTTCTAATTTAATTAAGAAATAATTAAATCAAAAGCCTCCATGGTAGCCATTTTTGGATGCCATTTTTTTGATGTTGTTTCTGGATGCCAATTTCATTTTTTTCTTGTTGCAAATTTCAACACTCCCTCTCAACAAGAAAGGAATCAATCTGTCCCTATCTGGTACCTTTGGAATGTTCTACATGAAACACTTCCCTAGTGTTGTTTGCACATGAAACTCGCCTGAAACTAAATAGCATCCAAACAAATGAATCAGTATAAGGCATATGTCATCAAAGTCTTCTGATTCCTAGATCCTACTGCACATGTCTATTGGAATCTCTGCGTTGCTGACATATGCATCCATGCACTCTACAATGCTACCAACTCTGATCTGTGCTCCTGTGTCCAACACATGTTACTCTAATTTCTATCTTCCTGAATTATGACTGCATCAATCTAACCAATCCTTCCTGCTACTAATGTACTATGGGCTCCTCATAGCCAGGTTTGATCCATGAGAAACACCATCTCAATGGACCCTACCCAATTCCTTCTTGGGATTAATTTTTCACATTTCCCCCCCTCACACATGGAGGTATATTTGCATGTACTCCCTCTGCCCTTCTGGCTTTAAATTTCCCCTTCTTTGAGGTAACTACTTGAGTGGACTCTTCCATTTGGTCTCCTCTCTGCATCTCTAATTGTGGCTGCTCCACAGCCTTCTGAGACTGCTTCTGAGTCTGAATGTGGAGATATAATTTCTCCCTCCCAACCACCAAGTCATTAACCACTGCTTCGCTCCTTAAATATTTACATGCATCCTCAACCTCTAGAGCATATAAGTTCTTGACTCTTACACCGATTTGTTTCACTTGTCCTGTGGCTATGCGTTTAAGGAAAACTTTTCCTTTTATAAACATCACCTCATAACCACGGTCTTCCACTACTGCTATAGAGATAAGATTCTTCCTTAGGCCTGGAATATACAAAACATTCTCTAGTCTGAGATGGGAGCCATTCTCCCTCTGAAAGGTAACTGTACCTATGTCAGTAGCGTTATACCTCTCATCATCTCCAAAATCGATGTTCTTTTGGAGGTCCTTCTCCTCCAAGTCACTAAAGAGATCTCGATCCCCCGTCATATGGAATGAGGCACCGATGTATAAATACCACATGCATCGCATTAAATTATTGTCCATGCATGCAATGAGAGTAAAATCAAGCTCTAATTGTGAATCCAATGCTTCACCTGCTACAACTGCAGGCCCCTTCTTGCTTGTTTGCTTCTGTGGATAGTTTGTAGCATAGTTCCCATGCTCGTGACAGTGAAAACATATGATCTTGGACAAGTCTTTCTTGCCCGCTTCACCTTGGGATTTCTTTCCCTTGGAATTATTTTCCTTACCATCCAAGGCACAATATTCCTCGTCATTAGTCTTGGATGAGGATCCATCCCTAGTATTTCTCCTAAATTCTTCTTGTACCAAATCCGACCAAAGTCACTCCTAATCTGGTAACTTCTCCATCCCATTAATCGAGTCCTGGTAACTATGCTAGCTCTTGGGAAGGCCTAGAAGTTCTAGGGTCACCAATTCATTATCTGCTACAGTCACACCAACACTTCCAAGCTCATCTTAACATTGAGTGAACTTCGCCAAGTATGTTGGTACCGTCTCGCCCTCCTCCTTCTTGATTTTCCTAAGCTTATCCTTTAGCGCCAACTTCCTTTGGTCATTGTTGTTGTGAAACATGTCTATCAAGGCCTTCCACATAGCCTATGGAGTCACCTTTCCATGGAGACTCGAGAAAATGTGATCTCAAACTCCCTCTAATAATATCCTTCTCGCCCTTGCTACCTTCTTTTGCCAAGCATGAAGAAGAGTGGTGTCTGCTGCTGCGGGCTTGGGAATGTCATTATCAATGAATTCTTTCAACTCGTTGTCCTCCAGAACTGCCTCCATTTTATATTTCCATGCAATATAATTAGAACTGTCCTCGAGTGCATATTCCAATCTTAAGCCATTGAAATCCATCTTGATCTGCTTGTCGCAGCAAAGAATGTTTTTGCAAATTCAAATGCTATTCAGCAAAAACTCAATTTCTTCTCCACTATAGTGATTTCATGCGCTCTGATACCATGCATAAATTATACAAAAAAAATGTATACCAATGGATTCAATCTGATCATGCAATACACTAAAGCAAGATATTGAATCCTTCTACAATTAATTTGTGGAAATTAGACACGATCGCAAAATCACCAAGTAAGAGAAATCAAATCAATCCACAACACAAGATATTTTTCTGGGGAAATCTTGCTGCTCAAAACCCATATATCTCTATTGTATAGTGAACCAAGGAATCATGAAACAATTATAATGCACTCTTCTCACAAGATTTTGTTGCACTATCCTAACTGTATCACACTGATCTAGAAAAAATTGGGTCAACACTTAGCCAATTCTCAACATGTCTTTAGCCTACCTTGCTCACACAATCCCTGGAAATCTAATCCCTATTGTTTATGATAATTATCCTTCCTTGACTGCGCAATTCTCATGGGAATTCCTATGGGTGTATTACTGCATCTGGGCAGTTTTCTAATAATATAATTGATAGATAACATCCCTTTAACCTCTGTCTCAACTGGGTATTCATCAAAACTAACATGGATGTAGCTATTAATAGTAAATCATCAGTCACTTGATAGATCACTTCATATGAATTAAATCTTATTTAATTCACTTGACCTCTCACTAGCACATCAATCAATTACAACTAGTTAAAATGACTTTAACTCACTTAATTGAGCTAACTGATTTCTCATGCATTAAACTAATACACTAACTACAACTTGGACTCTAAAACAAATAGAATCACTCTACATGCCTCACCAACCACCCTCAACTCGAATTTCATGAGCTAACTGAGTCTATCACACTCAGTTAACTACTACAAGTGATTATGAGATAAGATTACAATTTATTGTCCAATTTATTTAAGGGATAAATAAATTTGACACACATTTCTCCTAATTTAATTAAGAAATAATTAAATCAAAAGCCTCCATGGTAGCCATTTCTGGATGCCATTTTCTAGATGTTGTTTCTGGATGCCAATTTCACTATTTCTTGTTGCAAATTTCAACAACTACTACAGGACCGAAGATAAAATATCAGGGATCCGAAATTACAAAGATACATCAGTTTCAATATCGAGCTCCTCAAAATCAAGAAAAAGGTGTGTATTGTTTTTTCGAATTGCATAAGTCTTGTTTGAAAAATCAGTTTGAAGTGATTCCAAGGGCATATTGAAGAATAGATATCAGTATTGTGTTCTAAAATTCCCCCTAAAAATAATTCAACACCCATTAAGTCCACAGAATACTCTATTATGAGTCATGAAGAGGAAGAAGTGCAACATGATATATCAAAATTACAAGAGCAAGTGCACCAAATTTCGCTCTTGCAAAGAGCAACAAAAAATGAAATGGAAGTTTTGAAGAAAGGCGTGGAAGCTAATATTGATGGTTTGAAGAAATGCGTTGAAGTTAAGATGGATGGTTTGAAGAATGGCATGAAAGACATGGAAGAAAAAATGGAAGACATGAAGAATGATATAAAAGAAGAAATGGAAGGTTTGACAAAGTTGATACAAGAAATTATTCCTAATGGTGAAAATATGGTAGAGGAAACTTGTGATGAGAACAAAATAAATTTTAATCATGATTTTATAAACTCTAATGTTGGATTGAAGACCCACCATATTCCAAAGATCGATATGAGGAATTTTGATGGCAAGGATCCTGTAACATGGATACTACAGATGGAGCAATATTTTTATCTCAATAATGTGCAAAACAAACAAAAGGTATGCATTGCAACTTTACATTTAGAACAAAATACATTTGTATGGTATCGATGGATTTTCTCCTGTAAAAAAATTGTCACTAGGTCAATTTTTACGGAGGAAATGATAGCACATTATGAGGATACAAAGAGAAAAACCTTCATTAGCTAATTGATAAATCTCAAACAAAAATGTTCAGTGGTGGAGCACATTGAGGACTTCCAAAAATTGAATATAAGGGTAACTGATATTCGAGAGGAACAAAGTATTGATGTCTTCATAGGGACTTTAAAGGATAACATCCAACATGAGGTCTGCCTTTGGGAACCTGATGCATTGGAGAAGGCATTCAGGTTGGAAATAAAAATTGAATGTAAAATTATGGCAACAAGGAATCCTACCACTCACATCTATAAAGATGGAAGTGTTGCTACTCCTAAACTTCCACAACCTACAAGGTTGACACTGTCAGACGAGGAGGTAACTCCACAAAACTAAAGATGCATTAGATGGATATTGTGTGTGTACTTATACATGGAGGTGAGACTATTGGGATTCACTTCCCAATGTCTCTTGGCCTTCCTTATTTACTTCATTACAATAATATACAATCTCACCCAATCAATTAGGATTAGGTGTCAACATTCCCCCATTTAATATGAAGGGATGTTGGTGAGTCCAAGCATAGTTGTGAGCTTTTCAAAATTTTCTCTTCCAAGTTCTTTGGTGAAGATGTCTGCGGTCTGCTCATTTGTGGAACAATGACATAGATGGATAGTTTTGGCCTCAAATGATGTCGAATCAGATGGTATTTTGTATTGATGTGATTCGTTCGATCATGGAACTTCGGATTCTTGGCCAACTTTATTGCAGAAGTGTTGTCGATCATGAGTGGTGTTGAATGCATTTGTTTCATCTGCAAAATATTCTAGGATTTTCCTGAGCCATGGAATTTACTTTTTTGCTTCAGCTGCTACCACATATTCTGCCTCGGTTGTGGAATCCATTGGAACTGACTATTTGCATGATCTCCATGAGACAAATCCTAATCCAAGACTCATGGTATAACCTGAAGTAGACACACCAGTTTCTTTGTCCCCATTGTTAGTGTCGATATTTTCATACTTCCACCAAGGATCAAAACACATTTGCATGTGCATCTTATGTGTCCCATTTTGAATAAATTTTTCATCATTCCATTAGGTCATGATAATAAATTGTTCCAATGGTGGTTGTCCTTGTCAAATAAGCTTCTTTCCCCCTTAGAAGATCATATTGGCTTACTCATTTTCATGTTTCCTTGAGCATAATAACACTTATAGAAATGCTTTGTTCACTTGGAAATATTTTAAGTCAAAATCTCATTCAAAGGTCAGGTCAAAAAAGCAGTCCCATTAGGTCATTATGGTTTTTAATTTCTCAAGGTCATTCCTTCATTTAGGTGAGGTCAGCACATATATGAGAGGGACTAAATATAGATCATCATGATGTAATTATCATATTATCAAAGTTTTGTTTTTTTAGTTTAATGTCTTTTATATCAAAATGTCATTTTGATAATAAATAAAAAAAGTCAAATATGTAATTTATTTCTATTTTTCCAAATGTAATTTTATGTTATCATATGTAATAAATGCAATCCTGAGTTGTCAAAGTGCAATCATGTCTGGCCTAAGTGAGCAAAGAAAGCCAAACTCTATGACTTGATCAACCTGCAATGCCAAAAGGTTAGAAAAATAAAGATTATTGGTGCCAAAGTCTAAAGAGAAAAATGAAACATTAGAAAAGTGGGTATTTCAAAAGAAAATTCAAAACCACTAAAAGCAATTCAAAGTATAAAGGCCTATTTTCAAAGAGGAAAACTTCATTTGTTCATTTTCTACGGAGAGAAACTCGATTTTGGAACAAGAAGGTCGAACAAGGAGGAAAATTTGAAGAAATTTCCTGGCACTATGCTTCTGGGTTAGGCGCTACGCATAGGCCAAAGACGCTCTTCATAGGTTTTTTACGCCAGTGTAATTTTTCTCAGCGCTGCACATAGGCTAAGGGAATTGTGCTCCTAGGTGAGGGACTGCGCATAGAGCCAGAACCCTCCCAAATTCTTCCAAACAAATCAAGATTGCCTCTTTGTCTCTAAAACAATTAATTAGACCCTTATAACTCCCTCTTTCACCATTTTTGTGTTTATGAATGAATTTTTATGTTGACAAAACAAAAACCCTAATTTTCCTAAAATTCCCCTCATCATTAAAAAAATTGCCCAAAAACCCCTTTACCCCAAAAAATTACTATACCTAGACCCTAATACTTCATCCCATACTCCTAATAGCACTAAAACTATTTATCCCTAAGCCCCTTTACCCTTTTCATTAAAATTCCAAATTTCTAGAATTTTCACTTTTATGCCTAGATTTCCCCATACCCTTGACCTGTAATTAAATTTTCATTTTCATCCCTCTTCATATTTTCACTTACCATCACCTCAAAAAGCTTCTTAACTCTTTTCCCCATATCCCTTAATTTTTTTAGTTCTATCCCTATCTCCTAGAGCCCTCATTTCCTCATCCTTTTCATTGCTCCCTTTCCCTTCACTCCCTCACTCACTCTCCCTTTTCTTTCCTTTTCCCTAGGGTTTTCAAAGTGTCAAAGAGACAAGCATGGACAAAGAGGACATAGATTATATATAGAAGGAACATAATGATGATGAGTTTGAGGAATATGAGGTTGTATAGCAAAGAAGGCCACTAAAGGGAGGCAAAATCATCAGGATAGAGCCAGCAAACCTTAGAGAGCTAGAGGCTTCACCTTTAGCTATATCTTGTTTCAGATATGTTGGGTGCTATGAGTTTTTTAAAAAGGTGGAAAGATTTCAGCATCACCCTGAGTTGACTAGGATTTTTATATTGAACCTTCATGATAACATAGTAACTCTTGCAGGTGTAACTATTGCCTTGTCCACTGTCATCATTATTGATGCTACAGGGATTCAAAATGTAGGGGAATAATGGTACAAGGCACAGGACCTGGATGAACATTATTTTGAGCCTTATCTCAAAACCAGATACAAGAATTAAGGAAGAAAATTTTCCCTTTCAATTTCCTCCTCAACAAGTATGCACCGGTAATGAAGATTATCATGAGATGTTTTACTGGTGATGGCAGATTTTCCATATTTTACACATACCATGTCAGGCTACTCATGAATTTAAATAGGGTGAGGATGTTGAACATCCCATATTTCTTGTTCCAGAACATTGAAAATATTGCATATCTAGTGTCAAATAAAGAATATCATCAGCAGATGAATATTCTCTATCATCACTCCCTCATCAAACTCATTGTGCTCCATCATCTAAATTTATTCAACATTTCTTGGGATACTTTCATCTCTAATGACATATTCACAGGTCCCAAAATTCCTCCACCAATGCCACAAGAGTGAAGAGAGGCATCTACTAGCCCTGCAACTGCAAAAACAAGGAAACATAAATTCAAAGCACCTAGGCCAGTCAAAGAGTGCAGTGTAACATATCAAAGGGGCTAGGAGAATTGTTTGCAGCAGAGAGGTGAGTGCTTTCTCCACATGGTGTAGAAGGGGCCTTGCCTTCTTCATCAGAATAGAAGAAATTTTTTTCTCCACATGGTGTGGAAGGGGCTTTTCCTTCTTCATCAACAAAGCAGGTATAGCAGACATAGAAAGGAAAGGAGAAAATCATATAGGTTAGTCATGAAGAAACAGATCAAGAGCATGAAGATGCCCATGAGGAGGAAGCTGATTTTGAGCTAATATACCTTGAAGAGTTTGATGATACTACAACATCAAACATTGGCATCAAAGAAAAGGAGGCACACATCAGATAGTTGCAAAACAATCTTGAGAGGGAAAAATTCATTATCTCTTCCCTAGATCAACAGAACAAATAGTTGACAGACAAACAAACTCTTTTGGAGATGAAGTTGTTGTAGGATAGGAGGAAAAACATTATCAATCGAGCAGTTATGAAAGATAATGAGGGAGCTGAAAATATTAGGAAAAGGCCAAGAAATATATGCCTCAAAACAACATTGGAGAAAGAAAAGAAAAAAACTCAAATTTTGACTATTGACCAGCAGTTGGCAAAGGAAATTGAAGATAGAAAAGAAGTGTGGCTTTAGAGAGTCAACATTCACTTGGAGAAGCTGCTAGTGAAAGCCAAAAAAGAAAATCAGATGCTCAGGCACATGGCTCATCACTATCAGACCTGGAACAAAATTTTCAATATCAAGGTCAAACAGATGAACGATAAATTGAGGAAGATCTATAAAGGCAAGAAACGAGGGGATGAACTCAAGACAATTTTTTAAGCCTCCTTAGCTCATCTTGACACATGATTTTTGGCTTATTCCACAAATTTTGAGCAATTTTGCAAATTTTTGGATATTTTTTAGCTTTTCGGTAATTTTGACAAAACATAGTAAATTTTGCCTTTTGTACAGTGCATCAGTGTGTTCATAATGATGATTACATGCCCCCTGTAATTTTATTAATCATTTTGAGCAAAACTGGTCAGGAAAAAGGGCCAAAAACACCCAAAAAATCATGTTTCTACCTCTTTTTTAGGGTGGCGTTGTGCACAGAGGCAGTCTTGGGAGATTGCACTTTGGAGGAGTCAAATCAGCTCCAAATTAGAAACCACATGAAGATCTAGAAATTAGACAGGAATGGATTTCCAGTGAGCTATCATGAGCTCAATTTGGACATTGGGAAGTCAATCAAAAGTGACCTTCCAGAAGACCTATTTTTTCCTCCTTGGCGCTACACATAGGACAAATTTTCTTTGTTTTAAAGTTTTCTCTATTTTTTCATGTAATTTTTTAGTTTTACCTCACTAGTTGGGTTTTTCACTGATATAATTGGTAAATATGAATGTAATTATGATGAGGATTAGTTTACTATGGGTAAATTCATTAGCTTGAGTCCTCTAAAGGTCAAATGAATCAGTTTCCTCTCTTTTAGAGGCAAGTTGTTGGGTCTTCCTAGTCTTCATATTCTTGTTTGGGAGTAGGTGAAACTAATCCCTATCTCATGGATTTTACTCCCAAAGGCTAGGGAGAGTGGTTTTAAGGTCTATATGATGTATTTTCTCAGTCATTGTAATGGTTGGATTCATTTGGAGTTTTGGCATCTCAAGAGACACATTTTGTATCAGTTATGGCTTGAACAATAATCAAATTTGCAGCTTTTTTATGGGATCCATGTGGTATTATGTTTAGTTTCAGTTTCTTCTTCTGTGCTCATATTTTTGAATTTTGTGTTACTTCATCCATCATTTCATTTATAATAAGTGAATTTTTTCAAGTAGATGAATAGAATCCATAATTGTTATGCTCTGTTTTGGGTTAATATTTATTGTTTGTAATTTATTTAGTTTAGAAAGAAATCATGAGTTCACCATGATATTTATAGATCCTCACCTATCTTGGTCATCCCATCATCAAAACCTTAAAGTGATAAACATAGTACCTACATTTCCCCATATAACACCCTACAAATCTTGACCTAATTTCCTTGCCCTGGCTGTTTGACTCCTCCTGATTCAGCAAAACCCTACCAATCAAAATCAAAAAACCCTGTGCTACTATACCTAGCCTAAAATCTCATTTTCTCATTCATTTTGACTATGATCCATACTGAGAGATCCCTCTCCTGGCCTAGTAGGGCTAGCTACTTGGCTAAGCGTGGTTTGAGGTTACCTCGGAATTGCCTCTCTCAGCCTGAGGTTCAATCTAAGTGATAAAATTTTGGCGACTCCACTGGGGAAAGAAAGAGTAAGATCAAATCAACCCCGTTAATAATTTTTCATTAAAATTCTCAAACTTGTGGATGATAAGTTTAGATTTTATTCAAAGGCTAAAGTGAAAAATTTGTGAAGTGCATATTTGTTTTTGAAATTGGACATACTAGCTTCCCGAAGATGCACCAGATCCAACCTCGATCTGAATCCTCCTACCATTGTTAGTGATCCTCAGAACATTGGAAGAAAAGCTAAAGTTGTTGTTGAGACTTCTAGTTCAGTCAAAAATCAATTAGAAAGAAGTTCTATCCCCAGAGCTCATTCATTTCCCGAAGGGTTAGAAAAATTGCAAGATATTGAATTTGATGTAAATTTTGAACAAAGTTTATTCCGGAGCAAATATTTGAGTTGGATTGATGAAATATTTTTTGATTCCTCATTTCCCTTTCACAGTCATGTTGAAGATCTATTTTCACACTCCCAGTCATGATCTCAATCAGGGACACAAATTTTATAGGTTCTTAAATATCTGCAAAACTATTCTTCGCAAGTAAATGCTTGGGTGATAAGTAGACCTTAGATCTCTTATTATTCACTAGCACTTCATCTACTGTTACCAAAAATATTCCTTTTCCCCCACCTCCTTCTTCATCTGTTGTTCACACTACTCAATCAGTGACCAATCCTCCCACATCAGGCATCCAAATCCCTATTATAAATCCTCCACCTCCATTCATCATGGTTGTAAGATATGACCCCTTGGTTCTCCCTCAGAACCCAGGTGCTATGCCCGTACATTATCAAACTAAAATCCCTTTGTTTGAAATTATTCAACCTATGACAGCTCAAAAACACATAGATAAGATGAATGACCTCTTTGACCTTCATGAAATTGGTATAGAGGATGTGAAGATGAGATTTTTGCACAAATTTTGGGAGGGGAAGTAAGAAAATGGTTCAGAGCTCTACCAGTAGCCACTATTGACACCTTAGAAGTTTTGCATCGCCAGTTGGTAGAAATATGGGAAGAAAAGAATAATCCCCTTCAAACTTTGTCTAAATATCAGAACATGAAAAGGAATGTCAGTAAAACTGTTCAAGATTATTGTGTAAGATTTAATGCAGTGTACAATTCTCTTCCTGCACATATCAAACCACCAGAGGGTTTGGCTTTGGTAAAATTTCCAGATGGATTTCATACTGATATGGCATATCAGTTGCATGAACAAGATCCTACAACATTAGCAGATATGTAGAAGAATTTTGTAAGTTTTCAAGCGAATTTGTTAGCCAAGAGAGCAAGGATGAGATCAAAAAAGAGGGTGACCATCAAAGAGGAGAGAGCTACTTCTGATGCAAAAATGGATTCATTACTCCATACTATGGAGAAAATGGTTGACCGGTTGTCTATCTCAGATAGACCTGAACTACATATCCGGAATCCAAATTTCATATCATAGCAGCCTCATATTAGAATCAAGCAGAGAGAACATAAAGCACCTGAAAAAACAACACAACAACAACAGCAGATTAGGACCCCGTTATAGAAAAATTATGTCCAAGGAGTGGAAGAAGATGATGATGAAGATCTGGTGGTTGAAACCAATCATTTCTTTACAACAGATGGCTTTCCCATGTTCCTGACTAAATATGAAGAGTATACTGAAAATCTGGATTCTCCAAAAGATGAAGACTATATCTTGGCAAATGATGATGATTTGGAAACAGAATCAGATGATTACCAGTGTGGTTATATGAATTCTTTGAGTGCACAGCAGAAACAATATTCTTTGAGGAGTATAGATGTACTTATCAATCCCATTCATAAAATAAAATAGGTCCAGTCAAGGAATGATTTTCCTAATAATCAGAGAAAGGGTAAAGAGCATGCAGATCAGAGTCATAGCAACATCAATCAGCCATCAAAAATATCAACTACTAAAGAGAAGGACACTTAGAAAAAGGAAAATACAAGAAAGGATCCTGTTGTCAAAGAGGTAGATAAAGTCACAAAGTTTAATTTAGAAAATGAAATAGCTAAATTGAAAGTGTCCATTCCTTTGACAAAGCTAGTAAAGAATAGTCATTACAAACATCAGGTGTCTAAAATGTTGCTATTTGATCCTTTGTCCAATATGGTTAATGTTGAAGATGACCACCCTGAGCTCATTTTCGGTCTATCTATAGATGGTCAATTAGAAGAAAGTGAAGTTCCCCCCTTTTATTTAAGCCTTAGACTGCATGAGTACATACTTCACAATGTCATGCTTGATTCTGGGGCTTCTCACAATTTGATGCCTAAGGCTATTATGGAAAATATGGGCAGGGATACCACCCGACCTTATCATGATTTGTATTCATTTGATTCTGGTAGAGTTCACTGCATTGGTATCATTAAAAATTTAGTGGTTTCCTTAGAAAAATCCCAGCTAAGAATTTTTTGATGGATGTGGTGGTGGCTGATATACCATCTCGTTTTGGCATGCTATTGTCTAGATCATGGGGAGCTAAACTCAAAGGTACTTTACAACATGACTTCTCTTATGCTACTATTCCTGTTTTTGGGAAATTGAGGAAATTTTATCAGGAAAAGAAAATTAAATATATGATAATAAGTAAGGAGAAGCCCATAAATCATCCAATATAGGTAGTACATACAGATCTAGAATCTTTTATTTTGTATAACAATGGTGATTTGAATGATATAAATAATCAACTAGTAGTAGTAGAAGATGTGCCAGAAGTTTCAGAAAGTTTTAGAGAAGCTCCTGATAAGGAAAGAGAAATGGTGGCTTCTTCTGAAAAGCCTCTTGAAGAATATAAAAATAGTACAAAACGGAAGAATGAGGTGACCGGAAAAGTAAATCAGAAACAAAAGTTAAATTTCAGCATCTAGAAGATGAAGAGGGCCTTTGGAGCATGGATTTCAACAGTGCTTTGGGTAAGGAAGGTGCAGGTATTAGTATTTGGATCCGAAGTATTTTTTGTAAGTCAGGTGGAATTCCAAGTAATGTTAGAGAATGCTCTTACAAGTTGGATTTTGACTGTTCTAATAACGAAGCGGAGTATGAAGCATTGATCACAGGTCTCAAAATTTTGAAGAAACTTGGTGCAAAAAGAATTTTTGTATATGGTGATTCTGAGCTTGTCATAAAGCGGGTGAAAGGAGAATATCAAGCAAAACATCCGCGAATGAGAGCCTATAGGAATGCAGTTTTGGAAATCTTAAAAATGTTTCCTCAATATACATTAACAACAGTGCCAAGAACTCAAAACATCATTGTATATTCACTTGCTACGTTGGCAAGTAATCTCAAAATTTCAATGAACTCCAGTAATAAATTCGAAATTCATGTCAAACATAGACCTAGTGTTCCAGATAATTTAAGGTACTGGAAAAAATTTTTGGATGAAAAATAAATTAATAGCTTTTTGTAGAATGAAGGAAAAATCAAAGATGCTTTTATTGATGATGTTTGTGATGCTGATGATCAAGACATAGAGGCCAATCAGATGAATGTTTTGGAGCTAAAAGACAACATTATTCCTAGAGGTCTTATACCTTTAGAAGATATGTTCTGTTATTGCCTAAATCTACCTCAGGCTGAAAGAAGGCAGAGTTCAGGGTAACATCAAACCACGCTCAGTCTGGTAGCTAGCCCTACCAGAACAGGAGAGGGCTCTCTCCGGGTCAATCTCAACAAAAATAATCAATAGGGCTTGAGATGACTTGAAATAAAAGCTGATTTTAGGCTAGGTATATAAGTAAAGGAGTTTGATTTGATTTTGGGGGTTTTTGTTGGAATCAAAGGGAAAGGCAGTTTTGGTTTCGGGGATGAGGCCTAGTTTTTGCAGAGTTCTGAATGGGGCAAGGAAGGAAATTGTTTTGATGCTTTGGATTGAATGAATGGATATTTCAGACCAGTGAGGAGCTAAAGAGGGAAAGAGGCTTTCAATAATCCTCTTCAAACAGATGAAAACATGGAAAATTAAATAAAACTGAAGGCAAAGCAAAGCAATCTAATGAATTCCACCTTTATAACTCATTTGTTTAATTTAAGAATAAAGGAGAAGGGAAATGATACACATAAACATCAATGAACTTACAATCACATAGAGAAACACACCATCAAAACACAGAGCCACATGGATCCCAAAGAGTGCTGCAAACCCTGGTCTATTCCTTTGCCAAAATTGTAGAGATGAAATGTACAATGAAGTGCCAAGCAATCCCAAGTGTCCAACCTATGCTAATGACTGAAACAATACAAGATATAGACAAGCCTAACTCATTCCCATGCCTCTAGGGGTCGAGCTCATCATTCTAGGAGTTGTTTCAACCATATCTAAACTAGGAACTGGAAAATAGGCAATGAAACAACTTGCCTCTATATGATAGGAAACTGATTCATTCACTTACATTTCACTTTTTGGTGAATGAATCCACTAAGATGAGTAAAAATGTGCCAAAATTACATCAAGGTCATGAAATTACATCAAGTTAAATCAAGAGTTACATGAAAAAGTCAAACTAGCCAAAACTAGGCGAAAAACTGAGCTGTTGAGTGAAAAATAGGCCAAATTTCCCAATGCGCCGCGCTTGAAATCTCTATGCGTAGCACAACTTTGAGGCTGATTTTGAGGGCCTTCCTGAAGTCCAAATTGAGTGCAGGATAGCTCGTTGGAAAAATCTTCCTATCTAATTTCCAACCCAAGTGGTATTTCTAGATTTAGTTGCCATTTGCCCCTCCAAAAGTTCAATCTCCCAACACTGCTTCTTGTGTGTGCAAAAAGTGGCAGAAAGGCCATTTTTAGGGTGTTTTTGACCCTTTAGGCAACCCAAAACTTGGTGAAATCCTTAGATAATCCATAGGCATGCATAAATTTTGATGAAAAATCTAGAAATGAAAATTTTTCCTCCAGAAAATCTGCCAATTATAAGCGCGTGCCAAGTGGCGCTACACGTCAGGCAGGAAAAACTGTGTTTAGGCCCAAAAATTGAAAATTGACAAAAATTTTCCCAAATTTCTTGAAATTTGGGCTTAGTGTCCTCCATCAAGTGGTATGCTAGGCCAAGGAAGCTTCGGCCAAGATTTGGATTCTAACATGCCTTTTACGACGCTTTAGTGCCTTCTTGGTGCATGCAGTTCAGTGGTGGAATCACTGTCTTGTTCATATGATGTTTCAGTGTCTGTCTCCATAATGTCCATGCAAGGTGTATGTTTAGATTTTTGAAAAGGAGAATTTGGTACCTTTTGTTTCAATGCCAAATATGTGCCGAGTAGGAAGGGACTGTGGGAAATAGTACAGTGGGGGCACTGAAGTCTTGTCAAGTGGTACTTTGTCTTTCGAAAGCTTTTGATTTGACAAACTTTGGGAGAAGGGACAGCCACTGAACTGTTTGGGGAAGTTGAGGTTTGGGGAATTTTAACACATGAAATGGGAAAATGAGAATGAAAGGAAATGAAATGTTTTATGGATAGGGAAATAGGGCATGAAATGATATGAGTGGTTTGGAATATAAGGGAATAGGGGATTAACAGTGATGATAGATTACAGTGAGAGGGAGGGATGAACAAGATGGGAAATGAACAATTTTGGCACCACAATTACTTTTTAAAATGCCAATTTCAAAACCCTAGGGAAGCAATTTCGACAAAAGGATAGGGTTTATAAATTTGGCATTTCAAATTCTTTTAATCCAACTCAAACCACACCAAGCATGGGTTAATAGCAATGACAAAGTCGCACAAACTTACTTGAAACATAGAATATTGAGTCAATTTAAGTTTTTGTGGAGCAGTGGCAAAAATTTGGTGTTCCGGCCCTATGCGCCGCGCTCACTGTGTGCATCGTGCCAGTTCAGAATTGCACGGTGGTGAGCAACCTTATGTGCCATGACCAGCCAGTGTGCCGCGACCTTCACCCAATGCGCCGTGACCAGGGTTTCACACACAATTTTGCTCAGTTTTACCTCCAAACACTTGCGTTGCTCCTCCACTATTTTTCTTGGCTCAAGGCTATCTCTTGGCATGAAAATGGAGTGCTAGATCATGAAAATATCTTATGTGGCCATTAGACTTTGATTTTTTATTTAGAAAACCCACTTTCTAATGTTTGACTTTGACACTTTCACATAACTCTGTTTTTGGCTTCCACTTTGATTTTTTGGCTGATGATGAATTTATTGTCTATGTTTTGCAGGGATAGCTGGCATAGGATTTGGAAAAGGCGACCAGGGCTGTGCCTGAAGATCTTCACAACTGAGAAAACTTTTGAAAATTACATGGCATTTATTACAAAAGACAAAATTGACGATTTTTCTTCAAAACAGAGTTTTGAAGAAGAATCATGATCAAGCAATATGACGATGAAATCTTGCACTGAAAACCTTATTTAAAACTTCCTCATGTGCCTGCTAGCATTATTGAACATTTTGAAGACTAAATTAGCAAAACCCTAGACCTAATGAGACTAAAAACCCTAAAAATACTCTTTGCCCACCAAAAGACCAAACATTGACTGTCATTGACTGGAAATGATTTTGATGGAATTTGATGAACATACCTGAGCCATCAGGTACAAGACATGAGGGATATGAGCGAAAAGACCCTTCCGTCAGATGATCCATGCTCCTAATGGAATGTAGCTGACTAGACTGAATGAGACACCTAAAATGAAATGCAACAAAAGATATTTTGATCTCTGATGGAGGGATGAAGAGACCGACTCTAACATTGGCTCCAATGGGGATGGTAGCTCCTTGGAGGTGCCAAGGACTGCAGATCTTTGGGAGAGCAGACAGTGCCTTCATCCATTGGGCAATGAAGTCAAAAAACTCAAGCTGAAATGCATGACTGAAAACTGATGACTTTATGACACAAATTGACTCTCACTCAACTAAAAACTGACTCGATACTTAAACACAACCGACAAGCTGGAAAATATGCTCAATATGAAGCTTATTCAATACAACCTACTCTAATAGTTTCATTCATAACCTGATCAAGTGAAATGAAACAAACAATGCAACCAAGTAAGTATTCCAACTGCTGTTTGAATTCTCAGCAAGTGCTCGCTTATGAACAACAAGAGAGAACTACTAAAAGGCAACTCCCATGAAAACTTGTGAACATATCCGTTGAATACTATGGATTCTCTATCCGCCTCCAAAAACACTGCATAAGGATCTTGAAGTTCATGCACACTGGTACTTAGCTCATATAATGGATTACTTCTCTTCTCCTCATACCATGAATGAAAACTTTGTTTTGAGCTTTGTGATGAGCTTTGTGACGAGAATCCTGCTAAAAATGACAAAGAGACTGGCTTCCAGATCAAATTTGTATCAGCACACGTTTCAAGCTTACATATAGTCAATGGAGAAAGACTTTGACTGCAGACATCATCCAACACATCAGCTATTGGATCGTGAAAAACTTGAAAAGATTGAAAAGACTGTTGCAACCCATTTTCTATTGTTTCCGATGAGATTACATGATTTTCTACAAGCTGCTCATTTGAAGATTTACTATGCAATTTACCCTTCGAAAACTGAAATGATTCAAAACAAAATGGTATGGAATCATCTTGTATGATTTGATCATATGTTCCAACTTCCATGTCTTCATCTGCAACTTGACAATCAATGGCATCTGGAGGCTACAAATTTGGATATGAGAAGTCTTGAACAAGGTTTTCATTTCCCTCAAGATGGTCCAGATCAAGACTTGTCGATGGTTGATTTTGGATTGCATGAAAGTTGTCTCTGATGAACTGAAACAAGTCAAAAAAAAAGGCAAAGATCCTTCACTTACTTCAAAATTTGAACATTATACTCATTCCTTGTGGTGATCTTTTGCATCATCTCTTCTACTGCACTTACCAACATGTCAATATTTACCTCTAGAGATGTCGATTTCTCTGGATATATGTTTTTCATCTCTTCTTTCTTCAACCTTGCCCTTCGGATCCGCAAATGAGCCTCTACATCTACTGCACTGTTCTGCATCTCTTCAAGTGTTGCAAGATTCCTTTCTCTCAGCTGAAACTCCATTTCTGGATCAAAGGCACCCGGGTAGTGCAAGAGAGTAGATCTAGGAGGGTTCTTATATCGACAGGTATTGAATAATAGACTCGATTGAATCTAGCGGAAAACTGTTGTACTGTTTCCCCTGACTGTCTTTTCAGCTGGGAATACTCGTCTAAAATAAGGAAAGGGTTCTGTTCGATCACCCACCTGTCGAGGAAAACTTTGACGAACTGCTGGAAATCTGAGATGCTCGCATTAGGCAGGGCTTTGAACCAACTCTTGACTTTGCTTTGCAAAGAAAGAGAAAAAAGCCTAATACTGACATCCTCTTCATCAACTTCAAAAATGTCAAGAAAAGACTCAAAATTTAGAACATGTCTCTTAGCAGTGATATTGTCACATTCACCATAAAACCTCGGCAAGTAAAGATAATAATTTGTAGGGAAAGCATGGAGTATAGGAGGTAAAATCAGAGGCTTGTATCGATCTGGAATTTTACAAGGTATAGGGCTATGTAAAAATGCTGCAGAATCAGTCTTGGTCTCTTAAGGTTCATCATTTTGAAGATGGTCATCACAATATTTGGAAGAAAGGTCTTGATCAAGCTCAAAAGCATGCAAATATTTGGTATTTACAATATTCAAAGGGAAGGAATCAAATGCAGGCCGAGGATCTTTTCTCAAATACAATATACTTTGCAAAGCCTTCTTGATATTCTCGGGAAAAGAGATGAAATAATTTATGACAAAGAACAAAATGTCTTGGATGAAATTCCAACTTGAATACCTGATCTTTCCATATTGTCCTTTCATGTCTCTGCTGATCAGGTTCATCCTCCAGTGGAGTCCTTGGATCTGATCTCGAAACTGATTTAGAGTCGCCAGGTGAATGATTTCAGCATTGCGGTGTCTGATCGTTGTCCACCATCAACAATCATATCTGAACTTGATTAGATCTTACTGAGGAAACCAGATGTTCAGTTCATAAACTAGACCGGAGATTGACTGAAGCAGCATTCATCTACTTTCGCTAATGCAAAGCAAGAGCGTTTCGAAGGCTACCTGGCTAAATTCAGGCTCCTTTTGTAGTTTATAAAGAAAACAACCAAATTTTCTTCCCCAGTATGGTCACCACTATGTTATTGCCTAAATCTACCTCAGGCTAAAGGAAGGCAGAGTTCAGGGTAACATCAAACCACGCTCAGCCTGGTAGCTAGCCCTACCAGAACAGGAGAGGGCTCTCTCCGGGTCAATCTCAGCAAAATAATCAATAGGGCTTGAGATGACTTGAAATAAAGGATAATTTTAGGCTAGGTATATAAGTGAAGGATTTGTATTGTGTTTTTGGGGGTTTTTGTTGGATCAAAGGGAAAGGCAGTTTTGGGTGCGGGGATTAGACCTAGTTTTTGCAGAGTTCTGATTGGGGCAAGGAAGGAAATTGTTTTGATGCTTTAGATTGAAATAATGGATGGATCAGACTGGTGAGAAGATGAAGAGGGAAAGAGGGTCTCAAGATTCCCCCTCAAACAGATGAAAACATGGAAAATTAAACAAACTGAAGGCAGGGCAAAGCAAGCTAATGAACTCCACCTTTATAACTCATTTGTTTAATTTAAGAAGAAAGGAGAAGGGAAATGATACACATAAAAATCAATAAACTTACAATCACATAGAGAAACATACCATCAAAACACAGAGCCACATGGATCCCAAAGAGCACTACAAACCCTGGTCTATTCCTTTGCCAAAATTGCAGAGATGAAATGTACAATGAAGTGCCAAGCAATCCCCAGTGTCCAACCTATGCCAATGACTGAAAAAATACAAGATGTAGACAAGCCTAACTCATTCCCATGCCTCTAGGGGTCGAGCTCATCATTCTAGGAGCTGTTTCAACCATATCTAAACTAGGAACTGGAAAATAGGCAATGAAACAACTTGCCTCTATATGATAGGAAACTGATTCATTCACTTACATTTCACTTTTTGGTGAATGAATCCACCAAGATGAGTAAAAATGTGCCAAAATTACATCATGTTCATGAAATTACATCAAGTTACATCAAGAGTTACATGAAAAAGTCAAAATAGCCAAAACTAGGCGAAAATTTGAGCTGTTGAATGAAAAATAGGCCAAATTTCCCAATGCGTCGTGCTTGAAATCTCTATGCATAGCACAACTTTGAGGCTGATTTTGAGGGCCTTCCTGAAGTCAAAATTGAGTGCAGGATAGCTCGTTGGAAATCTCTACCTATATACTTTCCAACCCAAGTGTAATTTCTAGATTTGGTTGCCATTTTTCCCTCCAAAAGTTCAATCTCCCAACACAGCTTCCTGTGTGTGCAAAAAGTGGCAGAAAGGCCATTTTTAGGGTGTTTTTGACCCTTTAGGCAACCCAGAACTTGGTGAAATCCTTAGGTAATACATAGGCATGCATAAATTTTGATGAAAAATCCAGAAATGCTAATTTTTCCTCCAGAAAAGCTGCCAATTATAAGCGCGCGCCAAGTGGCGCTACGCGTCGGGCAGGAAAATCAGTGTTTAGGCCCAAAAATTTAAAATTGACAAATTTTTTCAGAAATTTGGGCTGAGTTTCCTACATAAAGCGCTATGCTGGGCCAAGGAAGCTTTGGCCAATATTTGGATTCTAACATGCCTTTTGCGACGCTTTAGTGCCTTCTTGGTGCATGCAGTTCAGTGGTGGAATCACTGTCTTGTTCATAAGATGTTTCAGTGTCTGTCTCCATAATGTCCATGCAAGGTGTATGTTTAGCTTGTTGAAAAGGAGAATTTGGTACCTTTTGTTTCAATGCCAAATATGTGCCGAGTAGGAAGGGACTGTGGGAAATAGTACAGTGGGGGCACTGAAGTCTTGTCAAGTGGTACTTTGTCCTTCGAAAGCTTTTGATTTGACAAACTTTGGGAGAAGGGACAGCCACTGAACTGTTTGGGGAAGTTGAGGTTTTGGGAATTTTAACACATGAAAAGGGAAAATGAGAATGAAAGGAAATGAAATGTTTTATGGATAGGGAAATAGGGCACAAAATGATATGAGTGGTTTGGAATATAAGGGAATAGGGGATTAACAGTGATGATAGGATTACAGTGAGAGGGAGGGATGAACAAGATGGGAAATGAACAAGTTTGGCACCACAATTACTTTTTAAAACGCCAATTTCAAAAACCTAGGGAAGCAATTTTGACAAAAGGATAGGGTTTATAAATTTGGCATTTCAAATTCTTTTAATCCAACTCAAACCACACAAAGCATGGGTTAATAGCAATGACAAAGTTGCACAAACTTACTTGAAACATAGAAGATTGAGTCAATTTGAGTTTTTGTGGAGCAGTGGCAAAAATTTGGTGTTCCGGCCCTGTGTGCCTTGCTCACTGTGTGCACCGCGCCAGTTCAGAATTGCATGGTGGTGAGCAGCCTTATGCGCTGCGACCAGCCAGTGCGCCGCGACCTTCACCCAATGCGCCGCGACCAGGGTTTCACACACAATTTTGCTCAGTTTTACCTCCAAACACTTGCGTTGATCCTCCATTATTTTTCTTAGCTCAAGGCTATCTCTTGGCATGAAAATGGAGTGCTAGATCATGAAAATATCTTATGTGGCCATTAGACTTTGATTTTTGATTTAGAAAACCCACTTTCTAATGTTTGACTTTGACACTTTCACATAACTTTGTTTTTGGCTTCCACTTTGATTTTTTGGTTGATGATGAATTTATTGTCTATGTTCTGCAAGGATAGCTAGCATAGGATTTGGCAAAGTTGACCAAGGTTGCGCCTGAAGATCTTCACAACTGAGAAAACTTTTGAAAATTACATGGCATTTATTACAAAAGACAAAATTGACGATTTTTCTTCAAAACAGAGTTTTGAAGAAGAATCATGATCAAGCAATATGACGATGAAATTTTGCACTAAAAACCTTATTTAAAACTTCCTCATGTGCCTTCTGGCATTATTGAACATTTTCAAGACTAAATTAGAGAAACCCTAGACCTAATGAGACTGAAAACCCTAAAAAGACTCTTTGCCCACCAAAAGACCAAACATTGACTGTCATTGACTGGAAATGATTTTGATGGACTTTGATGAACAGACCTGAGACAGCAGGTACAAGACATGAGGGATATGAGCGAAAATACCCTTCCATCAGATGATCCATGCTCCTAATGGAATGCAGCTGACTAGACTGAATGAGACACCTAAAATTAAATGCAACAAAAGAGATTTTGATCTCTGACAGAGGGATGAAGAGACCAACTCTAACATGTTCGATCAGGATGATGTGGCGAGAAAATCAACTTTGACTCTTACAAAAAAGGGTGTGGAAGATGTGAACATTGGGACAACTGATAATCTTAAGATGGTTATGTTGTCTAAGACATTATCTCCCGAGGCGAAAGATAAGTACATCAAATTTTTATCTGAATTTTCTGATAGTTTTGCTTGGGATTATGCAGATTTGAAGGTCTATGACAAGAATATCTTTCAGCACACTATTCTCATCAAGCCAGATCAAAAAAATTTCAGACAGAAATTGAGAAGGATAAATCCGAGATTGGTGCCATCCATATAGAAAGAGGTAAACCGATTGTACAAATCAAGTATCATTGTGCCAATTAGATTTTCTGATTGGATTTCAAATTTGGTTCTGGTAAGGAAAAATACCTGAGAGATAAGTCTATGCATAGATTTTAGGAATTTGAGTAAAGTATATTTAAAGGATAATTACCCCCTTCCTAAGATGGATCATGTTTTGGAAAGGGTAGTTGGAGCATCACAAATGTCACTGCTTGACAGTTATTTAGGTTATAATCAGTTTTTGGTACATGAAGAAGACCAAGGTAAAACTTTTTTCACAACACCTTGGGGGACCTTTCAGTATGTTTAGACTCAAGAATGCAGGGGCTACTTTCCAGCGGATGATGGATATAGCCTTTGCTAATGAGAAAGATGTTTTCTTAGTGGTGTATCTAGATGATTTGACAGTGTTTTCTGGTTTTGATGATCAACATTTGTATCATTTGAGAATTGTTTTTCAGAAATGCAGGGAGTTCGAAATTTCTCTAAATCCGAAGAAGAGTCTTTTTTCCATGGAGGAAGGAAAACTTCTTAGTCACATAATTTCCAAAGTTGGCATTCGCATTGATCCTTCCAAAGTAGAAGCCATTCAGAAGATAGATTTTAATCAAAACAAAAAGGAGATACAAGCTTTCAATGGTAAGATGAACTTCTTACGCAGATTTGTTCCTAATTTAGCTAAGCATTTGCGAGAAATGACTAATATGTTGAAGAAGGAAAGCAGTGTAAAATGGACCACTGAAGCTATGAATTCTTTCAATTTGGTAAAGCTTGCTTTAACCACAACCCCTATTTTGGTTAGCCCAGATTATACTAGTGATTTCATAATACTTTCATTTGCATCTGAGCACACCTTGATTGTGGTTTTGATGCAAAATAAATATTGGGTTGAACAACCTATTGCTTTCTTCAGTCGAGCCATTAGAGATCCTACTCTTTGCTATAAAATTATTTAGAAACAAGCTTTAGACCTAATCAAAGCTTTGAAATATTTCCAGATCTATATTCTACATTCACATACAATAGCCTATGTTCCAAATCCAGTAATAAAAGAGGTTCTCACACAGACTGATCCTGATGGTCGGAGAGGTAAGTGGATAGCAGCAATGCTAGAGTATGATCTTGATATCAGGCCTACCAAATTGATTAAGGGATAGGGGTTAGCCAAGTTGATGGTTGAATCCAATTTTCATGCTCTAGACATAAACCTGATTGCAGCAATGTCTAATGATGAAGAAAATGGTGCTCTAATATAGGTATCAGAAATATTTCTCACTTCACCGTGGTATTCTAATATAGTGTATGCTCTTCAGCACTTATGTCCTCCTCCTATAATTTCAAAAAGTAAGGGTAGGCCTTTGAAATTGAAATCTGCTAAATATTGTATTCTAGGTAGTTCCCTTTATTGGAAAGATCCGAGAGGTGTTCTTTTGAATTGTCTGGTTGAAGATGAAGCTAAGCACGCAATGGATGACTTCCATAGGGGAGATTTTGGAGGCCATTTTTTTTGGAAAACAACAGCTAACAAAGTGTTGAAGGCAGGGTATTATTGGCAAACTCTATTTTCTGATTTGTACAAATAGTCACAAATTGTCATGAATGTCAAGTTTTTCAGGGAAAAAGGAAACTCCTTCCTCTTTCGCTGAAACATGTTGTAGTAAATGCTCCTTTTCAATAATGGGGACTTGATTTTATTGGGAAAATTCATCCCACATCATCGAAACAACACAGATAGATTCCAACAGCCACCGACTACTTCACCAAGTGGATCGAGGCTATTCCTACAAGGCAAGCTACTAACACGGTAATTATTCAATTTTTAGAATCCAATATTTTGTCTCGTTTTGGTTGTCCTCACAAGATTATTACAGATAATGCTGCAGCATTTAAGTCAAATACGATGGGAGTTTTTTCACAAGTATAATATCAGATTGGGTCATTCCATCACATATTATCAACAGGGCAATGGATTAGCAAAGTCCTCTAATAAATCCTTGGTGAATATCATTACGAAAATGTTGGAGGAGAACAAGAAAAAATGGCATAGGAATCTTACCAATCCTTTGTGGGTAGACCGAGTGAGCAACAAGAAGTCTATAGGTATGTCACCCTTTGAATTGGTTTATGGTACAGATATAGTGTTTCCTACATCACTTGCAATCCCGGTTATGAGATTATTATAGGAGGCAGTAAGTGAGGAAGATGATATGCAACGTCGAATCAATCAAATGATTCATCTTCGGAAAACAAGGGAGGAAGTTTCTCAAACTACTTCTATCTTCAAGAGAAAATAAAGAAGATTTATGATCGCAAAACCAAGGCAGATAAATTTCAGTTGGAGGATGTAGTGCTGAGATGGGATGCAAGAAATGAAGATAAAGGTAAGCACGGGAAGTTTGAAAATATTTGGAAAGGACCCTACAAGATCTTGGCTTATCGAGGACAAAATTCCTATTTTCTAAAGGAGAAAAATGGATAGGAATGTTCAGGAGGACCAGTTAATGGTAGGCTCTTGAAACATTATTATTTCTGATGCAACTTCTGAGAGAATGTTTCACTTTCATTGTAAATACCAATTTATATTTTCTGCAAGGTTTGGAGCAAATATTCATTTAGGCTTGGGGCCCTAAGTGAAGGCTATAAATCTTGTTTATTTTATGTTGTTTACAAAGTTTTGGAGTTAAAATTTGAGTTAGTGTCAGAGTCAATTTTTGAGTCAGTTTCGAGTCACTTTTATGGCTTTTGAGTCAGTTTAATAATCTGCAGTCTTTTGGATTGTTTGACCGTATTTACCCAATGGTTAGGAACTTGGTCTACGGTGTTCTTGACACCTCCAAGGAGTTTCCATCCCCAATAAGGGCCAATGTTAGTGTCAGTATTTGCATACTTCCACCAAGGATCAAAACACATTTGCATGTGCATCTTAGGTGTCCCATTCTGAATAAATTTTTCGTCATTCCATTAGGTCATGATATAATATTGTTCCAATGGTGGTTATCCTTGTCAAATAAGCTTCTTACTCCCTCATAATATCATATTGGCTGACTCATTCTCATGTTTCCTTGAGCATAATAACACCTATGGAAATGCTCTGTTAACTTGGAAATATTTTAAGTCAAAATCTCATTTAAAGGTTAGGTCAAAAAAACAATCCCATTAGGTCATTAGGGTTTTGCATTTCTCAAGGTAATTCCTTCATTTAGGTGAAGTCAACACATAAATGAGAGGGACTAAATAATATCATCATGATGTAATTATCATACTATCAAAGTTGTAATTTTTTAGTTTAATGACTTTTATATCCAAATGTCATTTCGATAAAAAAAAGTCAAATTTGTAATTTATTTCTATTTTTCCAAATGTAATTTTATGTTATCATATGTAATAAATGCAATCCATAGTTGTCAAAGTGAAATCATGTCCAGTCTAAGTGAGAAAAGAAATCCAAACTCCATGACTTGATCAACCTGCAATGCCAAAAGGTCAGAAAAATAAAGAGTATTAGTGCCAATGTCTAAAGAGAAAAATGAAACATTAGAAAAGTGTGTATTTCAAAAGAAAATTCAAAACCACTAAAATTCATTCAAAGTATAAAGGCCTATTTCTTACAGAGGAAAACTTCATTTGTTCATTTTCCAAGGAGAGAAACTCGATTTTGGAACAAGAAGGTTGAACAAGGAGGAAAATTTAAAGAAACTGTTTGGTGTTGCGCTTCTGGGTTAGGAGCTGTACATAGGGCCTTTCCGCCAGTGTAATTTTTCTCAGTGTTGCACATAGGCTAAGGGTGTTGCGCTCTTGGGTGAGGCATTGTGCATAGAGCCAGAACCCTCCAAAATTATTACAAACAACTCAAGATTGCCTCTTTTTCTCTAAAACAACTAAGTAGACCCTTATAAATCCCTCTTTCATCTTTTTTGTGTTTATGAATGAAGTTTTATGTTGACAAAACAACAACCCTAGTTTTCTCTGATCATTACAAAATTTCCCAAAAACCCCTTTACCCCAAAACATTACTATCCCTAGACCCTAATACTTCATCCCATACTCCTAAGAACACTAAAACTACATATCCATAAGCCCCTTTACCCTTTTCATTAAAATCACAAATTTCTAGAATTTTCACTTTTATGCATAGATTTCCCCATACCCTTGACCTGTAATTAAATTTTCATTTTCATCCCTCTTCATATTTTCACTTCCCATCACCTCACAAAGCTTCTTAATCCTTTTCCCCATCTCCCTTAATTTTTGTAGTTATATCCCTATCTCTTAGAGCCCTCATTTCCTCATCCTTTTCCTTGCTCCCTTTCCCTTCACTCCCTCACTCACTCTCCCTTTTCTTTCCTTTTCCCTAGGGTTTTCAAAGTTTCAAAGAGACATGCATGGACAAAGATGAAATCGATTACATAGAGGAGGAACATAGTGATAATATGTTTGAGGAAGATGAGGTTTTACAACAAAGAAGTCCACATAAGGGAGGCAAAATCATCAGGATAGAGCCAGCGAACCTTAGAGAGCTAAAGGCTTCACCTTTAGCTGTATCTTATTTCAGATATGTTGGGTGTTATGATTTTTGTGAAAACGTGGAAAGAGTTCAGCATCACCATGAGTTGACTAGACTTTTTATACTAAACCTTCATGATAATAGAGTACCTCTTGCATGTGTAAATTTGTCCTTGTCCATTGCCATCATTGTTGATGCTACAGGGATTCCAAATGTAGGGGGGAAATGATACAAGGCACAGGACCTAGATGAACATTATTTTGAGCCTTATCTCAAAAGCAAATACAAGAATGAAGGAAGAAAATTTTTCCCTTTCAGTTTCCTCCTTAGCAAGTATGCATCGGTAATGAAGATTATCATGAGATATTTTACTTGTGAGGGAAGATTTTACAGATTGTACACATACCATATTAGGCTACTCATGCATTTCACTAGGGTGAGGATGTTGAACATCCCATATTTCTTATTCCGGAACATTGAAAAGATGGCATATCTATTGTCAAATAAATAATATCATCAGCAGATGAATATCCTCTATCATCACTCCCTCATCAAACTCATTGTGCTCCATCATCTAAATTTTCTTGACATTTCTTGGGATACTTTCATCTCTAATGACATATTCACAGGTCCCCAAATTCCTCCACCAATGCCACAAGAGAGAAGATAGGCATCTACTAGCCCTGCAGCTGCAAAACAAGGAAACATAAAGTCAAAGCACCTAGGCCAGTCAAAGAGTGCAGTGTAACATATCGAAGATGGCTAAGAGAATTTTTTGCAGCAGAGAGGCGAGTGCTTGCTCCACATGTTGTGGAAGGGGCCTTGCCTTCTTCATCAGCACAAAGGAAAAATTTTTCTCCACATGGTGTGGAAGGGGCTTTTCCTTCTTCATCAACAAAGTAGGTACAACAGGCACATAAAGGAAAGGAGAAAATCATAGAGGTTATTTATGAAGAAATAGATCAAGAGCATGAAGATGCCCATGAGGAGGAAGATAATTTTGAGCTAGTAGACCTTGAATATTTTGATGATACTACTACATCAAACATTGGCATCAAATAAAAGGAGGCACACATTAGAGTGTTGCAAAACAATCTTGAGAGGGAAAAATTCATTATCTCTTCCCTAGAGCAAGAGAACAAATAGTTGACAGACAAACAAACTCTTTTGGAGATGAATTTTGTGTAGGAGAGGAGGAAAAACATGATCAATCAAGTAGCTATGGAAGATCCTGAGGGAGCTGAAAATATCAGGAACAAGAACAATAGGCCTCAAAAGAGCATTGGAGAAAGAAAAGCAAAAAACTCAAAGTTTGATTATTGACCAGCAGTTGGCAAAGAAAATTGAAGATAACAAAGAAGTGTGGCTTGAGAGAGTCAAAATTCACTTGGATAAGCTACTAGTGAATCTGACAAAGACAATCAGATGCTCAGGCACATGGCTCATCACTATCAGACCCGGAACAAAATTTGCAATATCAAGGTCAAACAGATGAAGGATAAATTGAGGAAGATTCGAAAAGGAAAGAAAGGAGGGGATAAGCTCAAGATGCTTGCTAAAGCCTCCTTAGCTCATATTGACATGTGATTTTAGGTTTATTCCAAAAAATTTGAGCATTTTTGCAATTTTTTGGATATTTTTGAGATTTTTGGAAATTTTGAAAAAGCACAGTAAAATTTGTCGCGTTGCGCTTATTCTTGGAGCATCCAATGGAAAAAAGGAAAGAAAAAATGTGTTAATAATGATGAGTACATGCCCCCTGTAATTTTGTTAAGCATTTGGAGAAAAAATGGTCAGGAAAAAGGGCCAAAAACACCCAAAAAATCATGTTTCTACCTCTTTTTTAGGGTGGCATTGTGCATAGAGGCAGTCTTGGGAGATTTCACTTTTGAGGGATCAAATCAGCTCCAAAGCCAAAAATAAAAGAAGATATGGAAAGTAGACAGGATAGGATTTCCAATTAGCTATCATGAGCTCAATTTGGACATCAGGAATTTAGTCAAAAGTGACCTGCAAGAAGACCTATTTTTTCCTCCTTGGCGCTGCGCATAGGACAAATTATCTCTGTTTTAAAATTTTCTCTGCTTTTCATGTAATTTTTGAGTTTTTCCTCACTAGTTGGGTTTTTCACTGATGTAATTGGTAAAGATGAATGTAATTATGATGAGTATTATTTTTATATGGGTAAATTCATTAGCTTGAGTCCTCTAAAGGTCAAATGAATCAGTTTCCTCTATTTTAGAGGCAAGTTGTTGGGACTTCCTAGTCTTCAGATTCTTGTTTAGGAGTAGGTGAAACTGATCCCTATCTCATGGATTCAACTCCCTGAGTCTAGGGAGAGTGTTTTACAGGTCTATATGATGTATTTTCTTAGTCATTATAATGGTTAGATTCATTTGGAGTTTTGGCATCTCAGAGACACATTTTGTATCAGCTCTGGCTTGGACATTAAGAAAATTTGCATCTATTTTTTGGGATCCATGTGGTATTGTGTTTAGTTTTAGTTTCTTCTTATATGCTCATATGTTTGAATTTTTCTTACTTCATCCATCATTTCGTTGCTAATAAGTGAATGTTTTCAAGTAGATGAACAAAATCCATAATTTTTATGCTCTGTTTTGAGTTAATATGTGTTGTTTGTAATTTCTTCAGTTTAGAAATAAATCATGTGTTCACCATGCTCTTTCTAGCTCCTCAACTATCTTGATCATCCCATCATCAAAAAACTAAAGTGCTAAACATCGTACCTACCTTGTCCCATAGAACACCCTGCAAATCTTGACCTAATTTCCTTGCCCTAGTTGTTTGACTCCTCCTGATCCAGCAAAACCCTACCAATGAAAATCAAAAAACCTTGTGCTACTATACCTAGCCTAAAATCTCCTTTCCTCGGTCATTTTGACTGTGATCCATACTGAGAGAGCCCTCTCCTAGCCTAGTAGGGCTAGCTACTTGGCTAAGCATGGTTTTACATTACCTCAAAATCTCCTCTCTCAGCTTGAGGTTCAATCAGAGTGATAACACCCATCGGTTCAATCTGAGTGATAACACCCATCAAAGTCTGAATCAGAGTATCCAATCAAGCTGAAATCACCTACCTGTGTATATTTGATTCCAAAGTCTTGAGTCCCCTTCAAGTACTTTAGAACTATTTTTGTAGCAGACCAATGTCCTTCACAAGGTTTTTGCATAAACCTGGAGAGGATTCCAACAACAAATGCATAAACAAGATGTCTATACTTCATTGCATCCTAGAATTCCTTCCCTTCAATGAATGTAAGATTCAAGTTTTGTTCCATTGGAGTGGTTAAGGGATTGCATTTATCCATGCCAAACTTGTTCAAAAGATCTTCAATGTAATTCTTTTGAGAACTAAATATAAATTTAGGATGTTGAGTTACTTCAATACCCAGATAGTAATGAACATAGCCCAAATCAGTCATTTCAAAACCTTTCTTCAATTCTTTCTTTATGGATGCAATATAACTCTCATTGTTCCCTTTCATCAAAAGATCATCTACATACACCACAAGATATACAACTATTTTTCCAACTTTCTTAACAAACAAAGTTGTATCATCAATATAAAAATGTTTGAAGTCAAGTTTTAGAAGATGCTCAGTTGATTTCTCATACCAGGCTCGTGGTGCTTGCTTGAGGCCATACAAGGATTTTATAAGTTTTCATACTTTGTGTTCCTAGCCCTTCACAACAAATCCTTATGGCTAGGACATAAAAACTTTCTCCTTTATATCTCCATTCAAAAAAGTGGTTTTTACATCCATCTGATGGAATTTACATCCCTTCTGAGCTGCTAGGGAAAAGAGTGTCTGGATGGTAGCCCATTTTGCTATGGGGGGGGGGAATTTTCTTCATAATTGACCCCTTATTTCTGTGCAAAACCTTTTGCCACAAGCATGGCTTTATGCTTTTCAAGTGAGCCATCTTCTTTGTACTTTTTCTAGTAGACCCACTTACATCCAATTGGTTTGATTCCCAAAGGAGGATCAACCAGCTTCCAAGTGCCATTCTTTATCAAGGCATCATACTCCTTTTGCATCGCTTCATTCCATTCAACATGAGAAGCGGCTTCTTTGAAGGAATTTGGTTCATGATCTGCAGACAAATTAAATTCACAGTTATAAGTAATATCCATATCAATAGGTGAATCAGAATTATCTATGTCACCTTCGTTTTGTATGGTGGAACTTCTTGTTCTTGTATTTCTAACCTCATCGGGACAAACATTTTCTAGTGTCTTTGTCAGCCATTTTGGGGGACCTTTCTAAGATGGCGTAGGCTGCTCATTTGACTGAGTTGGAATTGAATCAAGATTCATTCTCTCAATTCTGTCAATCACATCGTTCAAGGTGTCATCTGTGGTTGGTTCTTCATGTGGGGGAGAGAGTGCTTCGGAAAATTATTCCAAAGATTGATTCAGTATAGGAATCCCCCCTTCAAGATGTGGAATCTGATTATCAAATTCTTGAAAATACTTTTCATGTGTGAATCTATCTAGGCGATCAAGTTGTCACTCAACAACATTGTCAATATTGGGAGATTCAAGGAATATAACATATCTTTCTACTACAAAATTCTTATTTACTTCATCATAGAGACGATATCCTTTGGAGGTATTGGAATACCACAAGAAGATACATTTTCGACTTCTAGCACCAAGTTTATTCCTTTGTACCTTGGGTATCAAAACATAACAGGTGGAACCAAAGACCCTGAAATGCTTTACCGAAGGAATGTGACCATGTCACATTTCATAAGGATTTTTGTTTCTGATTGAATTTGAAGGAAACCTATTCTTTATGTATACAACACATAGAACTACATCATCCCAAAACATCAATTTTACATTCTTAAAAAACATCATGGAGCGAACCATATTTAAATTTTCCTCTTCATTCTTTCAGCTACACCGTTCTGTTAGGGATTATAGGGCACAATTGTTTAATGTTTGATCCCATGTTGATGAAGATAATTTTCAAATTTGTTTGAAGTGTATTCTTTTCCATTATCAGTGTGTAAAGAGCCAATATGAGTTTGTGCATCTTTTTCAATCCATGCATGAAAACTCTTGAATGTTTGAAAAGCATCAGATTTGTTCTTTAATAAGTAAACCCAACACATTATGGTGTAATCATCAATAAATGTCATCATATATTTATTTCCATTTGCAGAAGCAACAGGCATAGGGCCACATAAATCTGAATGAATAAGCTCAAGTTTTCTATGTGCTTTGGAATGTGAATCATGAAATGGTTGTTTGCTATATTTTCCTAGAATACAAGCATCACATTGCTTAATTTTCCTAAGAATTGTAGGCGGTCCAATAACACCATTTTTCTTCAAAAATCAAAGGTTGTCATAGTTTAAGTGTCCAAATCTAGCATGCCATAAAAGACTTGATGGGAATGTACATTCATCATGACGTGAACTGAATGCAAAGTTTTATGTGTGAGTAGAGGAACCTTGTAGCTTCAAGAGTCTTCCTTCTTCTATTCCCTCCATGACAAGTGAGAAATCTGATGCTTTTCTGACCTCAACCTTGCCATCAAACATGTGAATGGAGTGTCCTTGCTGGTGGATGTGGACCAAGGACAACAAGTTTCTCCTCAACTCAAGGAGGTATAGAACCTCATGTAGAAGATGATCTGGAAGACCAGGAAACTTAAGACTGATTGTGCCAAGCCCTGATGGCTAGAGTTTGGATTTATCTGCAAAGTATACTGCTCCATCAACTTTGTCAGTAAATTCTTCAAAAAAATATTTTCTAAATTTCATGTGACATGTTGCTCCTGAATCTAGCAACCAATCATTTCTCCAAGAAGTAAATGAAACATCAAACAAGTCTTCAGTTACTCCATTGTTAAAATGTGCTACAACATAATAAGTGGATTCAAGTGCTTTACCTCTGTCTCTGTCATGATTTTTACCTTTTTCTTTATTTATTTGCTGCTCAATTTTATCCCAAGGCAGCTTACATGTAGATGCATCATGCCAGTCTTTATTGCAACGTATGCAATGAAGATCAGATTTTTCAGTTTGAGTTTGTCTGCCCCCCTTTCCTCTAAAATTTCTTCTTTCTCTTCCTCTTCGACCACCTCTTCCTCTGGAAGAATCTTGAGCATGACTCTTTTCTCTATGTGCAAAACATACATCCTCTTCAGAAGACAGAGGGGTTTTCATATTTCCAAAAGCCTTCTCTCTTTCTGCAAAATTTTTCTCGAGGGAATCAAAGGTGATTTTCACGAGGTTTCCACTTGCTTGCAATGACTCAAGATAATGTGAGTAAGTGGGATACAATTCCTTAACATATGCTATGAGAGGTATGTCAAATTCTACACCAGTGTTCTTAATGTCATGCATGATAGATCTTACTTCTGAAGCTAAAGCAAGAGGGTCATCATTTTTCAATTCAAGACTGAACAACTTAATCATTGATTGAACAATTTCAAGTTTTGAATGTGATTCATAGAGTTATTTTAGTTTGATCAAGGCTTCATAGGAATTTGAAAATGTTGTAATATGATGACTAACCTCCTCATTTACGAAATTTGTAATCAAGTCATACGCCTTGCAGTTCTTGTTTTCCCAAATGGCGATATCTTTGTCTGAAGTGGGCTTTGCTGGTGGGTGGTCTCCTTCTCCTTCACAAATTCCTCTCCACAACTTATTAAAAATGAGAGTGTGCTTGATTTTTCGAGACCATTTAGGATATTTCTCTTTGCTGGAGAGAACAACTCCCATAATGGATATGAGAGAATGCATTATTTTTAAGAAAAAAAAATATTTTTGTCACGATAAAAACTCAATTCTAGTTTAAATTCTACAAAAAAAAAAAAAAAAAAAAAAAATGTAAAAAAAAGAAAAAAATTGGGGAAAAACAGAGGTATTTTCTGAGGGAGGGATTATTTGGGGAAGGTATTTTCTGGGGGAGGTGTTTTTCTGGGGAAGGTTTTTACCAGGGGAGGCGTTTTCTTTTGGGGGGGGGTGGGGTACTTGCTGTAATAAGAAAAAATAAATAAATAAACAGCAGGGAGGGAACAGGAAGGGAAGGCCGAGGGCCTATGTGAGAGGGGTGGGGGATGAAAAGGGAGGGACAATGGGATGAGGGAGGGGAGGGCGGGTAGAGGCGGGGGACAGGGGGGAGGGTCAAGGGAGGGGTGAGCGGGTAGAGGCAGGGGACGGGAGGGGAGGGCCGAGGGGTCAAGGGAGGAGAGAGCGATGAGGGACGGGAGGGGACGAGTTGTGGGAGGGCCGAGGGACGTGAGGGGATGGGGTGCGAGGTGAGGGGAGGGGAGGTAAGGCCGAGGGGAGGGGGTGAGGCAGGGCCGAGGGCAGAGGGGGACGTGAGGGAGCAGAGTTGTGAGGGAGGGGAGTGCAGGTAGAGGTGAGGGGGATGGGACGGGGAGGGGAGGTAGGACCAAGGGAGGAGGGGTACAAGAGGGAGCGGCGTTGTGATGGAGGGGAGTGCGGGTAGAGGTGAGGGGGGAGGGACGGGAGGGGAGGTTAAGTAGAGGTGAGTGCAGGCAAGGGGGACTGCGTGAGAGGGGCGAGCCATGAGGGGTGTGAGGATCTGTGTGCGGGTGAGTGAAGAGGTGAGCGGAGTGGAAGAGAGGGGCATCGAACTATAAAAAAATATTTTTCACTATAAAAAATAAATTTGCAAAGGACTTGAGCTGAAATTGCACAGTGGTGTGCAGAAAAAATGAGGCAGAATTTGCCAAAAAAAAAATGAGAATGTAGAATTATTGCAGAATTGCAGAATGTCAGGAGCAGTAACAAAATCTGAATGCCAAGAGCAGTAAAAAATTGAATGCCAGGAGCAGTGAAAAAAACTAAATGCCAGGAGCAGTAAAGAGAAACTGAATGCACAATGGTAGTCTACAAAAATGCAGAATGGGAGGGAGTTACACCAAAGGTAGGAATGCCAAAAAAGGGATTGGCTCTAATACCTTGTCAGACCAGGAGGTAACTCCGCAAAACTAAATATGCATTAGATGGAGATTGTGTGTGTACTTATACATGGAGGTGAGACTATTGGGATTCATTTCCCAATGTCTCTTGGCCGTCCTTATTTACTAAATTACAATAATATACAATCTCACCCAATCCCTTAGGATTAGGTGTCAACAGAAACCATAACAATTGGAAGAAAAAAGAGAAAAATGGATTTGCTACAGTTGTGATAGAAAATACACTAAAGGTCATAAGTGTGATGAGAATAAATTATTTTACATAGATTGTGAAGAGGAGGAAGAAAATGAACAAGAAACTTCAAAAGAAGAGGATATACACTAGGAACAAACCCTATAGAAAGAATAAATGAGTCCAACCCTATCATTTAATGCATTGGTAGGAATTACCACTCCTCAAACTCTCAATATAGAATGACATATCAAGAAGAAAAATTTAATAGTGTTTATTGATTCGGGTAGTACCCATAATTTTGTTCATTTTAAGGTAGCCAAGGAATTGAATTTCTTCCTAATCCCGACACCAGAATGTCAAGTGACGATTGCAAATGGAGGAACTATAAATTTCTCTGGAAAATTCCATAATATCAAGCTAACCATGGGGTAATATATATTGAATAGTCCAATGCTTTCCATTCCAACTGGAGGTGTTGATGTTGTACTAGGAGTACAATGGTTACAATCTTTGGGGATAGTAGCTTTTAATTTTCAAGAAATTTTCTTGAAATGTTTTTTAGAAGGAAAGGAAGTTGAATTACGGGGTATCACAAGGAAGCCAGGAAAGATAATAAGCTCTAATGTCATGTTAAAGCTTCTGAATAAAGAACAACGTGGCACAATTGCACAATTATGCTCACTAGAAGTTCCAACATCAAATTCATCTATTTCTCCATATCTCCAAAAATTCTTAGACAATCATTCCAAGGTGTTTGAAACTCCCAAAGGACTCCCACCTATTCGTGATCATGATCATGCTATTCATTTGATTCCAATAAGTGTTCCTCCAAACATCAGGCCTACAAATATCCTTTTTTCCAAAAGAGAAAAATTGAACATATGATTGTAGAAATGTTAGAGGCTAGTATAATTCAACCTAGTCAAAGTTCTTTCTTTGCTCCAGTAGTATTGGTGCACAATAAGGATGGATCATGGCACATGTGTATGGATTATAAGGAGCTCAATAATCTTACTATTAAAGATAAATTTCCCATTCGTGTGATTGATGAATTATTGGATGAATTACATGGAGCAATATATTTTACCAAGTTGGATCTTCATTCAGGATATCATTAAATTAGAATGAAGACTAAATATATTCCAAAAACAACATTTCAAACTCATGAGGGTCATTATTAATTTTTGGTCATGCCTTTTGACCTTACCAATGCACCTTCTACATTTCAATGGTTGATGAATTCCATTTTGAAACCCTTCCTTAGTGTTGAAGCCCTGAAAATTGGGTCTACAACAAGGGGGATACCCACCCGGTCCGGACCTTGGTTAGCAGCTCCTTTTCCGTTTGGTATAGTGGGTCCGACTGGGGATATGGGACCAGTTTCCCAATATGTATGTGTGTGTGTTGAGAATTGATATTTCCTTTCTAAAAGTTCCTAAGTGAAATGCTTTTATTCTAATTCTAATCTAATAACATGCAATTGTATTCTAATAAACAGAAATATCTAATTCTACACTAACCCGGGATGTAATCTTTCCGTTATGCGATCTAAAATGATTTCAAATAAAAATTGGTAATAAAGATCATTCAACTGTTATAAGAAAATAATTCAATAAAGATAAACCACTTCGTATAAAAAGTTAGACGAAACAGTTGTGAAAAACATATCGCAAATAAGCTACTCATATATTAAGCATAAATAAATAGTTATCACCGTACAAAAGTGCCAAATGATAACTCAAGCATTCAAGCATCAATATATAAGCAACTGAACATGAATATCACTTTAACACAAAGGCAAAAATAGTTAAGAGATAAAAGTACCATTTATAACTAGTTCTACTCATGAGCTTCAAGCAATAATGACTTATCTCTTCTTAATCCAACATCCACTAAGAGTACAAAAGTGCAACATCAGTAGTAGATATTAAACACAAATATCAATAAATCTTGTTCCATTCATTCATCAAAACCTTCTCGGAGGGTGCAAAAGTGCATGTTCTGAGGACAATTTTTTGACAAATTTCAGGACCCTTCTCTAAATGCATGAGAAGGGTTTAAATACTACTAACTAAATCTAAAAATAATTTATTACAAAAATGTAAGATACGGTTTAAATGACCGTCCTCATTTTAGGCAAAAATAAAGCAAAATTAATACTAAATCTAAAATTAAAACTAATCAACTAACTATTTGTGTATCTTTTCTTTGAAATCGCAAGTGTTCAACATTTGTTTGAGAAGAGTAGGTTGGCCGACTTCTGACTTTAACTGTCCTGTGAAAACGGAATCGACAAGAGCTGGCACCATCTTCTCAGCAGAATTGATGATACATTTGAGAGTCATGCACTGGCTGTGTGGTTTTACCAAATACACCCAGTAAGAATCCCAATTCAACTTAGTTAATCTTTTAATTAATTCTACCTTTTCTTGAGCCTTCTGTCTCCAGCCTGTCTACAGTTGCTGTGCTTTCGGTAGATACCCTGGAGTGGTTTCTGAGATCAGATTTTCCTTGTACAAATTTTCATTTATGCAGTCAATAACACTGTTTGCTGTTGTGGCTGCTTCTTCTGCCGCTTGCTCTTCTTTCCTGATTTGTGCATCCCAATTGTTAAAGAGCATTTCTTTGTGATTGTCGTTGATTATTGGTGCACCTGCTCTTTTCCCCTCCTTTGTTTCTTGCCAAGAAAAATATTCGGTAACTCTTTTATCAATTAAATCATAATCATGTCGTAAGTCTATGACTTGATTAGTGATTTTATCGCTTATTTCACAATAAGAGTTCCACTGTGATATTCTTTGGGACAATATTTCTTGTTGCTGTAGTAGTTGATCATTTAAGGAAATGGATTCTGTTGGAAATATGACAGAGTGTTGTCCTTGATGGAAACCTACTTGATAAAGTTGATGATAACCTTCTTGATGAAGTTGTCCTTGATGGAAACCTACTTGATGAGTTAAGGGGGAGATTGTTGGCCTACTTGATGAGTTAAGGGAGAGATTGTTGGCAATGTGATACAATGTGTTGACTTTGATGGAACCTGCCTGATGAAACTGTCCTTGATGAAAACTGACTTGATGAGTGTTAATGATGTAAATCTGATGTATCTACAGATCAGTTCAGAAGTAGCTCAGAAATTGCCAAAACAATGTTGAACAAGGTATGTCACAAGGCATACGCGGGTTTGTTAAGGATAAGTCGCGTATGTACGTGGAAATGTACGTGACAAGTAGCGTATACCCATTTGCACTCTAAATTTAGGAAACCAGGAGACATTACCAGGGTATTGACCCAAAGTATTGAGCGCTTGATTTTCTATTTGATTCCGTATAGGAATACCATCAGTGATTGAGTGGTTTTGAGTCATGGTATTGACAAAGGCTAAATCTATTTAAGGAGAAGAAGATCATAGTGCAAGGCGTGCATGTGTCTGGGTTTTAATGAATACTTCACTCTGAAGTATATCTGCATGGTGGAATTATGTTCTTAATTGATAGATCTGAATCTAAGATGTACCTATGGATATGATGAAGGTTCAAGATCTCTAGATCTAGAAATGATGAATCTCTAGGATGATCTGAAAAGAAATGATGAAGACCTAGCACAAGTCTGATGAAGAAATTGAAGAAATCTGGGTAAGTTTATAGATCTGGTTTGTTCTGCAAAGTCTATCTTTTATAGATCTATACGTAGGTTCGTTTTATGAAAAGCGCGTGTATACGCAGTTCCTCTTAAATAAAAGCGCGTATGGAATCTAGGGTTTTGCTAAAGTATGTGGAATGAAATGTCTGATCTGTTTTGTTGTTCTACTACTATCTTTCAATGATATATTCATACAAATCTGGGTTGTTTAAATGTTGATTGTGCTGCTGATTATTTTTTATTAAAGATCAAGTTGTTGGTTGATTGGTTGATGATTCAATGACTAAGTGATGAAGGAAGAATGACTGTATAAACAGTTCTGTATGGTTGATAGATTGTCTGAACAGAAATCTGATTTCAGATTTGAGTTTGAACTAATTCTGAAAGAAATCATACACAGAAGAATACGCTAGTTGGTGAAAAAGAAAGCGGGTGCATACGTGGAAATGGTGAAGAAAAGTCGCGTATACAAAGTTACTATACACTGAAGCATATGCAAGTTGGATTGAATAAAGGCGCGTATATACACGGGTTACATAAAAGAAAATAGCGTATGATTTTTTAATTAATGAATGTTCTAGGTTGAGTTTACATCTGCATATCTATTTTGAAGTCTGGGCTATCTCTGATATTCTAGCTACAGTGGTCTCACTGTTCTGTTTCAAGTTCTGGGCAGAATATGTTTGTTGAATAATGAAGGGTTGTGTTTGATCCAGTTTGAAAATTGATGAAACGTGGTCTGCAGTGGATCTGAGGGTTGAAGCCTTCAGTATGAAAGTGGAAGCTTTCTGCCAGTAGAGGTTGGTGCTAATATCAGGGGGTAGTAGCTCCCTTCCAGGAGAGGCTGGTAAACGAGAGCAGGGGGTTGTAGCTCCCCTCCAGGAGAGGCTGGTAAACGAGAGAAGGTTGTAGCCTTATGCAGGTGGGTGCCTGCGTGGTGGTATGAGTCTGCGCCAGTACATGGTTGTAAGATGTTTTATTTATAATAAATATTGAAGACTGAGACGACGGCAGCAGTGGTTTTCTCCTGACTTGGGTTTCCACCTCAAATCCTGGTGTTCATGTGTGTTGCTTATGTGTGATGGTTTATTATGTTTTTACTGCACATGCATACTACTTAACATCTGATGAATAAATGACACAATGATTTAAGAATCAAATACATAATAAGATATTTGATCATACGTGAGTTTCCTTAAGGATATCCGCATATATACGCTAGTTTTGTTCTGTAAAGTAGCGTATGGGTTTTGAGAAAAGAAAAGTAAAAAGTTTATCAGGTAGCTCTAAATACTGATTCACCCCCCCTTCTCAGTATTTTTCCCAACAAATTCTGTGATGAATTCTTTAAGATTAGTATCATCCTTGTGCATCTCTTGCATAACCTGTAACTATTTTTCTCTTTCAGCCAAACTGTTCTGGTACACTATCTGCATTTGTTGGAAGTCCTGTTGTAATTTTTCAAGTTGTTTCTGTGCTTCGTTGTTGGCGTTGGCTTGTTGCAGTTGTTGTTTTAAAACCTGTACTTGATCTTCTTTCTCATTAAGTAATTGTAGTACCTCAGATGCTTTATAAATGGCCGTAGAGGCATATGATCCTATGATTTGAGATAATTTGGTGAGATTTTCAGTAGGATCAGTGGTAGGATCTTGTCATAGGATGTCTAATTGTTCTGCATCATGAGAGAGCACGTTTTCCAATTTCCTTTTCTTTCTTTGTCTTCTCACTACTGCCTTGTGTTGTGGACTATAAAATACATCAAGAGGAGGAATTTCCTCTATTTTGAGCATATGTTCAGAGGATGGGGTAATGGGAATATGTTTCATTTCTGAGACATTGCTAGTTATTCATGTGACTATATCTTTTGTTGCCTGTACATTACTCACAAGTCTCTGTGTGTTCTGTCCTTCAATATTGATTAAATCATTGAATGTCTCCCATTCTTTATCTAGCTTAGTTCTGACTGATGGTTGTTGTACTATGAGAGGGGGAAGATTTAGCTGTGGAGAAGTCAAAACCTGTTGCTGTGGGAGCTCCTTTGACTAGGCAGTATCACTTACTGACCCTTCAATTTTATCATGGTCATTTTCATACCTCTTAGAGTGTTCTGACGTTTCTCTCTCAGACTTAGATTTAGATATGTCTATGCCTAAACTTCCACAGAGACTAATACTGGGAGTTGGTTCCCTTATGGGTTCCAAGCGTAATTTATCGAAAGGGATACTAGCTAACCTCCTTTCCCTGTATATCTTAAACTCTTGAAATTTTGCTGGAGGAAATCGCATTTGGGCCGAATGTAGAACCTCTTTAAGTGTACCTTTCTCTTGGAACATGTCATCAAAAAGATCATCTTCTTTAGAAAACACCTTTATTTTGACTGCAGTAGTGAAATTTTTAGCAATATCATAAGGGTCAAACGGTCTTCTTGGAAATTTAAACAAACGTAAACATGTTATGTTGTTTACTTCTTTGACTGCATGGCCTACATCAAATATTGAAAAGGCCCCACAGGCCACAGGAAATTGTGGCCAAATAGCCTTCTTTTTGTCCTTCAAATCTTTAGTCAAACCTCCTTCTCCGCAGGTTTGATAAGCAATTTCTCGTGCCATGAGTTTATCAGGAACATACAAAGGTAAGACATGAGGGGAAGTGAGACTTCCAAATACCCTGACATATGTAAACAGTTCTTCTCTGAACCATCTCACGACAGGGAGTATATCTACCTCTGCTTCGGGAGAAAATCTTGGAGCATCTTTATCATATAACATTTTGTACAGGGGAAACATAATTCCATGAAAAATCTTGTAAAAATACAGAGTGAACTTGGAATCCCACAATTCTTTATGATAAATATGAATGGGTAAGGGGTCTTGAGTTGTCCATTTCCATCCCATCAAAGGAAACTTGGAAATATAACAAATTGAATCCATCACATATGTAGATAAGTAAAAAGGGAGACAAATTTTCTAAGAAATAGTTCTTTTAGACCGGTAATTTAAAATGGCCGTGGCTAAGTTGTCAGATAATATCTTAGCCCAATCCACAACAGTAGCAGTAACGGTGGCATTCAATAATGGTAGCCATTCAGATGAAAATTTATTAATGTCTGGATTCCCAAAAATTCTACAGAGCATAGTAGCAGCAAAGCAATACGGGGAGGTGAGAGAACCAGTACTATACATACCATGTTTATCCCTTTTTAGTGGTTCGTCCCTCCTTGACCAGTCCTTGGTGCATTCTTCTAGGTTTTCATTATCTTTAGCAAACTTCTCCATGAACTGTTTGTTATAAGTCGCCTATGGCTCTGGTAAATGATACATGAGTCTCAAATCTTATGGAGTGAATGAGCCAATGAGTTCTTGACCCTGAGTCTTAAACTGTCTGTCTGTAATGTCAGTGCTGTCCAGTACCCATTTAACCATGTCCGTATATGGAATAATTTTGGGCCTTGCCACTATCCGGTGCAAGAACGAGCAAGATAGCTCTATAATAGATGCCTCAGAAGACCGATGTGAGCCTGCAGTAACTGTAACCTCCATTATTCTAGGATTATCTTCCTAAAGTAGGTTGTACATGCCTTCCCAAGTAGTAATACTAGCATCTTTGTTACAGGCAGTGTCTGTATATAACGGCGTCATTTCTTTGTCTTCATAACTCAGAACCTTGTCTTTCTTTCCCATAATATCTTGAATACTGCTTTGTATAGTTCTCTGTTCTTCGTTCCTGGAGTTTACAAATGAGGAGTGAATAATGACAAGAAAAAGGTGACGGGAAAGCTTTTAAATGTCGAAGACATATAAAATATACCACCTTACGTGAAATGGCTCTTCGATCATAACAAAACCATATTTCATTAATGATTGACAACCAATTCATTGATTAACATTAAAGTGCATAATCAGGCCTCAGTTTATGGAAAAAAAAATTCGTGCAATGAACCCTAAAGATCTGCGATAAGGCGATCTGTGATTTGCTTCGCAATATCGCATATCGTAGTATCGCAAATTGCAATCATGTGGAATCGCAAAATCGCTATATCGCAATATCGCAAAATTGTTGTATCCCAATATATGACAATCATTCTTTAATCTTTTTTCTGCAAAAATGCGATTTGCGATATGCGCCATCGCATATCGATGGTTTGAGGTTTTTCAGTGTAAGTGATATTTGAGGCATGCGATGCGATAAATGTTTTTAGTGCGTAGTTTCGCATTGCGATCTCGCAAGCTTAGAATTCCGCTTGTAAGGAGGTATTCATTACCTTTCTTGTGATGTGATATTTCTTTAAGGAATGATTTTATCCTACCTTATCATAAAACTTAAGCTTTTTAAGATTCTTCAAGGGCTATTCTCCTAATTTTATGATATTAAGTTTTATTGAAAAAGGAAATACAAGCACTAATCAATTTTTAAAAATTTTTGACTAAGGGCCCCCACTTATTTAGTATTAGTGATAATACTAAATAAGAAGGGGGGTTGTTGCTGGCCACAACAATTGGCGATTCACTTGGAAGAACCAGTTATCTCTGCTTTTCTTTTGAATTTTCTAAACTTCCAAAACAGAATTTTTTTCAAAAAATCAAACTTTATTATGGAAAGACAAAGTACATTATGCTTTTATCTATCAATGATATTTCGTTTCTTCTATATTCAACTTTGATTGTTTACTTCCTCAAGCTAGTCCTTGTATCTACATCAGTCATTACTTATTTTATAAAGATAAAAACAAAGGCTTCTTTGTAAATCAGTTTTAAATATGCTCATTTGTCGTAGGTAGAGCCTCTACTGCCAGCATGCGTTTATAGCCTCGACAGGGTTACCTGTTACCCAACAATGATCCTATATCCTACTCAGAGAAATATACAATTTTCAAAGAGAAATCCATATCCACACTTATCATTTTCATTTTCTTTTTTACACTTAAGGAACAATGTCTTGGTTTGGTAGCCAATTTATGACAGTGCCATTCACTTGATTTATAACTTTGTTGAACAAGTTGGCTCGTGATGAGACCCCTTGTCTTTTGATTGCAACAATCTTGAGTCATTGCCCTGTTGTGGTATGTATTATTGGCAAAGTCAGCAAGCTATAATATCTATGATCATGATAAGTCGGCTCTGGATGAGACCTCTTACTCTTTAAGTTAAAGTGTATCATTGGATTATTCCCTGAACGTTGTAATTTTCTAGGTGGGGAGGAAGTCATTGTTTCCTTAAGATAGCTCTGGACGACAATGGTAGAGTTTTTTGGAAGGAGCTTTTCTACAAAGAAGCTTTGTTTTGTTATTGATACCTTTCATTGGACTGATATAAAACAATTTCCCACTAAAGGTTGCTTTTTATCAAAATTTACAAGGTTGAAACTAGTATCATTTCTAGGCTTAGAGCCTTTAACTGTATCTTTCAATAACAATGATCAATTTTCTAGAAGAATTCTATTTATACAAGTGAAAAAAAACAAAATCTAAAAGAGAATTTGTATCTTTTTTGTGAATTCCAAATGTAACCATTTAAAACTGGTTTTATTATAAAAATAAAGAAAACTAATCTACAAAATAGAAGAATGATCTCCTATGCAAAATATTTTTTGAGGATCTATCCATTAACAGGTAAATATTCTCTTTTTCCTGTTAAATCCTGTAACATAAAATTAGATGGACCTATGACTTCTACAATTTGGAAAGGGCCAAGCCACATTCATTTAAATTTCGTATGTTTCCCTTTTTATTCATGAGCCTTGTCCCATTTTAAACCTAGATCTCTCATCTGAAAGTCCTTTCTGGATATCATGTTTGAGTCAAAAGAAGCTTTTACTAATGCTTGGTGATGAGCATGAGTTATTTTGGCCTGTTCTCGTTGCTCTTCTAACTTAATTATTTCCAGCTGCCTTAGTTGTAAGAAAGAAGTTGGTGCTTCATCAATATATTGAACTAAGGCCAAAGAGGGAATTTCTAGATGAGTTGGAAGAACCACTTCTTTCCCATAAACTAAATTAAAGGGAGAAGTGCCAATGGAGGCTTTCTACGTTATTCGATCTGCCCATAAAGCATATATTAAAGACTTATGCCAATTTTTTTGATTTTGATCAATGGTTCGCTTAATGATTTTGATTAAGTTTTTATTTGTAGATTCAACTAACCCATTCCCCTGTGGGTAATAATTGGTAGAGTATTTAAGTTTGAAACCCCTTTTGATTGAAAATTCAGTCATAACATTACTAGAAAAATACGATGCATTATCAAACATTAAAGCAGAAGGTAAACCAAACCTGGTGATTGTGAACTGATCTATGAACTCGATGATATGCTCGGCATTAGCCGTCTTGAGAGGAACTTCTTCTACCCATTTAGTAAAATAATCAGTTGCTGTAAGGATATACCTATGTTGTTTAGAAGAGTGAGGAACGATCTCACCTATTGTGTCCAATCCCCATTGATCAAAAGGCTGCTCAATGTTGACTGGTTGTAGTGGCAATGATGGTTTCTTTTTTCTCCCAGCAGCGGTTTGACAAACTTGACATTTCCTTACGTAGCTATGTGAGTATTTGAATAGTGTGGGCCAGTAATAGCCTGCGCACAGGATTTTATGTGCAGTAGCATCTCCAACATAGTGTCCACCTGTTGGCCCATCGTGGAGTTCCTGCAAGAATTTTTCAGCTTCAGATTTCTCAAGACATCTAAGGAGAACATAATCATAATTCATTCTAAAAATAACATCATTCACAAGTTGATATTATTTAGCTTTCAACCTTAGAGCTCTTTTCTTGGTGCCATCGAGATTTGGAGGAGCATATCCATTCTTTAGATAAAATATGATATCAACATATAATTATTCAACATCGTTTAGGCTTACCTCATACATTTGTATCTCTGCAGATGGTATTTCGAAAATAAGCGATGCTCCAGCTAGCATTTTGCAAAAGCCTTGACCTCTTACAATACTTGCTGGTTTGATTTCTACGTCATATTCTTGTAAGGCAGTAACCCAATTTGCTCTTTTCTCACCCACATCTTTCTGTACTAAGAGATTTCTTACCGCTAGAAATGGTACTATGATTTTTGTATAGGTTTTAAGTAGAAAGGTTCTGAAATATTTAATTTCTTTGAAAATAGCATAAGCTTGTTTCTCTACATCTGAATAATTTAACTCAGCCCCCTGTAAATTTGAACTGAAAAAAGCAATTGGGGCTTTTGCCTTGTCTTGATTTGTTTGAGTGAGTATCACAGCATATGATTTATCAGAGGAAAATGTATATAGAATAAAAGGATCGGAAAAAATTGGAGTTGCTAAAGATGGAGCGTTAACAATTGCTTGTTTGATCAGATTGAATGCCTCATATTTGTCTTGGCCCCATTTGAAGTTTGAGTTCTTTTTAATCATTGTTTTTAAAGGAGATACAATTCTTGAAAAATCCGGTACAAATCTCTTTACAAAATTAATATAGCCAAGGAAATATTGCATAGCATTCTTGTTGTGAGATAGGGATATTTCAGAAATCTCCTTGATTCTGTCAGGATCAATATGAAATCCAAATTTTGACACTATGAATCCAAGAAGTTTTCCTTCACTTAATGCAAAAAATGATTTTTTCGGGTTAATTGAAATTCCATACCTTTGACAACATTCGAAGATCTATTTTAAATCTCTAAGATGATTGCCTCGTTTCTTGGAATATACAGTTATACCATCCAAGTAAATTACCACTGATTTGTTAACTAATCCCTTGAATGTGATGTCCATGGCTCTCTGAAATGTGGCACTAGTGTTGATCAGACCAAAAGGCATATTTTGATATGTGTAAGTGCCCCATTTGGTTCTGAATGTGGTTTTCAATTGATCATCAGGATGGACCAACACTTGGTTGTAACCAGAGAAACCATCTAAGAAGGACATTAATTATGATCCTACGACTACCTACAGTATTTGCTCCATGGGAGGAAAAGGAAAATTATCTTTTTGGCAGGCTTTGTTAACATTTCGAAATTTAATGAAAATTCTAATGTCTTCGTTCTTCTTTCTAACGGGAACCATATTGGAAACCCATTTAGAATGTCGAACGGGAAAAGATGATCTTGGCTTTCAATAACTTATTGAGTTCAGATTTGATCTGGTTTTCTAAATTGGGATGGATCTTTCTCAACTTTTGCTGGACAGGTTTTTCATCGTTTATCATTGGGATAGTATGTTGGATGATATAAGTGTCATAAGTTTTGAGTTCATCGTAGTTCCAAGCAAAGACACTTTTGTATTGTTTCAAAAGATGAACATACGCTAATTTTTCTTCAGGAGCTAGGCCAAGGCCTAGGTTGATATTCTGTGGTTTGGTATCAGTTCCTAGATTTACTAATTCATAGTTCAAAGTTGAACTTTGCAGTTTTGAATTGGTAGATATTTTGAATCGATATTTCAAATCATAAAGGTCTTCTAACTTGACTACTGACTTTGGCATAGCATTATTAGTGCTATCTTGCTGCAATTGTCTATCATGTTGGTCCTCATCAATTATCTGATTGGTGTAAGATCCTTCAGATGTGAGGAAGCTTACAATACCAGGATCATCGTTGAAAATCCTCCAATTGGTAATGTTATCAGGAATCAAGGGTCTAAAGATTAATTCGATTGAAAATCGATTAGGGCTATAGTCTTCTGAAGGAATGAGCTTGGAAGCTACATTAGCTAGGAGGTCTGCACTAGCATTCTGGAGTCTGGGGATTGATGAAATATTAAATGCTATAAAGTGTTCAGTCAGATCTTGAACTAAATATTGATAATGCTTTAAATGACCTGATAAAAAATGTATAGTATTGCGTACCAGTATGATTACAATTTCAGAATCTCCGAAAACTTGTAGATATTTGATGTCTAATCCGATTGCTTTGTATAATCCTTGGACTAAAGCGTCGTATTCTGTGGTATTATTGGTGCAATCTAACTTGATTCTGCAAGTTAGCATAGTTTTTTTTTTTCCCTCTGGACTAATCAACACGCATCCTACTCCTGCTCCTTCATTAGACTTAGAACTGTCAAAAAATAACTTCCAAAATAAAGATTTATTTACAAGAGGATCTATAAAATTAATACATTTAGAACTATCTGTTTGAGAAAAATTTTCTATTTGAGATAAAACAGAATGTTCTAAGTAAGGTGAAGTATGAGCATTAAAATTTCATAAGAAAGAATCAACTGAGTAGTTGCCAATGATATTATTTTTGTATGCTACCAGTTCATTTTCTCCTTCCAGTTCTGTTACTATGTATTTCTAATGTTTTTTTCGCTCAACCTTTATCTGATTTAGTTTACCATTGTAAGGGAGCCACATGTGCGACCAATCAGTTGCAAAGTATCCGTGAATTTTTTCTGACCAATCTCTGCTAAGAATTAAGCCATAAAATTCTGGAATATCTGCAACTAAAATGTCGATAACTTGACATACCTTTGGATTAGATGACAGCCTTATGGTAACCTGATTTAACTCGCCGATTACTTCAACTTGTGATCGATCTAGCTGAACTATGTGCACAGCAGATTTTTGCGGTTGAATGTTCAACTTTGCACATATTGATCTTGGTAAAATATTAGATGAAGCTCCAAAATCCACTAAGCAATTATGAAAATTTTTATTGAAAATTTCATAAGTAAGAAGAAATGGGGGAGTATGAGATCTCAACCTTCCTCCAATTAAAGCGATATTTTCTAGATCAACTTTACTAATCACATTAGTTGGAGGTCTTCCCATTTCATGGGAAGCTTGAGAGATTACAGGGGCGGGCAAAGGTTTTTCTGGTACAGCATGTAATTCCTTCAAAAGTACCTTTTGCTAGTGTTTTAACTTGCTCAATTCATAAAAGGTGATGTTAGCCCTAGTCTTCTTCATGTCTTCTATGATATTATACTCCATTTCATCCGAAACGATCAGCGATTTTGATGGAGTTGATGAATCTTTTTGGACTAGGCTGGTTTGAATCACTTTAGATGTTGTTTTCTTGGCTGCGACTTTATCCTTAGTCATTGAGCTTGCGCTCTTTGGCTTAGGAGTAGGTTGAGGAGGATCAAGTATATTTCTACTTCGAGTGCTAACCGGGGATGCCTCTTGATCTTCTTCATCTGGGAGGATGAAATCCCACGTACCTTGTACCTCTACGACTTCTTCTTCACCGGTAATTTCTTCAATAGCAATCTCCTCTTCTTCTTCTTCTGATTCAGCACTTGTGATAGCATTTGGTGGTTTTGAATCTGTCGAAGGGTTTCTTCTATAAGGCTTGTACAGATTTTTAGAAGATGTTTCTGCCACTTGTTTCTTAATTTCAACCATTTCGTTAGACATGGTTTTCAGAACTTTCTGCAATCCTTCTAAATCGAATGGATATTTCGATTGTTTTTTCTTGGGGTCTTCCTTAAAAGTAACCTTCTTGGATTTTCGTTCCTCTATCGCGTTTTTCATTTCTAGGGCTATGATACATTTCTCTACCGCTATTGCTTCCTTCATATTATCAGCTAAAGTTGTTTTGTTATCCCTATCAATGAATATTGCTATGTTTGATGGTAAAGCAGAGATGTACCCTTCACTTCGCACTTCTTCGCTAGGCTTGGAAGTAGTAGGAATTTTATTTAACAGTTTATTGAAACGTGAATTAAAATCCTTGATAGGTTCTTTTGACTCAGCCCTAAGCTTATACAGGTCATTGATCAATGTCGTTGTAGACCTATCATCACCGAACTTAGTCAAAAATTGATCTTGGAAGATATCCCAACTAGTGATAGATCCAGATGGTAATGAGAAATACCATGATCCAGCTACTCCTTGTAGAGTATAGGGAAAAATTCAGATGACAGCGTCTTCATTGGTAACTCCATTGAGATTTATGGACAACATAAAGTTATTTATATGTTCTTCTACTAGCATGCCTACTTCAGGATTAAACTTAGGCAGCCATTTTTCAGGATGGGCTAGTATTTGACTCAAGGGTGCAGGCATTAAGACTGCCCCTGGGTTATTCCACGGAGATTGGGCCATCACTGAACTACCAACAGAGGAAAGCGCAGAAGATGATCCCTGTGGTTGGAAAGATGATGATATTACGATTCCAGATGTTTGAGAAGGAGATGTGGAAGTTCTAGTGGACTGACGGACAATAATCTAAAGTGGAGGGGTGGATGGTTGACTTCACGGTGAAGAGGTTGAGATGGAAGATGATGATTAAAGAGTATCGCTATCAGACCCTTTAGGTGATTTCCTTGCTCTCTTCCTTGTAGGTAGAGGTAACTCGGTTGGTTGAATGCCAAACTTTTCACTCTGTAATCTGGTAAGAAGATGAGCAGGGTTATATTGTGAAGTCACATTGCCTTCAGATTTATCATATATTTGAGGTGATATTGAAAATCGCTGAAGTTTGTGGATCAAAGATTCAACTTCAAGAGGTTCAATAACAGATTCTTCTGAAAAGTCAGGGTTTGTGGCAGTGGTTGTTATTCTTTCAACTTCTGGCTCTAGATTTAAAGATTCTAAGTGCGATGGGGAAGTCGGGGGATATGGTGATGGCAATTTACTCTCATAATGGTATTTGGATTTTGACTTACTTGCCATTCATAGTTCGGAGCCCTCCTTCTAGCACCAAATATGTTGAAGCCCCGAAAATCGGGTCTACAACAAGGGGGATACCCACCCGGTCCGGACCTTGGTTATCAGCTCCTTTTTCGTTTGGTATAGTAGGTTTGACTGGGGATATGGGACCAGTTTCCCAATATGTGTGTGTGTGTGTTGAGAATTGATATTTCCTTTCTAAAAGTTCCTAAGTGAAATCCTTTTATTCTAATTCTAATCTAATAACATGCAATTGTATTCTAATAAACAGAAATATCTAATTCTACACTAACCCGAGATGTAATCTTTCTGTTATGCGATTTAAAATGATTCAAATAACAATTGGTAATAAAGATCATTCAACTGTTATAAGAAAATAATTCAATAAAGATAAACCACTTCGTATAAAAAGTTAGACGAAACAGTTGTGAAAAACATATCGCATAATAAGCTACTCATATATTAAGCATAAATAAAGAGCTATCACCGTACAAAAGTGCCAAATGATAACTCAAGCATTCAAGCATCAATATATAAACAACTGAACATCAATATCACTTTAACACAAAGGCAGAAATAGTTAAGAGATAAAAGTACCATTTATAACTAGTTCTACTCATGAGCTTCAAGCAATAATGACTTATCTCTTCTTAATCCAACATCCACTAAGAGTATAAAAGTGCAACATTATTAGTAGATATTAAACATAGATATCAATAAATCATGTTCCATTCATTCATCAAAACTTCCTCGGAGGGTGAAAAAGTGCATGTTCTGAGGACAATTTTTTGACAAATTTCAGGACCCTTCTCTAAATGCATGAGAAGGGTTTAAATACTACTAACTAAATCTAAAAATAATTTATTACAAAAATGTAGGATACGGTTTAAATGACCATCCTCATTTCAGGCAAAAATAAAGCAAAATTAATACTAAATCTAAAATTAAAACTAATCAACTAACTATTTGTGTATCTTTTCTTTGAAATCGCAAGCGTTCAGCATTTGTTTGAGAAGAGTAGGTTGGCCGAATTTTGACTTTAACTGTCCTGTGAAAACGGAATCGGCAAGAGCTAGTGCCATATTCTCAGCAGAATTGATGATACATTTGAGAGTCATGCATTGGCTGTGTGGTTTTACCAAATACGCCCAATAAGAATCCCAATTCAACTTAGTTAATCTTTTAATTAATTCTGCCTTTTCTTGAGCCTTCTGTCTCCAGCCTGTCTGTAGTTTCTGTGCTTTCGGTAGATACCTTGGAGTGGTTTCTGAGATCAGATTTTCCATGTGAAAATTTTCATTTATGCAGTCAATAACACTATTTGTTGTTGTGGCTGCTTCTTCTATTGCTTGCTCTGCTTTCCTGATTTGTGCATCCCAATTTTTAAAGAGAATTTCTTTTTTATTGTCGTTTATTATTGGTGCACCTGCTCTTTTCCCCTCCTTTGTTTCTTGCCAAGCCAAATATTCGGTAACTCTTTTATCAATTAAATAATAATCATGTCGTAATTCTATGACTTGATTAGTGATTTTATCGCTTATTTCACAATAAGAGTTCCACTGTGATATTCTTTGGCACAATATTTCTTTTTGCTGCAGTAGTTGATCATTTAAGGAAATCGATTCTGTGATGAATTCTGTAAGCTTAGGATCATCCTTGTGCATCTCTTGCATAACCTGTAACTATTTTTCTCTTTCAGCCAAACTGTTCTGGTACCCTATCTGCATTTGTTGGAAGTCCTATTGTAATTTTTCAAGTTGTTTTTGTGCTTCGTTGTTGGCATTGGCTTGTTTCAGTTGTTGTTGCAAAACCTGTACTTGATCTTCTTTCTCATTCATTAATTGCCGTACCTCAGATGCTTTATCAATGGCCGCAGAGGCATATGCTCCTGTGATCTGAGATAATTTGGTGAGATTTTTCAGTAGGATCGGTGGTAGGATCTTGCCATAGGATGTCTAATTGTTCTGCATCATGAGAGAGCACGTTTTCCAATTTCATTTTCTTTCTTTGTCTTCTCACTACTGCCTTGTGTTGTGGACTATTAAATACATCAAGAGGAGGAATTTCCTCTATTTTGAGCATAAGTTCAGAGGATGGGGTAATGGGAATATGTTCCATTTCTGAGACATTGCTAGTTATTTCTGTGACTATATCTTTTGTTGCCTGTACATTACTCATAGGTGTCTGTGTGTTTTGTCCTTCAATATTGATTAAATCATTGAATTTCTCCCATTCTTTATATAGCTCAGTTCTGACTGATGGTTGATGTACGATAAGAGGGGGAAGATTTAGCTATGGAGAGGTCAAAACCTGTTGCTGTGGGAGCTCCTTTGGCTGGGCAGTATCCCTTACTGACCCTTCACTTTTATCATGGTCATTTTCAGACCTCTTAGAGTGTTCTGACGTTTCTCTCCCAGACTTATATTTAGATCTTTCTGTGCCTGAACTTCCACAGATACTAATACTAGGAGTTGGTTCCCTTATGGGTTCCAAGCATAATTTATCCAAAGGGATACTAGCTAACCAACTTTCCCTGTATATCTTGAACTCTTGAAATTCTGCTGGAGGAAATCGCATTTGGGCCGAATGTAGAACCTCTTTAAGTGTACCTTTCTCTTGGAACATGTCATCAAAAAGATCATCTTCTTTAGAAAACACTTTTATTTTGACTGCAGTATTGAAATTTTTAGCAATATCATAAGGGTCGAACGGTCTTCTTGGAAATTTGAACAAACGTAAACATGTTATGTTGTTTACTTCTTTGAATTCATGGCCTACATCAAATAGTGAAAACGCCCCACAGGCCACAGGAAATTGTGGCCAAATAGTCTTCTTTTTGCCCTTCAAATCTTTATTCAAACCTCCTTCTCCGCAGGTTTGATAAGAAATTTCTCGTGCCATGAGTTTATCAGGAACATACAAAGATAAGACATGAGGGGAAGCGAGACTTCCAAATACCCTGACATATGTAAACAGTTCTTCTCCGAACCATCTCGCGATAGGGAGTATATCTACCTCTGCTTCGGGAGAAAATATTGGAGCGTCTTTATCATATAACATTTTGTATAGGGGCAACATAATTCCATGACAAATCTTGTAAAAATACGGAGTGAACTTGGAATCCCACAATTCTTTATGATAAATATGAATGGGTAAGGGGTCTTGAGTCGTCCATTTCCAACCCATCAAGGGAAACTTGGAAATATAACAGATTGAATCCATCACATATGCAAATAAGTAAAAAAGGGGATAAATTCTCTGAGAAACAGTAATTTAAAATGGCCGTGGCTAAGTTGTCAGATAATATCTTTTCCCAATCCACAACAATAGCATTAATGGCAGCATTCAATAATGGTAGCCATTCAGATGAAAATTTATTAATGTCTGGCTTCCCAAAAAGTCTACAGAGCATAGTAGCAGCAAAGAAATACGGGGAGGTGAGAGAACCAGTACTATACATACCATGTTTATCCCTTTTTAGTGTTTCATCCCTCCTTGACCAGTCCTTGGTGCATTCTTCTAGGTTTTCATTTTCTTTAGAAAACTTCTCCATGAACTGTTTGTTATAAGTCGCCTGTGGCTCTGGTAAATGATACATGAGTCTCAAATCTTGTAGAGTGAATGAGCTAATGAGTTCTTGACCCTGCGTCTTAAACTGTCTGTTTGTAATGTTTGTGTTGTCCAGTACCCATTTAACCATGTCCGTGTATGGAATAATTTTGGGCCTTGCCGCTATCCGGTGCAAGAACGAGCAAGCTAGCTCTGTAATAGACGCCTCAGAAGACCGATGTGAGCCTGCAGTAACTGTAACCTCCATTATTATGGGATTCTCTTCCTCAAGTAGACTGTACATGCCTTCCCAAGTAGTAATACCAGCATCTTTGTTACAGGCAGTGTCTGTATATAAGGGTGTCATTTCTTTGTCTTCAGAACTCGGAGGCTTGTCTTTCTTTCCCATAATATCTTGAATACTGCTTTGTATAGTTCTCTGTTCTTCGTTCCTGCAGTTTACAAATGAGAAGTGAATAATGACAAGAAAAAGGTGATGGGAAAGCTTTTAAATGCCAAATACATATAAAATATACCACCTTACGTGAAATGGTTGTTTGATCATAACAAAACCATATTTCATTAATGATTGACAACCAATTCATTTATTAACATTAAAGCGCATAATTAGGCCTTGGTTTATGGAAAAAAAAATTCGTATAATGAACCCTAAAGATCTGCGATAAGGCGATCTGCAATTTGCTTCGTAATATCGCAGATCGCAGTATCGCAAATTGCAATCATGTGGAATCGCAAAATTGCTATATCGCAATATCGCAATATATGAAAATCATTCGTTAATGTTTTTTCTATGAAAATGCTATTTGCGATATGCGCCATCACATATTGGTGTTTGAGGTTTTTCAGCGTAAGTGATATTTGAGGCATGCGATGCGATAAATGTTTTTAGTGCGTAGTTTCGCATCGTGATCTCGCAATATTAGAATTCCGCTTGTAAGCAGGTATTCATTACCTTTCTTGCGATGCGATATTTCTTTAAGGAATGATTTTATCCTACCTTATCATAAAACTTAATCTTTTTAAGATTCTTCAAGGGGTATTCTCCTAAGTTTATGATATTAAGTTTTATTGAAAAATGAAATACAAGCACTAATCAATTTTTAAAATTTTTTGACTAAGGGCCCCCACTTATTTAGTATTAGTGATAATACTAAATAAGAATGGGGGTTGTTGCTGGCCACAACACTAAGAAAAATTGTGTTAGTATTTTTTTATGATATACTAATCTACAAAAGGTCTTGGAAGGATCATGTTCAACATGTTGACACGGTGCTCAAACTATTGGAGGATAAACAATTATATGAAAAAACCTCCAAATGTTTCTTTGGAGTACAAGAGATGGAATATTTGGGTCATATTATATATCACGAGGGTGTTAAGGTAGAACCTAACAAAATTAAATACATTAAGGAATGGAAATTCCCTGCAATCATAAAGCAGTTGTGAGGATTTCTCGGCTTAACAGGGTATTATCCCAAGTTTGTTAAGAATTATGGGAGAATATAAGTGCCTCTAACAACATTATTGAAGAAAGATGCATTTTCATGGACTTCTGAAGCAACTAAGGCCTTTGAACATATTAAAGAGTCAATGTTCTTAGCACCGGTCTTAGCTACGCTAGACTTCACAAAAGCCTTTATTGTGGAATGTGATGTATCAAGAAATGGAATTGGTGTTGTTTTAATGCAAGAAGGAAGACCCATTGCTTTTGAAAGTCATGCAATCAAAGGAATGCATTTACAGAAATCTATTTATGAGAACGAAATGTTGGAAATACTACATGCACTGAAGAAATGGCGACCTTACCTAATGGGAAGACACTTTAAGGTAAAAACTAATCATGATAGTCGTAAATAATTTTTGGAACAAAGACTATCTTCAGAAGAGCTGAAAAAATGGGTCACCAAGATGTTGGGTCATGAATTTGAAATCATCTACAAAAAAGGGAAGCTAAATGTTGTTATAGATGCAGTCTCAAGAAACGATGAAGAGGTGGAAGCATTGTTCTATGCCATTTCTATTCTCCAACCTAATTGGATAGCCGAAGCAAGTGATGAATGGAAGAAGGATGAAGAAGTGTGGACACTCATTCAAGAGTTGCAGCAAGATCCTAGTACATCTGATACATTTATTTGGAAAAATGATTCCTTATGGTACAAAGATCACTTATATCTTTGTAAGAATTCCCAACTAAAACAAAAGATCCTTTTGGAATTGCACACTTCTCCCTTAGGAGGACACTCAAGATTTTTAAAAACTTACCACAGGGTGAAGAAATATTTTTTTTGGGATGTCCTTAAATCTGATATTCAAAAGTTTGTGGCGGAATGTTTGGTTTTCCAGCAAAATAAATTTGAGACAATTAAGACCTTGGGTCTTCTACAACCTTTATCCATTCCAAGTCAACATTGGGAGGATATTTCAATGGATTTTATCATAGGTTTACCTAAGTCTGAAGGAAAGAGTGTCATCACGGTGGTAGTTAATAGACTTACCAAGTATGCACACTTTTGTGCTTTATCTCATCCATTTAAAGCAAGTACATTTGATATTGCATTTATGGAAACAATTCAAAAGCTACATGGAAACCCAAAGATTATTGTAAGCGACAGAGATCCCATTTTTACTGGAAATTTTTGGACGGAATTTTTTTTTTTTTTGGGTGCTAAACTAGCTCATAGCTCATCTTATAATTCTCAATCTGATGGGAAAAATCAGATAGTGAATAAATGTTTGGAAGGATATCTTCGTTGTTTTGTATCTGATTAAAAAACACAATGGATCAATTGGTTACCTTTGGCTAAAAGGTGGTATAACACTTCCTTCCATACTGCAGCAAAAATGACCCCATTTATGGCACTTTATGGATATCATCCACCATCCATCACATCATATTTAAGAGAAAATTCTAAATTTCAAGCAGTGGAAGATCACATCGAACATCAATAACAAGTTCTCCAACTCTTAAAGGATAACCTAAATTTGGCACAAAATCGAATGAAACAATAGGCAAATGAACATTGTAGCGAGAGAAGTTTTGATGTAGGAGACTAGGTATTTTTACGGCTACAACCATACAAAAATTTCCCTTAAGCAAGCTAAGAAGGATAATAAATTATCGCCAAAGTACTATTTTCCTTACAAGGTGTGGCAAAATATTGGTACTATGGCATACAAATTGGAGCTTCCTGCTTCTTCTCGAGTGCATCTAGTTTTCCATGTTTCATGCTTAAAAAAGGTTATAGGAGAAAAACTTATAGTTCAAACAATATTGCTAGAACTCGATGAGGAAGGAAAAATCATATTGGAACCTGAAGCAGTCACGGAAACAAGAACTCGATAGCTATGAAATCAATCAATTTCAGAGTATCTCATCAAGTGGAAGAACTTACCCACTGAAAATTCTACATGGGAGGATAATAATTTTATATAGAAGCATCCAGAGCTACTCAAGCACTGAGGACAACACTTTTTTAAAGGAGAGGGGCATGTTAGTTCCCTATATTACTAGTGTATTCCCTTATTGTTGTTAGTGTAGCCCCCTTATTGTTATTTTTGTACCCTTGTAACCCCCATATTATTATTGTTGTGCACTTACATTATTATTGTTAGGTTGGTTAATATTATATTGTGAACCCATTGACTCCTATATATAGAAAGGAGGTTTTGTAATTTGTATCATCCAAGAATTGTTCATTTATGTAATGTAAAGGAGGTTTCCCCCTCAAAGTGGCTTATTTCTAAGGCGTTAATCTCTCTTTTCTTCTATTTTTTGAGTTGGTTTCATAACAAAATATGAGAGGTAACAATAAAACAACAGGGGCGAGATTTTTGAAATGTGATATGCGATGGCATACGTCGCGAAAATGGGTCCCGTAGCTTGCCTTATGGAATTTAACTTTAAAATTCTAGCATTTTCTATTTTAAAAGTGTTTTTTACTTATACACATCTGATCGCAAAATGCTTCAAGTGATTTTTAGGAGTTATATAGGCTTCGCTATGGTTTTGCGATTGTGATGAGGCGATTTAGCTTCACTTAAGTACTTTAAAAGCCAAATTTTAAGATTTCATCCCTTTTTTGTTCCCTATTTCTATCGAAATAAAGACTCTAAGGGTTTTATTTGTTTTAACTCTAAAAATTAAAAAGGGTCCCCATTATCTTCTAAGGTATCTATTGCTTAAAATAATGGTGGTTGTTGATTTACACAAGAGAACCCTAATCCCATTATTAGTGGATCTCGTCCTTCTTTTATGGATCTGAAATTTCCTCTACTTGGCCTATAAATTGAGCAGAGGCTAGAGGGTTAGGGGATTTCACAAAAGGTAGTATTATGTTGTTGAATTTATATTGGGAAGCTTATCATCCAAGGAGACGGTTGGAGGAATTTTGGATTAGCCTCATGTCATCAAGGAAATGGTTGTAAGGCTCTTCTTTATCTCTGAATCAATATAAATGAATCTTTTTTTTCCATTGTATCGTCTTACTAAAATGATAATTGATTTATGTTCCTTTTATGTATTGATTTAGATGATATCAATTTATAATCACCTTGATCATTAGATTAAGCTTGTTTAAATAATTATACTGCATAAGCCTTTGATCTCTTTTATGTTTGTGATTTCATATCTTATCAAGCATTTAGGAGTTGCATCAAGACGGAGTGGGGATCTCCATCAAGCATTTCACAAATAGGTAAGGGCACCATTCTCCTTATCTTGTTTCTAGTTTTCCCTTAGGAATATAGGGAGATCGCTCTTGTCTACAAGAGGGATTTTTTCGTGTAACAACAACCCTAAAGAAACCAAGTACCTAACTTCAAGAGGAAAATACAAAAATAGCATCAAAAATTAAGAAATTATTAGATCTTGTCAAGAGGTAGTACAAAGAAATTTAGATGATGAACTTCATAGTAGAACATTAAACATAAAGCTCTAGGGAAAACATAGTGATATGGTCCTAAAATAGTGAAGTATAGCCAAAATTTTGATCAATTTTGGGAGAAATATTTTTAGACAAGACAAAAACTACATATTTTATGTGCATGAGGGCATACAAGGTCTCAAGTGTGGGGGAGATGTCAGAACTCCATGTTGATAATATTTACACCATAAAAAAAAATCTTTTTCAACTCTTTTTCCTTTACTTCTCACCATGTCCTCCCATGTTTTCAAAAGAAAATTACATCTCAAGCTCAAAAGGTAACAAATTGTTAATTCTAATTATTGTCCATTTCTTTTGATAATTTAAAAGAGTTTTTGGTTGAATTCCTACCAATGACAATTTAGATCTTGTAAACCTTATATAATTTTAGTAACCAACGTCATAATTTAGCATATCATCCATCTTGAAAATGAAAATATGCCACATGGGTTTTGTTCCCATGAACCTGTTGTCATTACGATCAAAACCCACCAAAAATTTTCCGACACTTGAATTTTGGAGCCTACTGGATATATTACGGTCTGTCATCATATGGAAACTCCATGATCATTTGATATTTCATAAAATGTTTAAGCCTTCTTCCTAGTTTTAGCTGTCAAGTCATTTGCACACACATGCTTAGTCTTCGATGAGTTCATGATAACGCTTCCTTTATGCAAGCTTGAATAGGCATGGTATCATCCATCAAGACGATTCTTGTGTGATATTCAACTCATGTCGACAGTCAGTACACATTTTCGTCGACAGTACCTCCTCACCTTGGTTATGATTGTAATTCTATTTATGTGAGTGTTTTCAACGGTAAATTTTGCGTGCCTTTATGTTCACAAGTGTCAATTTCACTTTTTCGGCCACCACTTTTTCTTGTTTTTTCCTTAACAAGTGTCATACTCATTTTATCCTCACTCCGGCATGTTTTCCTTCAATTTATTTAAATTTTACAAGTGTCACTTTGCTATCATTTCAAGGTGTGATTTTCGTTCATGAATCCTGTGCATTCCCTTGGCTTGCATCAATGGAATTAATGTGTGTGATCCATGTTTGAGGTGTGATCACATGCATTTATCTATTTTACTCTACTGGTATCACACTTAGCCATTTTGAAGCCATTTCTTGGTCCTACTATTCAACGCAAGGTGTAGAGGCATTAACCTTCTTACTATTTAATGAGTGTAGCTTATCCATGAGCCTCATTAACCCATATTTCTTCCTATACTTGTGCACTAAGTATTTTTTAAGGTATCCTCCCTCTCATAGTGCATTAGTACTTCCTAAGGATAATTCACCTAGCCTTTTGTTTCCTCCCTCAGTGAAAAGCGCATTCTAGATGAAAAAGTAGCCATTGTTGGAGAGAACTACCCCATTCCATGCCTAAGCGTACTTCAAAACAATGAAGCACACTTTGAAACAATGAAGCACACTTCAAACACTTAGTGAAAAAGTGCACTTCAAAAGAACAGGGATCTTCTCTCCTGTAAAAAGTGCACTCTAGACAAACAAGGACCTTCTTGCCTTAAAAATCACACTTCAAAACCATGAGCACACTTTGGGGCTACGAACACACTCCTTCGGCACGAAGAAATACGACCTCTTTGAGCAAATGAGTGCAACTCAAAGGCTTGATTTTTTTCCCTTTGTCCCTTCGGCATGCGCCAATGCACCCTAAACTGCACCCTCTTAGAGCGTATGTCACACTCACAAAGCACGAAGCCTCAGAGTGCATGTCGCAATCACAAAGCACGAAGCTTCATCCTTCCCTTTGAGTGCATGGTGTAGTCATGAAGGTTGAAGCTTGAGTGTTGGGTATGTGTTATATTCTTTCCATGACTAGTCTCACCTAATAATATTTGGGTGGACCCAAAGATGGGGGCTGGACCTACACTTGGTTTTGTGCATGGGTTTTTCACCTCGTTTTGGGCATGATGGTTTTCTTCCCATGGTATTTTGTAGGCCCGATCAAGGGAACTACGGTTATGTTCTAATCTAGGGTTAATGGATTGGGGTTTATTAATTCTTTAGCATGTATACATATGTATTGTAATATTGAAAAGAATATCATGAAAAATCAATCTAGTAGTCCCAATTTTGGGATCCAGGGGAAATATATGTGTATATATGTTTTATGTTCTTTCCATTATATATTTTTCTATTTTAAGAATTCGTTTGCAGGTATTTTTGTACAAGGTTAAAACCTACATTGAGCGCACTCATTTGACACGAAGAACTACGCCCTCTTTGAGCACATAAGTGCACCTAGAAGGCTTGAATATTGTTCATTGGTCCCTTCCGCAAGCACCATTGCACCCTCCTTTTCCTTGAGTGCATGAGCGCATCTTGAAGGCTTGAAGGCTCGAAGCTTCACTCCTTCGTCTCTTTAGAGTGCACCCTTGATCCCTCTTTGTCTCTTTGAGCGCATGAGCACACCTTGAAGGCCTGAAGCCTCACTCCTTCATCTCTTTGTATTGCGCCTTTGCTCCCCTTGAGCTTTGTCTCTCTTTATTGAGAACACAAGTGCACATAGAAGGCCTCTTGTGAACCTTGATGAGTTTAACTATGCTCTCCTAATCAATTCTTCTTCTTTTAACCCTCTCAAAGGCCTATCATGAGTAGATGATTCTATGAGAGAGTTAGTGATAGTATAAATTTTTTAAAATGTTTTTTCCTCATCGTGAATGATTTTAATTCATAGGAATACTATCTCAGCATGACAAGGAGATGCTCAAGAGAATATATCAAGGAGAAATCATAAATAAACACATGCGAAGAAGAATAATAAAAGAGAGTTATCATGGAGACATGAAGCAGATCATGGACTAAAACAGAAAGAGGAAATTGCATGATGAAGTAGAGGATTCAAATGTTGATCCAAGACCTTTTAGAGGGTGAAGATAAGTAAAAAAGTGGATCTTTCATGAATATGAATCATAGATCATATCTATCATCAATAATGCAAGATGAAGCAGCAAGGAAGACAACTTGGCTTTTCCGCCTCATCACAAAGTCCATGGAATCATTGTTAAGTTGTAACTTGTACCGGTGTCATCATAGTGGTCAATGTATGTTAATATGTTATTCAAAATCATCATGTGGAGTGTAATGATATATTTTCAAATAAAAGGACAAAATGTAATGTGTGTGAGTCCAAGAGTCATATGTGGAACATGAAGAGTCACATAGTCATATATGGACAAACATTGTATAGAAGTCCAAAAGTCATTTAGAAGTTCAAGAATTGTTTAGAAATCAAAAGGACACATTAGAAGTCTAAGAGTCATGAGGGTAATCCAAGAGTCATGAGGATATGAAAGGTCATTCTTCTTGTTATAAAAGCAACCTCATAACTCAAGAAAAATTCTTTTGGAGGCTTAAGCTTTGGAGAGCTAGTCTTGGATTCTCTTCTTGGCATAGGAGAGAAAACTATTCTTTGGAGAAACAAGAAGTGACTTAATGTTCCATTATTGGAACTAGTGTATCATCATTGTAACTGTGTACTTGGATCTTTCACCTTATAATTGAAGCTCGATGAGCCAACACATTTTCATGCATGTATTGTGAATGTCTTCGGACTATTATTTGGATGTTTGTTATATATGTTTTATTCACATGTACTAAGGAAATTTAACTATTTTAGTGGCCTCAGAACTTATCTTGTTGAAGGTGTGTTGTATGTGGTTTAATTATCATTGTGTCTAAGTGAACTATTTCACTATATAAATAACGAATATTTCTTTCCACATGTGTCTCTCTTAGATTAGTACTATTACTTCCTTCTACAGGCTCAATTTTGTCTCTCCCCTCGTGAAAGTATCCTTTTACAAATTGCAATTAGTGTTTCACAATGTTAGCTTACTTTCTTATTCAAGGTTTATGTATATAATCTCTTATTTTATCCATTGAAACAAAGGTGAACCTTTACGTTATGATGGTTGGTTTGATACTACGGATGGGGCTCCTACTCTGAACTATGTGATTTCTAATTGGAAATTCGCATTGGGGATACCCCATGTATGTTGGAGGTATCCAACACCTCAACATAACCTCAATATGGTTTGGTGTTAGTTAGACTATCCCTAGGATGAAGGAGGAGTATGCTATTTCACAGTCAAGTTGGTGGGCATACCTCTTCCAAATAGGAAAGAAAGTAATGATGGATGTGATATTGTCCAATGATGGAGTGATATTCTCATGCCTTCTATGTCATGATAATATCACAAGTTTACTAGGATCAACTAGCTAAGAAATTGTGTAGCTTTGTTTAGCTATTGTGTGATCCACGAGGTAGGGATTCATTAAGAATTGACCTGTGCACCTATCTATATAAAAATGGATATCATGATATGAATTGGGAATGATGACAACAATGATGAAGAAAAGTAATAGAAGGATAAGCAATGATCAGGAAATCGGAAGTAATGGTAATTTTGGTAATAGATCATATGAATGTAATGTTGACTCTTTGACTTCATTAATGTGAATGTTGTGGCACTAATTGTAATATTCCTAACTAGCCCAAGCTAGTAGGAATATTCAATTTCCTTTAATTTTTATGTTTTATGAATAAAATGTAAAGGAGAACAAATAAAAACTCTTAAGCATGAGAATAAATCAATGCCCAATGTGAACAGAGTCAAATCAAGGCTTTCTCAATAAAATCCACTTGTATTTGATACACATTCAAGCTATTTGACCGGGTCAACAGGATCAAATCATAAAGCAGTCCAGATACAATGAACCTCCTATATGATCAGCGCGGTCCTATGAGGATATCCTCCATGTGAAAAGGGACAAATGGATGAAGGTGGTTTAGGGTTTTGCAAACCCTAATCTTATATAAGGAGGGGAAATACCCAAGGAGATGTTGTTGATGATATTTCAATTTTGAGATTGCTTGAGCAACTCAAACTCTCTTGGTTGTTTAGCTAGAGAGAGGAATTTCATGTTTAGGAATTCCTCCTCCTTCCTTGAGGGTCTCTTAGAGGAGATTGCACTACATTGATCCACTATCTGGAATTTTTTCCAAGCTTCACCTTACATCTACAGTGCTACTCTTATTGTGGGTTGAGCTTTCCATGTGAGCTGCAGCAAGTGGAATCAGATCTATTCAGATCTGAATAGTTCTATTGCATCTTTTCAGTGGGGAAGTCATCTAAACCATTGGCAAGAGTGTAATAGTTTTTTTGAGCTCCAGATCCTTATCTTGGCAGGAGGCCAAAGTTTGCATCACTTCATCAACATAGTTAGCTTCAGAAACTGCGTTATTTTTTAGGCACAGTTGCAGTGTTTATTTGCTAGCAGTTTGGAGGAGAGATCTCTGATGAAAGGGCTTCTTTCCTTCACTGAGGTGATACGTGGATTGGCAAACCAATCCATATCATATTTCAGATCTGATTTTCTGTGTGATGTATTATTCATAAATTCCTGAAGTTTTCTGCAGATCCATGGAGTAGATCTCAGATCTATTCAGTGTCTTTCACTTTCAGCTGAGATCCTCAAGGGGAATGTACTTAAAAGGAATTTTTGCATATAGATCCCATTTAGATCTATCCTTTTGTCCTCTTATCTGTTATAGATCTAAAACTCAATAAAACACTGCTTCATATTTCTGAAAATAATTTTTTCATAGTTCTGCAGTCTTTTCTCATGTGTTGCAGCACTTCTTTCGGAGCTTTCCTTTATGAAAAGATCTGTTTTTTTTAGACTAAATAATTTGAATCTAATTCTAAGTTTCCATACTGATTTTCATGCATAAAATAAGCTAATCCCTTTAGAAAATCATGTTTTAGAAGCTTCAATAATTTCTGCATACTCCAAGTCATGGGAAATCAGGGTTTTTAAGCCTAATTTGGGGAGGAGGAATTGTTTAACTTAGCTAGACTTATTTTTTTGAGCTGAAATTCGGATCATATGTCCCTCATGACCTAATATAAAACAATATCCCACCATTCCTCTTATTTTTATGCATATTTCTGAATACACTCATTTTAGGGCCAAAATCATCACTTTTCCCCACCTTTTTTCCCATAAAACGTTGTATAAGGTTGTTTCTATTGTATTTACTTAATTATATGAATTGTAACATCTTTTATGAGATTTTTTGACACTGAATAACCAATATTTTGTCAAATATTTCTTAATTTCCATATTTGGAACAATACAGTGGTATCAGAGAAAGATCTTTGGCTCAGCCTGTGGCTTCAAGCCAAAGTGTTGAATCCCTGAAGGAGGAATATTTCAAGCTCTATAGATATATTCTACAGATGTCTAGGTAGCCTCTGGATCTCATCCTTTTTTCAAAGGTGACATATCCAGTAAATGCCCCTGTAGTCAATCTCTGGAATAGAATTTTGATATTCCAGAAGAGGGAACTTTACAGCAGTATCAGAGAAGAGAAGAAATAGAGATCAGAATTATGGATAAGATGAGATTAATCTCATCAATTTTCAGATCTAATAAGGGCCTCTCCAAACAGGTAAATCAGAAAAGAGAAAGAAGATGCACCGAGACTCCTAGAGGGTTTCAAGGAAAATAAAGTTGCACTAAGACCTACAAAAGGTTTCAAGGAGGAGAGGAAGACCCATGCACTTCCTAACCTTATAAAGAAGATGCATTGTATAGAAGAAATAGGAGCATGGCTCCACCACTTGGAAAAATGACAGAAGATGAGATCTCCCTGCTCCTTTTCCAGACCTTGAAGGGTATTGGAGAAGATCTCAAGGAGATTGAGACGGTGGAGACTTGTACCAACACTGGCACAAACTTGAAAGAGAAGCCTTCATGTTCAGTAATGAAAGAAGACTAAATAGTTGTATAAGAAGCTCTTGCTTCTACATCTCACCGAGGTATGATTAAAAATCCATCTATTGTCATTTCAGCACATTGTATGAAGAGATCTACATCTTTGCATGCTGCTGATTTTGAGCAATAGAGTTGCACTGCGTTGTGCCAAAGCAGTAAGGAAGAAGATAGGAACCATTCCTAATTAGAGCATTCACATGGAAGATTCATTCATGAAGCAATAGAGGGTGGAATGATGGATGGTAGACATCTTGAAGTGAGAAACCCTTTCTCCCTTCTAGATGACCCTTTCTCAATGAGCACACCCCTACTCAAAGAGAAACTTCTACTTGCAGCAAATCCATGGCCCCTTTGGTTTTGGAAGGCCATGCATGAGGAGAAGACCTCATGGGAAGAATTCATTGGAGGTGCACTTCAACACATCATGGAGTGCAAAGTTCTTCAACTGTTTGAGGAGGATCTTCCATTCTCATAGGAGTAGATAGTAGATGGAGGACATCTTCGGATGGATAACATCTCTCATGACTATGTTGGACATTTCTTGAGCCATGCACAGCATGATGGGAGGTTTTTTCCTACCACCTATTTTGGTCCTCATAGGGTCAAATTGATCCTCGGGAATATTTCATTTCAAGATCCCATGAAATGCAAGAATTTGATTTGGGATGATGGCAGCCCTCATGGGAGGAGTACCAGGATGAAGGGTGGAAGGAGTCATCCACAAGTGGTTGAGTGGATGTGGATGGAGAGCAAGAAGTTGGAAATCTACTTGCAGATCTATGACACTGGGCAGCAGGAGGCTTGGTTGTGTTGGTTTCTCTTGAAAGATTTTGGTCATCACTCTCTTTCTAAGGGTATGTGGAAAAATACTTGCATCATGGGGCAACAAAGAGTATGGGCACATTGTGTTGGCATAACATTATTCATGTCAAGAACCATGATGTCACTACATGATTTGGATGATGGAAGTATGAGGAGGCAGCAAAATATTTTTTTGCTTGGGAAGTTCTTGAGAGAGCAAGGGTAAATTTTCTCTCATAGTTTTCATGATGTTGCAAGAGTAGAATATGGCACTATAATAGTGCAAATGGGTTGCTCCTTGACCTTAGATGTTTAAGAATGACTTTCTTCATGGGAAGGACTTCTCATATGTAGCAGCATTATGGGAGATGCCTTTGACATTCTGCATGTCAAATATTTGAGCTATGTGTTGATGGGAGCCTATTTGCATAGGCCAACAGTGTTGTCACTTTGGAGCTAGGATTTATTGATGGAATATTCCCAGGATCACTTCTCATTCGATGCACTTGGTGAGCAAAGAGGAGTGAAGAAGATGAAGTGGTAGATGGGGACATCTATTGCTATGGTGTGATTTTCTTGACTTGGGTTTCCAAGCAGGAGGAGAAGGACTTTCATGCAGCCCTTGGTTCATTCCCCTTCATGGGAGTGTGCCAAACTATTATTGAGGATTCATTCATGGATCCATGTATCTTCTTGCTTCCAACATATGGTGAGATATTTTTCTTGCATCCTCTTACCATCTTTTGGCAGTGCATTGCTCCATAAGAGGGCAAGCTATTCATTGAGCTCCATGGTCTACATTGGGCCAAATTGTATGATGGAGACAGCCATCTCTTATGTGGCCTTGGGTAAATATGTTTTTCTTACATGTATGTTCATTTGGTTTATATGATTAACCATGTAACAAGAAACAATTTTCCATGTATTCTTCTAAGGCAACAGTATGTAAAACTGCACTGGGAAGACTTGGGAAACTGTTGGTACTCTCTTGCATCACATAGAACCTTCAGTATTTCCTTCATGATGATGATAGTTGTGTTCTCAATTGTTGATATTTCTTTTATCTTGATGGGAGACATGATTTTGAGTGAGGCACATGATTTAGATGTGTCCTTTTGGGAAGTAGGTTCCCACATTTTCTGCAGTACATGTTCTAATGGGAACATGGGAAGAGTTGTGGCCACCATGACCAAACACTTGTTCCTCTTGGAGGTGGGCCATGTGTGTGATGGGATACCTTATGATGATACCCTTCTATCCATCACATATGGAACATTTTGGGCTAACTGGTTTTACAGCGTTGGAGGGAGGATCTTTAAAGATCTAATCTTCATGATGCCACTTGAGGGAAATATCCTTGCAGCCCAAGATCAGTTTTCACTCTAAACTTATCCTAAGTGGAGAGGTGAACAGCATGGGGTAGGTTATGATGCTTACCACTTGCAGATTTTCAACCCACCTTCTTTGTTGGAGCTCAAGGTCGAAGAGGATTTTCTAAAGTTGCCTTATCTGGAGGTAACTAGATTCTTATGGATGATAGCATGGGTGTGGGAGACACTCATTGGGAGAAATTTTCCCCATGCTCTTCATCACTCCTACCTTAATGAGGCCATTGAGAAACAAGGAGATCACCACTTGCACCTTCCATTTTCTCATGATGTACACTTGCTATCTTACACTTGGAGGGAATCATTGGAGGACATATTCATTGCTTATCATTTTCAGCCATGGTAGGGTCCATTGATGAGGCCACAAGAAGAGGGAAGGAGAAGTTTGGTTCTACCCTGCAGTTTCTTGAGGACAAGCAACATTTTGAAGGGGGAGGACTGTAATATTCCTAACTAGCCCAAGCTAGTTGGAATATTCAATGTCATTTTATTTTTATGTTTTATGAATAAAATGTAAAGGAGAACAAATAAAAACTCCTAAACATGAGAATAAATCAATGCCCAATGTGAACAGAGTCAAATCAGGGCTTGCTCAATAAAATCCACTTGTATGTGAAACAGGTTCAAGCTATTTGACTCGGTCAACAATATCAAATCATAAAGCAGTCCAAATACAATGAACCTCCTAGATGATCAGCACAGTCATATGAGGAGATCTTCCAAGTAAAAAGGGACAAATGGATGAAGGTGGTTTAGGGTTTTCAAACCCTAATCTTATATAAGGAGGGGAAAGACCCAAGGAGAGGTTGTTGATGATATTTCAATTTTGAGATTTATTGAGCAACTCAAACTCTCTTGGTTGTTTAGCTACAGAGAGAAATTTCCTGTTTATGAATTCCTCCTCCTTCCTTGAGGGTCTCTTGGAGGAGATTGTGCTGCATTGATCCACTATCTGGAATTTTGGCCAAGCTTCACCTTACATCTATAGCACTGCTCTTGTTTTGGGTTGAGCTTTCCATGTGAGCTGCAGCAATTGGAATCAGATCTATTCATATCTGAAGAGTTCTATTGCATATTTTCAGTGGGGAAGTCATCTAAAACATTTGCAAGAGTGTAATAGTTGTTTTGAGCTCCAGATACTTATCTTGGTAGGAGGCCAAAGTGTGCATCACTTCATCAGTGCAGTTAGCTTCAGAAACTGTGTTATTTTGCAGGCAGAGTTGCAGTGTTTATTTGCTAGCAGTTTGGAGGAGAGATCTTCAGTGAAAGGGCTTCTTTCCTTCACTGAGGTGATCCGTGGATTTCCCAACCAATCCATGTCATATTTCAGATCTGATCTGATGTGTGATGTATTATTCAGAAATTCCTGAATTTTACTATAGATCCATGGTGTATATCTCATATCTAGTCATTTTCTTTCACTTTCAGCTAAAAGGAATTTTTGAATATAGATCCAATTTAGATCTATCCTTTTGTCCTATGATATGTTATAGATCTGAAACTTAATAAAACACTGCTTCATATTTCTGAAAATAATGTTGTCATAGTTCTGCAGTCTTTTCTCATGTGTTGCAGCACTTCTTTTGGAGCTTTCCTTTATCAAAAGATATGTTTTTCTTAGCCTAAATAATTTGAATCTCATTCTAAGTTTCCATACTTATTTTCATGCATAAACTCAGCTAATCCATTCAGAAAATCACGCTGTAGAAGCTTCAGTAATTTCTGCATACTCCAAGTCATGGGAAATCAGGGTTTTTAAGCCTAGTTTGGGGAGGAGGAACTGTTTAACTTAGTTAAACTCATTTTTTTGAGCTGAAATTCGGATAATATGTTCCTAATGACTTAATATAAAATAACCTCCCTCCATCTCTCTTATTTTCCTCAATTTTCTGAATACACTCATTTTAGGGCCAAAATCATCACTTTTCCCCACCTTTTTGCCCATAAAATGTTGTATAAGGTCACTGCTGTTGTATTTACTGAAGGATATGCATTGTAACATCGGTTATGAGATTGTATGACACTGCATAACCAATATTTTGTTAAATATTACTTAATTTTCATATTTGGAACAATACACTAATGTTCGAATTAATGATCATGTGTATAGTGTTCTCTTAGCATTGAAATTATTTCATAACATGAGCTAGTTGAGAGGACCCCTCAACCTAGCTAGTGCTACCATTTATTTCTTACATTTAATATAGATAAGTATAGTTTTAGTCTATGTCCTCTATTTTGCATACTACGCATTTGAGTTATATACTTTATATCAATTATTTGTTATAATATGTATCCAAGATGCCATAAACACTATATTATTTGGTTATTCATAGTTTAGATATTTTGTATTCATTATATACACACAATTCAATTTTAATTTATACTATAAATTGTTGGTTTTTCCTATATTCTATATCCATAGTTTTGCTCTCCATATTCATAGCTCTACAAACTTTCTATCAATTGTTTTTATACTTTGAGATTCAAAATTTTATAAAATATTGTATTGAATAATATTTTTCACTTTTATTTTTTGGTCTTACATGCATTCCTTTTCTTGTATACACACAATTATACACTCTAATATTGTAGTTTTACATACCTTGTATTCATTTGCTTATGCACTCTATTCACACAAATTTTTTTTTATGTGGATAATGTGATAACTGAAGCCTAACCAAATAATGTCAATGCTTCTACAATGCATTTGATTTTTATATGAAAACTGCAGAATAACCATCCAATGTTATTACTTACCTTTCTTGGTTATATTTCATGGTTAATTCGATCCACCGTAGCCTCACCAACCAATGTTACTTGTCTGATATAACCTTATTTTTTTTAGTTCTTTCCTATGAAAATGGTTGTATGCAAGTTTTTCCCATAGAGATCCACTCCATTGAAGGTTGAGAGAACAAGGCAAGCTATGTCTTATACTACAAGAAAATTTGAACCCTCAAATGAAATATTATATTCTAATCATACCAAGACACCCTTGAGATATTCTACACCTAACGGATGAAATCTCTCTATAGGGTCTTAGTTTTATGCTTCTTTTTTATTTCCTAGTGAGCCCCTTTTTCCATTGAAGATTGAAATATGAGATAATTTTTACTCTCAATTGTAAGAAAAATTGATTCCTTATATGAGTATAAAATTGTAATCTAGTTTTAGTAAAGCATCTCTGAAATATCAATTCAATGATTAAAATGGCTTTGTAGAACTTTCAATTCATGCTTTCAATAATTTAATTTCAGAAGGTTCATTTTTTAAAGGTAATAAAGACAAAATTAATTTTATCCCATGCACTAACCTTGCACATATAGTGTCAACATTTAGAGGTTTATGAATCCCAAATTGATAATTCAATGAAACATGGTTTAACATATAAATCAAATGAAAAAACTCAAGGTTGAACTATTAGAAAACGAAAATTTGTCATGCAAACTTGATATTGATGTGTCCTTGGCTAAGAAAATAAAACATGGGGTTATAAATTTATATAAACTTAATGGTGCACAACAATATATAATGGCATAGTTTCTTAAATGCATGTACCAAGGCAAGGATGGGCATCTCATCTTTCTCATAATTGATGGGTTGCCCAAACAATTTTTTTCTCATGAATTAGATGACATATTCCTATTCACCATACCCATCCTAAACTAATACTCCATCTATTGCAATTTTATATGTTGATATATATATATATATATATATATATATATATATATATATATATATATATATATATATATATATTGTAGTCCTTAGTGAAATGGAGGGGACTAATGAGTGGGAATTTTGACAAAGTTTCTTTTAGAGGATCAAAGGATTATTGAGTGTTGTTGTCCCATTGAAATGGGATATCTTGATTCAAAATACATAAGTCATGAGTGGAAATAGAATATTCAGGGATAAATAAACATAATAAATTGGCCTTACCTTGAAGGCTTTATAACTAATGTATAATTCTAGGTGAAGAAATCTCTCAAATGGCTTGCACTTTGAGCAAGTCCACCATTATCAATTTCTTGGACATAATGAATCCAAGCGGTCGAAAAAGATGCTAGAGAAACACCTAAGGAGGTTTGAACATACCTTATACTAATGGAAACACTAAAAACTAATGCAAATATCCTCAATATTTTCAAAACATTGTTTAAAATTAGTGGTGATGTCGAGTGAGAATGAGGTGAGCAAGATCATAAAAGATATAGGTCATTGCTCACTTAAAGGTGGCACTAGTGTTTTATAGACCAAACAACATGACATAATACATGAATTTTACCCATGGTGTGGTGGAGGAAATTTGTATTGGTCCATGTGATGGATCTAAATTTGAGTATAGCTAGGAATCTCATCCATAAAGGATAAGGCCTCATGGCCGACACCTGTGTCGATGATTTGGTAAATTAAAGGTGTTGGACAATTATTTTTATGACATGATTTTATTTAGAAAGGCAGTGAAAATGAAAATGGTTCCCTGATTTTTCATTATAGGGTCAAGGTTAAATACCCATGAAGTGTATGTAATGGGATAGATGAAGCCAACTGTATGGAGCTTGTCAATTTTGGCTTTAATGGCCATTGATTTTAAGGTATTAAATAGTCATTTCTTATGGAAGATGGACGAGTCATAGGGCCTTATTTCGGTGTGATGTTCAACAATGGTGGGGTTGATACCATGCATTTCTACATGTGACCAAGTGAATATATCTCTAAATTATTAAAATATAGTTTTGTAGGCAATTATTTATTTTGGGGAACAAGTTGCCCCTAATGTGATTTCTCTGACCACACTGGTTTTTGTGGATATATCTACCTTTATGGTAGGGAATATTTTGGCCATGTTTACTCCTTCTAAGGTATGAGGCATTAGGATTGGGTTCTTGAACCAATCAACATGGCTAGGAGGAATGAAATATTTGATTTCTACCACAAAAATTGTGGTGTCTTTGGGTGATTAAAATGTGGCTTGTGGAAGAAAAAACAAACATTGATGCATCATGTTCCAAGGACAATATGGTGTTATAATGATCTCTAATATGTATTTGTTAGAGTGAAATAATTGTGAAAATAGTGGGATGTATCTAGTGGAGACATGAACTAGTTGGAGGTATCCAAAGATCCTAGACATGTCACAAGTGTGGGACATTGTGTTAGGTTTGGTGGGGCCAACATAGGTGGAAACAATGTAAATTGAATAAGTCGATGCATGTGATTGTAATGATGATGAATAATTTAAAGAGGAACCTATATCAATACCAAAAAATGACGAGCATACAATGGGGAATTTTATTCCCACGACAAAGAAATATAACAAATATTATCACAGTTGTGAGGGTCATGAGTAGGCAGGGGGGTATTTCTTACCAAGAAGTAGAAAAATGGAAAAATGATATCAATGATAGTTGAACAAGTGTCAAGGTGGTCATTCAAGGAGTTGGGGAACTCCCCTTAGGTAGGTACGAACAAAAATGGTCCTAGGTGTGGGTCGCAATGGTCATGGATTGTTGTACCTAATCCAAATGAGATATTTGTGGTACTTGTGTCATTATAATTTGGATGCAACATGAAATGATCAAGGGGAAAATATATATGAAATGATCATCTACCCCATACAATGCACATGTATAACTACAACATGTGTTTATAGGTGTGTACATGTAGTAAATAGTATATGAATCTTGGAGAATTCCCGAGCTAGGTGTGGGCATGATTGTTGCTGTAGGCACAATTTCTTGATGATGATATAGGTGGATATCAATGGCCACCCACCTCTTCCACTATCTCAATGATTCTCTATTTTCTTGGTATTTTTTCTATTATTTTTGGGTCCCAAAAATTTAGGGCCATTTTGAGGCCCTAAGCGATGTTTTTTTGGAAATATTTAGTCCTAGGATAATTCATTCCAACAAGCTATTATGCACCCAAAATAGATATTGTATGCAAAATTTTCACCCTCGGGAAGTTGATGTTGTTAGCCACCTATAAAATTTGTCATATCAAATGGTGGCTAAATCATTTTTTAAACCTTCAAGGAACAATTTTATTGCCAAATTGTTAATTCTTGAAGTTTTATAAAGATAACTTACCCTTGAGTTAATCTTCACTGCTATTTCCCTCATTTATCCTCAAGGAAATCTGTTGTTTGTAAGGAGAAAAGACTGTTGCGAAAACCCATTTTTCCCTCATTTTTACCCCTCCTTTCACTCAAAATTAACCTCCTTTTTATTCCCTTTTCCTCATAAAATCCTCCTTTTTCCTCATTTTTCTCCATTTCCCTTCCCAAATCCCCTTTAATCAGGTTTAAAACTCCTTTTTAAACCTTATCGAAACCCCCAAAGCCCTTTGAAAAACCTTGAAAAATCATAAAAAACAATCTTTTTTTTTAACTAAGGCCTTTAGCCCCCTTCGGCTAAGCCCCTAACCACTTCCCCACCATGTGACCCGATGTCGGAACCAAATGCTAAGGCCCTGGGTGCTTATCGTGATCGGGGTGTTCATTTGGGCACATTTTCTTTGTTAAACTGCATTTCCCCGATGCGATGAAGCTTTGGTTTGTGGACTCCCGCCGCATTTTCTATCATTGATCCTTTAAAAAAATCAACAGTCAGCGTGCTTTTTTATTCCCCGCCCATCACATCAGAAACGTTTGCAAGGGTTCTTCCGATTGTGCCCCTTTGAAACCTCTGATTGCGATGGCCTGATCGCATCGCATCAGCCTTCCCCCATCACATCGTCAAAATACAAAGGTTTAAACCCTATGCCTGGTAACCTCCGATTGTCGATTCTCGATTTATTCCCCGTTGTTGATCTCCTCCTAAGATCCAATGGCTCACATCCAATTTCCCTCCACCACTGCCTCCGACATTTGAACCCACAGACTCATTTCCGATCGTTGATCTCTCTAAGATCGACGTCTCCAATCTCATCGCATCGCAATTTTTCTTTGCACCTTTCCTCTCTCCCCCGCCGATTGGCGATCCCGTGATTGGATTTGGGCTATTCATTTCACTCATCTAACAGTCCAGATACAACTTGATAGGCCCAACTCCTTTGGGTCCTACCGCCCCCATTGATCAATCCTAGTCGTTCATTCCCTGATCCAACGGTCAAGATTAAAAACGCCTTGACATTGCCTCACCTTTTATCGCCCGTGCATCTATTCTCCATTGTGCTCTCCTCATGACCATCTGATCTAAGGAACCAGATCTGACGGCTGGCGCGCGGTTTCGCGTGATTTTAAGATCGAAAGTTAATTTTTCAAAGTTACATGATATGGGCGGTTTTAAAAAGCCATATGTCGACTAGAAATGTATATCGCGTTCAAAAAGGCAATACCGCCTTCCTTCCTTTTCATCGCGTGAAACCAGTGGTTTTTATGGCCGAAACCGCCTTACCCCATTTATATTACATTCCTTCATTTTTAATCTCCGTCGTTGATCTCTGCAGATCAACGGTCCCAGTTTAATCTCGCCCTCAGTTCATCGCCCTCCCCCCTTTGCTCCACGGAACCTCATCGATCAACCTCCATCGTTGATCTCTGTGTACTAATCCAATCCAATGGCCCAGGATCGTTCGAAAACCCCAAATATCATTTGACCCCATTTTCACCTCTGATAAAGTTTTCTTCCCTATTTTTCTTATATTTTCCACCTTTTCACTATGACATTTCCCTTCCGCCTTATAAAATCTTGGGTTAATCTCGACCATTGATCAACATGCATCGACGGTTCAGAATTAATCTGTCATATACCCCTCCGACCGCCTCTCCTTTCGACCTCAGAAAAGTAATCCTCGCCATTGGATGCTTTCATCTAATGGCTGCGATCTAACCTAAACCGTTGAAGCAGTCTAAACCCATCCACGCAGGATTTTTATAACTTTTGTGTCTTTTGCAGGTTTTTAAAGGATTTTCCATCTTTTTGAAAATAAAATTGAAGGTCGGGGATGACGATCCTCCAGGCCTTTATTCGTGAAGGAGATCACTCTACAGGGTTCCGAATTATGTTTTATCAGTGCCTCATGAGCACTGATGTCATTATAAAACCTCTATAACGCATGCACATCAACAAGACACAGCAAAACTTAAACAAGAAAAGAGTATCAGTGTTAAAGGATCTAGTCACAGCAGAGATGAAGAATTGAAGATTATTTACGCAGTTTTGAGGGATTACGGCTTAAATCGACTATCTAAAAACCTAATTCACTCAATTGAAGACAGTTTGAAGAAAAAAAAACATAAATTAGGCCTAATTAAGCCTAACACACAGAGTTAAAGCAAATTAACAATGATTAAAGAAGGACAATCAGATCTATCATTCCGAGAAAGCCTCCACCAGCACATCAGAGGCTAATTGAATCCTCACCAGCTACCAAAAGCCACCTGTAGCCTCAAAGAATTCAAAAGAGGCCTAGTTATTTCCAGAACAGAAGATATTCACCTCAAGATAGCTGAACAGTTAAATCAACCAACGAATCTTATTGTAAACTGTCAGTGGAGTTATTACAAGGATAACACAGAGCCTTAAAGTCAACAAAATCTTCCCAGAAAGCTTAATAATTAATGTAAACCAATTAATACAGAGGAAATATCAAAAATTTTCTCCATTGAGCCCCTCAAAGGCCGAGAAGCATTTAACTGTATTAATTGAACCTAGAAGATCTTTTATCACATCCCACCTCCTCATTTTTTCTATAAATACTTCTGTAGAAGATGAGATAATGTTGGTCACTGCATATCTGTTGCCTGTAAATAGTTTACTGAAGCTGTTGTAAGATATATTTGTAATTGAAGATACCTAAGTTGAGATGAGAAGTTTGAAGCTGTAGAGAACCACTGGACTTGAAGATTGTAACTGGTTTGAAGCATCAAATACAAGTTGATTTATGGGATCCTGGTCTATGTCAACGGTGATGTTTTTCTTATTGTAAATTTTTGTTTTATTTCTGTTTCCATTCTTTCCATCTTCTCTGATAAAGAACAACAATTATAGAGTTAGGATTTACTTTCAAAGGTACCCTGGTCTTACTGATAAGCTTTATCTACATGTTTTCTTCCAAGTTGTGTTGCTTAAGAATGATTTAATGCAGTCCAAGAAGTTAAGGAATGATGGTGTTCCCTCGTCCTACTATCTAAACTTTAAACATTGTTCTTGAATGTTATTTTCAGTTTCTGCTAAGTAAAGTTGAACTAGGGAAGTCTATAGTGAGCCCTGTCCTCTAGTTTCATCTCCAAAGGTTGTCTGAAAGTTTCCCTAAGAGTTTGTTGAAAGCAGGATAGGTTCAAAGTCCTTACCTGATCTTAGACTATTCTTTGTTATCTTATGTGTTGTCTTGATAATTTTTCCAAGTAAAGAAGAACTAGGGAAGTCTATGGTGATCCCTGTCCTCTAGTTTCTTCTCCAACAATTGCTTTGAAAATTTTCCCTTAGAATATGCTGAAAGTAGGATAGGTTCAAAGTCCTTACTTGATCTTAAGCTATTTTTTTTGTGTTTTAAATGTTTTCTATTGAAATTGCATCGAAATCAGGCTAGTTTCAAAGTACTTACATGATCTTAGATAAATTTTACGTCTTTCTTAAGTGTATGCCAAAAGTAGGATAGTTTCAAAATACTTACTTGATATTAGGTTGCTCTTTGTTCTTCATTTGTTAAATTCCCCTTCTTATTGTTTCATTCCATTCCATAAAATCAACTTAAAGAGATCCTTAGACATAGATGACTTGCCCCATGGACCACTCTTGAACCTTGTTGTTTCAATTAAATCCTACTATGACTCCATAGCCCAATGGATTGAAGCTGTCTTTTGCCTATCTTCTTAGATGAATCAATTTTTCACTTTCATTCACCTTCACCCTTCATTTATACTTCCTTCACCTTCACATATCTTTGCCCCACCAAAACGAACAAAAACCTTGTTCTTCATAACTAGCCTAATATCACATTTCAAGCCTTAAAGATAAATCAATCTTTGCACTTATAGAGAGATCCCTCTTTGGAATTAGGAGGGCTAGATCCTAGAATCCCAAAGTGGTCCCAAGTCCTCTCCGCAGTTTTAGTCTCACCAATCTGCTGAGATTACAGGGAGATAACAGATGTACCAACTAACCACCTCGGGTTCCACAAAGATTTTGGAAATTCATCTTCTAGGGTCATGTTTTTGCACCTCTAGGGTTATTTCTTTATGTGAAAAATCCATTCTCTCAACCTCTTATAAAAGCTTTTGTGAATGCACATAGCCACCATCTCTCTATGTTCAAATATAATACCACCATTCTATCCAATTTAAGTTCTATAGTATTATGTTATTTCATTTATTAATAGAAGTTTGGTTTTCACTATATTATTGTAATCTCTGTTATATTTTTCATCGTGTTTTCCATTTACTTTCCTGAATTTCATTTCATTCCTTGTACAACCCAGTTCAAACAAATTTCTTCTAATGTGTCTTGATATCATGGGAGATCAAGAAAGTGATGTGTTTAATATCTATGAGTATCACAAATGGTGCATGGGTTATTGGTGTGTAAGTTCTTATTTCACACAAGAACAAAGGAAGTTGTGGTAGCTATTCCAATGGGAGGAGTTGTTAGAAGTGGCAGTAGCTATGAAGAATGAAGGTGCTCCTTCAATTACGAGAGGGTAGGGAACAAATTGGTTAGATGGCCTTGTGTATTAAAAAGGTAACATGGGGAAATGATTCATGGTGTAGCTAATCAATTGACTTAAACTTTATTTTTTTTCTTTCCCCTAGCCTATTTCTAGATTTTGTCTGGTGTTTAATGGTTTCCTCCAATTATATTTATATGATCTATGGGAGTATGACTAACAAGAGGTGTGCTCGAATATGTGTAACAATTATATATTTTTTTTGGCATGAGAATAGCCAACACCATATTTGGGAGGGTCAAATTAGTGATCATTTAGTGTGAGGTGAATCTAGTTGGAGGGTATGAAAAAGGAGTCTAAGGGATTGAGTAAAGTATGGTAGCTAGGGTGACCCATGGAAGAAGCCTTGTATAGATTTAACTTAGGAGGTGGGGACTTAATGGTTCGTTTTATTGGATAAATGGACACCACACAAATGGGAGTTGAGCTAAAGGTCATAGTGTGTGGTGGGTCTCCTGGGAAATTATGAATAAGAGGGGAATCCTTGAAGAATATTGGTTGGAATTTTATGAAGGAGGAGATGAGATATAGTTTGGATTCCATGAGTGGTAATATGTTATCTACCAAAATTTATTGTTTAGGCTTGTAATGTGTTGGTAAATTTTGACTATATTCTCATTGTGGGGAACGCTCATGGTAATGATGAAGCTAAAACTTTCATGCCATACATGTAACTTCTTCCAAATAAGATATTGTAATCCAGAGGATCATCAGTAACCTCAATTTAAATGAAGATAGTAATCCCTCATGGTTCAATAGGTACTTTCTAGTAGAGGATGACATGTTATGAAGAGTGATTGTTGTATGCTCGTAGTGTAATTAAAGATGTGATGAGTACATGGGTAAGCAACTTTTGCTATACATTTTTGGAAATGATGTAGATTGATACACCCTCGTTGATGATGCAATAATGAATCATAATGTGGTGAATAATTATATGTATTTGGAAAGAGAATAAATATGGTAATCACCACTCTAAATTATGCAAATCAAAAGTGATGAGACGTGAATCAAAAGGGTCAGTTGCCCCTAAAGCAAAAATTTGATCCTTTTTATGGGTAGGGTAGGTTTGAAAAAATTCTAGCATAGACATTGTTGCTAGTGATTTAGCCAAATTATCCATGGAAGTATAACTATGAACTTTCATTGTGTGAGGGTTGTGATTGTGATGCCTTAGAGGTGGTTTAGGTATATTCGGGACACAGTCACGACTGGGCCATGGGATATTTAAGGGCATGTTATATTTGGGCATATTGCATTGATGCAGGGTTAGGCTCAAGAGGCATGCCATATTCATGACTACAATTATTGAGGAGGATATCAGCCAAATTTGTGCATACATCCCTATTGGTAATGTCACACAGACGTCATATTGGTGGTGGAGAAAATGGGCCTAGATGCTAGTTGGATGAACCAAATGTGTTGTTAAGTGGTCATAACACTATGTTGAGGGTAGGGACCCTGTAACACCATTGATTGTTATGGAGGGTGGGGTGTTCCTATGGAGAATTTTGGCCATGGTTTCCCATGCTTTGTTTCATACATTTGAATTGGGAAATTCTAGGGAAACAATGGGTATACTTTTTGTACTCTCTACATAATGCACATAGGAAGTTAGTTTTAAGACCATTATTCTTCCCATACTTTGGTGGATTATTGTTACCTTGATTTCAATTTTGATTTCCATTAGGGGAATATCCCCTGACTTGTGGGTTTTATTGTTGGGAATTATTCACTTATCTTTGGTTCCTTTTTTTTTTATATTTCCCTTTCTTTCTCATTGTTCTTTTGGGATAGGTGGTTGGTAGCATTGAGTTACTCAAATGCCTATTTTTGTCACGAAAAGGAAGGGTTAAGAAAATTGAAACTTTCCTATTGTTGGTGTTGTGTGGTCATTGTATTAGTTTGGGGATGGCTAAGAAACAAGTAAAAATGGTTTATTTATGGGGGATTCCCATGCATGTTATAGGATGTGGACATTCCATCACTAGTCACAATGTATTGTATAAGTGACCTTGCATGGGATAACATCTTGGAATACCATGAGGAGGTATATGTGTGGTAGGTAGGTTGAAATATTTCCCTACCACATTTGGGGATGATGATTGTGGCCCATACTGATTCCCATGGAGATTGGTACTATATGATGATGGGTTTACTGCATATGGGTTAAACTACAAGAGAGACCATATGAGTCCATCAAAGTTATTTGATGCCCTTGGTTTGGTTGGTTTAAGGGTTAGGAGTGAGGCACATCTAGGATGACTATATATAAGTATCACAACTGAGCATAGATAAGCTCAAAGTGTTGATCTTTTGTGGTAGCTTCTTCCTCATTATGATTCATAGTGGTAGAGACATATTTTGCTATAATTTGAAAAAGTGATTTGAGGAAGATATATAAAATATATTTGGGGGATATTCAATTTTTTAAATTCTATGACATCTACACCACTCATGGATGTAAATGTGATATGGGTAAATGAGGTTTGCCTAAATTCAGTGAGTATTTGTTGGACACCTAATCCTCCATGGGTAGGTGTGGAAGGTGAACAATCACAGAGGAGTCCAAGTGACCTTGGAATGTGGAATCCAATAGTCACACCATTTTATTATAAATGTACATATATGGTGAATAATAACATAACTCATGCCTATCCTATATTTCTATGAGTGTTCTCCATTTACCATGTGTGTGTTTAACGTGGTATTAGAGCGGGCGATTGTTGGCCCTGCTCCAATTTGAGTCATTGTCTTATGGCCTTGCCCAACCACTGGTTTTGTGGTTTTCATTACCTGTTGTGCCTGCAATTTAGAAATGATAGCACATAAATTTAATTAGACCTTGGCACAGTGTACAGTTTTTAAAATGTGTTTCATGTCATCTCTCAGTTCTTAGTGAGTGCATGTTACCATTTTAGGGTTTGTCTTCTTGCATGCGTTACTAGCCTATCCGCACAGAGGTCAGTTATGTTTATTAGCAATGAATTGAGGACCATATGACTTGAATAAACTGCTAGAGGCCATTTCTTTGTCAGTGTGTCAGGCTTAGCATTTTTGTAGTAAATCTATTCTTTGTTTCCTATAACGCTCTCTGTAATACCTCATCGGTTTCTGCTGGCGCCCTGCACAACACTTTGTGCCTTGAGCTTTGTGTGATGGTCTAAAATGTTTACAATTTCCAGCGAATGAAGATTAAATGTGAACCCACTACTCGAAGACATTGCAAGAAAAACCTTCTTAATTATTTGTATTGAGGAAGGCACGATCCAGAGTGTACGTAGAGGCATCGTACATCAATTCAAAATTGTTAAAGATTTTGATAAAGTGGACACCAATAAGGCTTACACTGCTACCACTGTTTCCAAACGCTTCCTCCATACAGTCACTCCCACACCACTCCTCACAACACTCGCTCACCACAGTCAATTATCCCATGACGTAGCATTATGGAGCTCCTCTCCTCGAAGCTAACTATGCTCCGGTCAACTCACTCACCATAGTTGACCATCCCTGGGAAGAGTTGAGATATTCTGTGAGAGTTGCCACTGTTTCATTTCATTTTTTGTGTGTCACAAGCGTAGAGTAAGACCAACTTGTAAGCCCTACTTAACGAGCCTCCCATCTGCGTCGGGCCTCCATTTGCGTTGGGCCTCACATAACGTTACTCGACCCTCTGCTCAAACATGAATCGAACATGCAATTTCGGCTCCCCATCCACCTCTGATCCGTCCCTTCGACTCCTCGGCTCCCCCCACCCCCATCCCTTCGACTACGCTCCCCCATGCTCTCAACCTGGCCTCATACACTCTCAGCCCACCCTCCATGGCTCTCCCGTCGCCCCTCCCTTCGGTGCTTCCCCGCCGGTGTTATCACTCAGATTTTCCTTGAAGTTTTTGGAAGAGGAAAGGGGTCTGAGGTAACCACAAACCAACCTTCAGATACAGAATCTAGCCAATTTGTATCCAAAGAGGGCTCTCTCTATAAAATATAGCTTTGTTTTTAGAAGATATTAGGCTAGTTGTAAAGTCCAGGGGTTTTGATTTTGTTTGGGTTGATGGAATTCTTTAGCTAAGATTAAGATAAAGTAGTTTCAGTCCATTGGGCTATGGAGTCAAAGGATTGGCTGCACTGGCTTAATTTTTTTAACAAAAGATGGTTTATCAGGGCAAGATAATCAAACTAGAAACAATTATAGATCTAAATTGAATGGAATGGAATTCAAATGGATGAAAGGCAACAAAGAATCTTTCAACACATTCAAGAGAAGAGAAATAGATTGACTATCAATAAAGAGCAGTTAAGTATTCTTTACTAAATAACCAAAGATGTATGAACTAGACAAACAGGAGCAATTAAGAATTCGTTGTTTAAACCAGTTTGAAGAAAACATTTAGAATAATAACGACTGAAATCAGATTACACCTACGTACTTTCTGATTTAATCCTTTTCGTTAAATATTAAGATAATGAAACACAGATGATATTTTAAACAAATATAAAACTTCAAAACATGGGATAGAGATGACTTATTGATCCTTCATTCGACACATGAATCCTGAGAAAAGTCTTCTGCCTCAATTCCTTGTCCAATTTTTCCATGAAAAATTTCTCCAAAGCTCTTTATTCCAAAATATTCAGTTTTACATCAAAGTATAAGAATCCACCCTCAATAATTCAATTAAGGGCTTATCTATACAAAAAATCATACAAAATATCTCTTAACAAAACGAGATATAATCTACTATGACTCACAAATAAGTTACAATAAAAATAGAGACAGATGGTCTCATAGATAAGACAAAAAGCAACTAATGTTGTGCTGTTTCCTCCTTTTGAGAATGTGCTGGAGGCAGGACCTATATTTTAGCTCATCGTTGTCCTCTTCAGTAATTTTGTTCTAACTGACTTGCTTCACTGATACTCTTTGTTCTTACCGATACACTTTAACTGAACTGATACTCTTTGACCTTTGTTTGTCCCTTTATCCTTTATACTGTAGTAAATAGGCAAAATTTCATATAAGGATAAATTTTACAAAAGTTCCAATAGATCTTCCCACCATTTATCTTCTACTATTTTGGTCTGTTGAAGCTTCCTTAATGTTTCATCAGCCTCGGTATATCTGAATAAATTAGGCTGATTAGGAAACAAATGTCTTACTTCATGTTCAAGATAAAACAAATTCTCTAATCTGTCATGAATATTCCTTCCTGTAGGTAATGTTGCTTCTGATGAAATGGTTGAGGAACTATCTTGATTGTGAGCATGTATGTCCAATTTCTTAACATAAGTTTCCAGGTCCATTATTTTATCTTCTGAAACCATAGGGTTGGGCAACCCTTTATTCAATAAAACATTAAACCTTTCTCTGAAAGAAATGATTTCACTTTGCATGTCAAAACACCTTCGTTCTAAATTTTGCATAAGAGTTCTTTTAGTAAAAACTCTTTTTATCTCCAAGATTGTTGCAGTCCTGTCCTGAATACCCTATTGGCAATATGATGCAGAGTGTTGTCCTTGATGGCAACCCACTTGATGAAGATTATGGCAACCTACTTAATGAAGTTGTTCTTGATGCTTGATAAGTTTATTAATGATGTAAATCTAATGTTCTACAAGTAATACAGAAGTTCCAAAAGAAAGAAATATCAGTATGTGCAAGAATAATTATGAAAAAGGTATGTCACAAGGAATACGCGAGTTTAGTGAAGGGAAGGTGCGTATGCACACGGAAAAGTACGTGCCAAGTTGCGTATGATCAATTGCGCTCTAAATGTCTAAAACCAGGGGTTACTACCATGGTATTGACCCATTGTATTGAGCGCTGGATTGTCTATGAGATCCCGTCCAGGAATACCATCGGAAGTGATGTGGTTTTGGCTCATGGTATTGATAAAGGCTAAATCTATATAAGGAGAAGAAATTAATTGTGCAAGGGGTGTGCATGAGTCTGGGTTTGAATGGATACTTCACTCTGAAGTATGTCTGAATGGAAAGGGTAACAGTTTGATGATAGATCTGAATCTATGATGCACCTATGAAGACAATGATGAAGAGGGATCTCTAGATCTGAAATGTATATGTACTTTCTAGATTTGTTTATGGAATGTTTAGATCTGAGATGAGGCGAACATGTTCCTGAAGTGAAGGGTAAAATCTGAGATACATATCTGTTTTGAAGAATTGAGCTGCCCTATAATCTTTGAAGATATATACGTTTGTTTGTAGCAGAGAAGGCGCGTATATACGCGGGTTGAATTCAGTGAAATCGGGTATGGAATGTCAAACCTGTTCTGAAGTATGTGCAGATGTATACGCGGGTTGATATGCATGAAAGCGCGTATATACGCAGGATCAATGAAAGAAAAGTGTGTATGAAATCTAGGGTTTGCTGAAGTATGTGGTATGAAATGTCTGATCTGTTCTGTTGTTTTACTGTTATCTGACAATGATATATTCGTACAGATCTGGGTTGTTTGAATGATGATTATGCTGTTGATTATATTGATGAAAGATCAAGTTGTTGATTGATTGGTTGATGATTCATTGAATGAATTGATAAGGGTATAAGTTTCAGTTTGATGTATGATTGAGCTTAAATGTGTGGAGTGGGTCCAGTCTAAAAATATGATGAAAAGTGGCCTGCAAGTTGTGATCTATTGAAGTTATTAGATCCAGTATGAAAATTGATGAAACGTGGTCCATGGTGGTGTTGAGGGTTGTAGCCTTCAGTCAGGGAGTTGTAGCTCCCTTCCAGGTGAGGCTTGGTAAACGAGAGCAGGGGGTTGTAGCTCCCTTCCAGGAGAGGCTGGTAAACGAGAGCAGGGGGTTGTAGTTCCCTTCCAGGAGAGGCTGGTAAACGAGATAAGGTTGTAGCCTTCTGCAGGTGGGCGCCTGCGTGTTGGTATGAGTCTGCGCCAGTACATGGTTGTAACATGTTTTATTTATATAATAAATATTGAAGACTGAGACGATAGCAGCGGTGGTTTTCTCCCGACTTGGGTTTCCACCTTAAATCCTGGTGTTCTTGTGTGATTCTTATGTGTGATGGTTTATTCTGTTATTACTGCACATTCTTACTGTTATCTAATCATCAAACTAATGAATGTTGCATAGATCTAAGTAAAGAATTAATGGCATAATAAGATCTCTGTGTATACGTGTGTTTTATGAAGGATATTCGCGTGTATACGCTAGTTGGCTTCAGCAAAGTAGCGTATGGGTTTTAGAGAATGAAAAAGTAAAAATGGTTGAGTAAGTCTTAAATACTGATTCACCCCCCCCTCTCAGGATTTTTCCCAACAATTGGTATCAGAACAGGTCCTTCTGTAGAAGCTTGATCGCTTGAAGGAGATCCGTTGCAATGGGAAGGAAGCAAAAGAAGAAGGCTACTCAAAAGGAGATATCTCAGAAAACATATGCAGCAGAAAATGAAGAAGACAAAATAGGTACTGATTGTGGTTCTTGTGATTCACTTTCATGTGCATGCAGTGATAAAAATAGTGAAAGTAATGTTATGGATCTAGAAGAAGCTCTCAAGATTAAAATTGAAGATCAACAAAGATCAGTTAAAGAGAGAGAAGTAATCTACAATGAGATGATCTCCCAAATGAAAGGACAGATAGAAATACTGAATGGACAAATAGACAAGTATCAAAGGTTGTACAATTATGCATCCAATCGAAATAAAAGACTTGAAACAGAGGTCATCGATCTGAATGAAGATCTGGAAAAATCAAATAAGAAGAATGAAGAACTTGAAGCAGAAATCATCTCTCTAAAATCAGATCTTGTAGCATCAAATAAGAAGAATGAAGAATTTCTACAATCATTTGAAAAAGAAGGACGTGAAGCCGAAATCATCTCGCTCAAAACAGATTTGGAAAAATCAAATAAAAAGAATGAAGATCTTCTACAGACATTTGAAGAACAAGAAAATGGGTTGAAAGAAGAGATTCTAAAATTGAATGATCAAGTAGAAGAAGGAAGAAGGAAAGAAGAAAGCATGAAGAAGCAATGCCAAAGTTTGGAGGTTGAGGAAAATATTTTGAAAGGTAAATTAGAAGAAAAGGATAAACTCTTGAGGTTTCAAGATAGTACTAAGATTCTGGATAATATTCTTAGTAGTCAAAGGTCTCCTTCTGTTAAATTTGGTCTTGTTTTTCATGAAATTGTTAAAGGAGAATCTAGTTCACAAGGAAGTGCTAAAGATTCAAAGGATGTCAATGAAAAACCTGAAGTATTGAAAGAGACAAGAAGTCAACCGACAATCATGAACACTCAAAGGAAATCATTCAATAATGTTGAATGCTTTAAATGTCATAATTATGGGCATGTTGCAGCCAATTGCAGAAGCAGATTGTTTCAGTCACATACAAACAGATTCTACACAGAAAGGTACTCTGGTTTCTTCAAAGGATATTTTTTTTCATGTAGCAAGTATGGTCATAAAGTAGCTGATTGCAATAGAAGAAAGAATAGAAAAACATACTATGATCCTTATGCTTACTTTTCTGGACACATAAGATCATTTCCAGCACACAAATTAGATCATTTCCAGCACACAATAAGAAGCTTTAAGCAATGCTGGAAAAGGAAGGAGGACTGGTCAGAAACATAGGGAAAATTGACCCTACTGCAGTCATCAGCTTCTAAAGCTTACTTCTCATAATGACTGCATGAATGATGTGAGATACATTTTGGTGGTTAGTAATGTATCATCATAGGGGGAGTAATGAATAGTGATTCTCATGGTTGATTTGGTTATTCTGGTTATGTTTATTTCTGACAGTGCATCTGATATGTCAAGAGAAGACAGGTACAAGTGATACAAATTCAGGGGGAGATGAAGAAGTGAAATTTTCAGTGCTTCACTTTCCATACGCGGGTTTCGTGAACAAAAGTCGCGTATACACGTGAGTTACTTTGGAGACAGTAGCGTATGCTCTTCTAATAAGAAAATTAGTATGATAGCTGAAGATCAGGAACACAAGTTCAGGGGGAGCATCTGTCAAACCGCTATTGATTGTACTGTTGACATTGTATCTGGTTATACTCATGCTGATGAAATGAAACATGGTTTCTTGTGATGAGATTATGGATGAGCTCTATTTGCTTTTTGCTGAAGAGTATTCTTTGCTTGCACACATGGATGATATGGAAGTCTTATGATTCAGAGATATGAATATATCATGTAGAGTTTGTTGCTGGTTGAGACCTATTTTAATTCTTACACATGTTACATCATGATCATGATAAATCTTGAAGATCTTGGTGATATCAGATCACATGAATGATTGCTTGACACGTATGGTTTATTGTAGAAGTTGTTCTGGTATGATAATTCCTCTTGGGAAGAATATGTTGATGATGCAAAATATTTTTAAGGCTTGGTTACTAATGTGCTTATGCCACAACCATTGGATGACACTTGAAGACACAACTACATTGTCCTATCTATCTGCTCTCATATATTCCAGGGAAGCATTCAAATATCTCATAAAGAAGATGAAAACTGTCTCTGCCTCACAGAGGATCAAATCTGGTTAAAATACAGAAGATGGAATGGGATACGTGGATTTCCTGAAACATAGTCGCGTATATACGCGAGTTCATACACAGAAAACCGCGTATGTGTGGTTGCTGACAATTTTTCTGGGTCAGCATTTCTTCAGCAACAAGTTGTGATGTTGTATGGTATATCTGGATCCACAAGCTAAGGAGGAGTTTTGGTCATATGGATGCACATTTTCAGGGGGAGCATTAGCATTGCTGAATATAATGCATTGTTGGCATTATGATGGTTCTGAAATATGATCTCTCTCTTGAGGTCTTCTTGGTATTGGTCATAAAAATTCATATTTGTAACTTGATGAAAAGGTCATGTTGAGACCTATGATGTAAAAATTGTAATATTCAGTCATGTAAGGACTTGTTCAAATTTGTAAACCCACTTTGTTGGGTATTTGAGTCAAAATGTGTAAACCCTCTTGGTTGGGTATTTGAGTCTCATATGTAAATCCACTTGGTCGGATCTTTGATGTAAGTATGAGTCCTTGGTGATAGGAAGGTCATAGAGTCATGTACTTCATTGGAAAATATGTTTGAACATTCAGCATGAACTTAGGGGGAGCATGGTAACTTCAATGCACATCAGATCTACAGTGCTCTTCTTTCTACATGAGGAGAAAAACCTTGTGTTGGTTTTGATCTGCCCTTTGCCCTTGATGTCAAAGGGGGAGAGTAACATGGTGTTTGAATAAGAGGGAGAACATCATGGTATCTATCTACTGTAGTGATCAAACACCATCGTGGTTGCCATCAAGTCCAAAGGGGGATATTGTTGGCAATATGATGCAGAGTGTTGTCCTTGATGGCAACCCACTTGATGAAGATGATGGAAACCTACTTAATGAAGTTGTTAGTGATGCTTGAAAATTTTATTAATGATGTAAATCTGATGTTCTACAAGTAATACAGAAGTTGCAGAAGAAATAAATATCAGTATGTGCAAGAATAATGATGAAAAAGGTATGTCACAAGGAATACGCGAGTTTAGTGAAGGGAAGGCGCGTATGCAAGCGGAAAAGTACGTGCCAAGTCGCGTATGATCAATTGCGCTCTAAATGTGTAAAACTAGGGGTTAATACCATGGTATTGACCCATTGTATTGAGCGCTGGATTTTCTATGAGATCCCGTCCAGGAATACCATCAGAAGTGATGTGGTTTTGGCTCATGGTATTGACAAAGGCTAAATCTATATAAGGAGAAGAAATTAATTTTGCAAGGGGTGTGCATGAGTCTGGGTTTGAATGGATACTTCACTCTGAAGTATGTCTGAATGGAAAGGGTAACAGTTTGATGATAGATCTGAATCTATGATGCACCTATGAAGGCAATGATGAAGAGGGATCTCTAGATCTGAAATGTATATGTACTTTCTAGATCTGTTTATGGAATTTTTAGATATGAGATGAGGCGAACATGTTCCTGAAGTGAAGGGTAAAATCTGAGATACATATATGTTCTGAAGAATTGCGCTGCCCTATAATCTTTGAAGATATATATGCTTGTTTGCAGCAGAGAAGGCGCGTATATACGCGGGTTGAATTCAATGAAAGCTCGTATGGAATGTCAAACCTGTTTTGAAGTATGTGCGGATGTATACATGGGTTGATATGCATGAAAGCGCGTATATACGCAGGATCAGTGAAAGAAAAGTGCGTATGAAATCTAGGGTTTGTTGAAGTATGTGGTATGAAATGTCTGATCTGTTCTGTTGTTTTACTGTTATCTGACAATGATATATTCATACAGATATGGGTTGTTTGAATGATGATTATGCTGCTGATTATATTGATGAAAGATCAAGTTGTTGATTGATTGGTTGATGATTCATTGAATTAATTGATAAGGGTATAAGTTTCAGTTTGATGTATGATTGAGCTTAAATGTGTGGAGTGGGTCCAGTCTGAAAATATGATGAAAAGTGGCCTGCAAGTTGTGATCTATTAGTTATTGGATCCGATTATGAAGGATGAAGTGACGTGTTATGGTGGTCTTAAGGTTGTAGCAAATTCGAGGCCTATGTAGCTCCACTTGGTGAAATTTGTGCCTTGAAGCGAGGTTGTCCCTTCCCGAGCGTGAATGGGTTTAGCCTTCCCTGCAGGTGGGTGCCTGCGTGCTAGTATGAGTCTGCGCCAGTACATGGTTGTAACATGTTTTCTTTATATAATAAATATTGAAGACTGAGACGACGGCAGTGGTGGTTTTCTCCCGACTTGGGTTTCCACCTTAAATCCTGGTGTTCTTGTGTGATGCTTATGTGTGATGGTTTATTTTGTTATTACTGCACATGCTTACTGTTATCTAATCATCAAAAGAATGAATGTTGCATAGATCTAAGTAAAGAATTAATGGCATAATAAGATCTCTGTGTATACGCAATTTTTATGCAGGATATCCGCGTGTATACGCTAGTTGGGTTCAGCAAAGTAGCGTATGGGTTTTAGAGAATGAAAAAGTAAAAATTGTTGAGTAAGTCCTAAATACTGATTCACCCCCCCTCTCAGTATTTTTCCCAACATACCCTGATCTGCAAGTTGCTGTCTAGTTTGGGTGTTTAGGAATTGTATGAGCTGATTGGCTTCCTCAGGCCTATTTCCTAATTCTGCTCGTGTATTCTCAACTTCTTCCAGAGCTACTTTGACCAAATCATTCTGCTCGTATATTATCTGGATTGAGGACCAGATATCTTTTATTGACTGAATAATATCATCCCAAAGAATTTCATTTGTTTCTCTTAAAGGTTTCTCTAATGTGAGATCCCTTTCCAAAGCTTTAACTAATTTTTCCAACTTTTTGACTTCTCTTGTTTTTTCAGCAACAGACATTTTTGAAAGATCATATTTCTGTTCCAAATTAATAAGCTGTAACTTTGTGCGCTGAAGTTCTGTTACTTGAAGTTTCAAGTCATTCATTGATTTTATTAGTTCTTCTGTACTCAAATTTGAACTATTTACCTGTGATGACTCTGTTGTTTGACATGTTGGTTGACTTGTTGTACCTGTGATAACCTCTGGTGTAGATACTGGAACACTGGACTGCTTGTCTTTTAAAGCTTGTTCAAGCTCTTTTTTTGTTTCAGTCAGTTGCTCATTCATTTTCAAGAGCAACTCCATCATTTCTTCTTCAGAATTCTTCTTTATTACTTCTTCATTTTGAGGATGTCTGGAGGCTAGAAATTTCAATTGCTTTCTCAAAGCTGCAATGTCATCATCTTTTTTCTTGATTAGAGCTTCTATACCTTTGACATCCTTTGGATTGTGTCCCAAACCAATTATTATTTCTTCCAATGTTTTTATCCTGTTGTATTTGGCTTGAGAAGAAGCCTTTTCAAGCTGTAACTGTGTATTGGTGTTTTCCAAAGAATCCTGTAACCCGTGAGCTGCCATTGCCTTATTAGTCAAAGTAGAATAGATCATTTCCCCAGTCTGCTTATGTAACTCAATCTGATATAAAGGATGGATATCCTTTTTTAGGACTTCAAATTTTGTCCTAATATAGTCAACAGTTGTTTGGGGTTGTTGCACTTTGGGTTTGAAATGGCTCATTATCATTTTGCCCTGTTGGATGTCAAAAGTTGACATCAATATTTCTTGATTCTTTGGAGCCATTTTCAGATATTGATTATATACTTGAATTCTCAGTGGATCATTCCTGGCCTTGATATTGATAAATGTCTTCTTTATATCTCCTGTATCTTTAACTGGTGTTTTGAAAGAAGATATTTCAACACTCTGTTGCTTCTGTAGCTCTTTCCTTTGTGAGGTAGTGGATGCTTCACTGACTATTCCTATTTGTTGACTACCCAATTGTTCTGGTCCTTGACTATCAAGGATTTCATCAATAGATTCTACTTCTGCAGGAGTATTCAATTTTTGTCTCTTGGCCTGAGGCTGTTGTGAAGATCCAGTGAGAGGGGTAGCAGCTTCAGCTTCTCTCTTTTTTCCCTTTTCCACATTTAATGGAGTTTGCAAAATTGATATTTCTACTGGATTGGTTTGAACGAAAGATACCTATACTTGATCCTGTCCCTTGGAAGTTTGAGGTTGTTCTGTCATAATGAATGTTTCTTTAACTTGTGTATCAACATGTTTCTCTTTTCCCTTAGATGATACTGCAATGTTTTCTTGTAACTCCTGCTGAATAATCCCAGCTGAGGAAGGACCAACTTCTGATCTTGGTACCTGTGCAAAAGAGTCTAGGTCAAGCATTTTTTCAAGATCTTTCATAATATTGTCTATATTGACCTGCTCAATATCCTGCTCTATCAATGTTCCATCTATCCATTCATCTGTATTAGCATATTTTTCAATCTCTAGGATTCTTTGATGTATGTATGGTGCTGATTTATTCTTCATTCTTTTATCACAAATGAAGTTGAATGGGTCATAAGGCACCCTGTTACACCCTTTTTTGGTCATCTAACCTACTATCATTAGATGGACCCAAGTACACCATGTAAGACCAATTTTACCCTAAGTAAAATTTCCTTCACTATGTAAAATAACTTAATAAAACACATTTATTAGGTTGTTTATGGTCTAAATAGGAAACCCCAAAAGGAAATATTAAAAAAACCTATATTTGTTTGATTTTCCTGGTCATGTTTAACCCAAAACAAAGAAATTAATTAGATAAATCTTTATTTATCTTATTTTTTTCTAGGAATAATTATTTAAACCTTATTTAAATAATATCCCTTGTTAAATATGACTAAATCACCCGTAAATAATTAAATAAACCATTATTTATTTGATTATATTTTAACCACCTCCTTAAAATGATAAATAAATCATTTATTTATTTATTATTCACAAATAAAGGGATTTGACCCAAGTCAAATACTTTTTCCCTCCAACAAATATAATAAAATATTCCATAAAAGGTGGATCTAGATTTGGTTAACATTATTTTAATCATGCGCCAAGATCTAGAATGACCCAATATTTTGTTATAAATAGGAGGGTTTTTCCTACCATTCTTCACCTTTTGTTGCCTATTAGATCACTCTGGATCTATACTCTTGGTCTGACTTTGAGCCATTATCATTGTCATATTTTCCATTATCTATTGTGTGATCTCCCTTTGAGTTCTATCTTTGTTTGGGTTTTCTACACCAACGGGAGAGAGAAATGCTAGATCTGAAGTGCTGAGGACTTCCAAGAACCCATCCCATTGAGGAGAATTGGAAACACCTTCTTGTTTTCCTCCCAGGTGCCCTTAATACAAAAAATTCTTTCAAAAATTGTTCTTGTCTTGTCTATTAGATATATGGAGCAAAACCTTGTTTTTACTGCTTAATGTCTTTTTATACATAGATCTGGTTTTTGCGGCACTTGTCTTGATCAACTAACTGCAGATCTGAAGATATTGGCAGCCATATTTTATGTTAGGGCTATTAGTTATGCGTAGCTAAAGTGGTCTTTTTTCGTACGCTTCGACAAAAGATTCATACTAACAACTGGCGACTCCACACGGGTTTTCAATTACGACCGCTGTCGTTTTTCATATTCCTGCATATCCAGCTACTTCAGACCCTAGGATTTCTTTTCAGCTCTTTGTTTTTCCTAGTTTTATGTTGTTTTTCACCTATAAAACCCTAAAACATTAAAATTTCTAACTTCCGCGTGTTTCTGGCCCTATTGCGCAGGTGACAGACATCAACGCAACTGAGACGGAAACTTTTCCGGAAATCTACCGCCGGGACACCCGGAGCTTCAGGTCGCACTTTTCAGCCCAGTAACTGTGACCTGGACCTCCAGGTCGCACAATTTTTCTGGGTTTTTCTGAAGCTTCTGTCAGGGTTTTCCAGCCTCTATCTCAGCCTGTTTCGACCTGTTTCTGATCTGTTTTGCTCATCTAAGTGGGAAAATAGCCCCCTAGGGCTTCAGTACCCTCCACTTTGGTGGAAGATCTTTTATCTGTTTCAGGTGTCTGTTTTTTCAGAGTTTCAGCCCCCCCTTTTCCAAATCTGATACCTCCTTTTCAGACCCCTTTCAATCAGCTCTTCTACCTTTCAAATCACCTCCTACAGATTTTTTTGGATCTACCTTTAGGGCCTCCTCCTTTCCCCTTCTGCTTTTTACTGATTTCCCCCTTTTTTCCAGCCACCTTGCCTCTACCTCTTGGTTGTGCTCTACCCCTCTTTTCAGTAGATTTCTCCTTTAGATCCCTGTCCCTTCCGACCCTAGATCTATTGGCCTCTTTTTAGTGTGTTTTGCCTAGATTTTTCCCTCTGATAGACTAGTTTTGAGAGCCCCGCCTTTTTGGGTTAGATCGATGCATTGATTAGCTGTTAATTTTCTGTTATTTCAGCATTATATACTATTCTCTGCAGCATTATTTTCAGTTATGCAACACACTTTTTCTCTTGCTCTCAAAACGAAAAGGGTTTAAAAATTAAAATTAACGCACGCCACACACTCACCCTAAGCGAAGAAGAGCCTGGTTTGCACCGCCAGGCAAAGACTTTAAAATCCTTTGATTCTGCACCTCCCTACCTCTGACGGTCATTCTTCTTCCCCTCGTGCCATGTTTGTGTTGTCACCATTGCGCCCCCAAAGTGCACATCCCGGAGACTTCTTGGCCTTCACCCTTATTTTCCGGTCGGTCGACCTACTCCTTCCCGCGGTCGTCGAGTTAGTCCTCCTCCGAGTCCGCACTTCGACTCCTCTTATGATTCATTGGGTTCTCCTTTTACTTCTGGTTCTCCCCCTGTTACCTTCACTATGTCTGGTCCAGGGCCTAACGCTAGCGGTAACCCCGGCCCTAATGCCGGGACTACTACTAGCGGAACCACCACAATAACTACCTCGGCTGCACCTTTTCTCCCTTACATGGCAGGCCTCAGCCTCCCCGATTTCAATCAGTTGATCAATGACCCTATCTGCCACGATGTTGGTTGGCCTGCTATGCCAACCAAGCTCCCCTCCGACATCCCTAAGTTCGAAGGCCTTGCTGGAGAAGATCCAACCAATCATGTCCGATCTTTCCACATGTGGTGTTCTTCCAATTCCATTACCAATGATTCCATCCGTCTTCGGTTGTTCCAACGCACGCTTACCGGCGAAGCTTCTAAATGGTATGTTGACCAAGCCACTTCTTCCCATACCACCTTTGCGACCATTGCCCAAGCCTTTTTATCTTATTTCCGGCTCCCTCTCCGATACGATGCGAGTCTGAGCTTTTGACTTCTTCAGAGAATGTTCTTCAACCCCGCCTTTCCACTCATGTCGAGAATGGCGGATGTGCTTCCCCTGTAATTCTTGACAAGCAAGCTGGGGGCTAGAATTGTTCTGGAGCCTCCAAGGAATGCCTTTCCCCTGAAAATTCACCCTCCTTGGAGTCTCTCTGTGCTGTGCTTAAAATGTAATTCCTCTGCTGATCCATTTCTCAAAAAAGGCCCATTATTGCCCTTTATACCTTTGCAAAATATCACCTTCCCCTTCTCCCTTTGTCAAACTCCCCTTTAATTCCCCCATTATCCCTTTAAACCCTCTCTAAATCCTGTTTTTGCCCCTGTTTTGGCCTTCCCTACCCTTCATTTCCCTATCGTTCCTCCCCTTGGGCCTAAAAATGCTTTAAAACGTGCAAAAACCATATAATAAGGCCTAAGCCCTTTTAGCCCTAGCCCCGCGCTCCTTTTCTTCCCATAAGACCTGGCGCCGAAACCCAGAGCTAAACCCCCCAGGCGCTTACCCCCTCCGACCTTTCTCTGTGCGGAAATTCCGTTTAAAAACCTTTGTTAACATGCATTTTCGGGTTTAATACGTTTTGATTGACCAACAGATCTCCGCCGTCCGATCGAAAGCCAGATCTAACGGCGTGGAGCGCGCCCGAAATGGTGGACCCCGCCTGCATATGTCATCCGCCCAAACCCGTCGGTATTTCCTTCACCGCCCATCTGCAACTGGCGGTTTTCTCCGAAACCCAGCGATCCCATTCATCCTTTGCCACGCGTCCTCTGGTACTGTTTTTGAAAACCATTTTTTCGCGCGTTATTCCACGGACGAAAGCCGGGCAGCGGAATCCACGATCACCGTTGGATCCTGGAGCCTTCATCTGACAACTGTCATCTCCCAAAGCTGGGCACCTTTTAGCCCGGTCCATCGTACCCGCGACCCCATCTTCCGATATTCCCCGCCGTAGATCTATTAGCGATCAACGGTCCAGATTCGTCCGTCCATGGTTGACCATTCCGTCGCCCCGAGGCCTCCAACTCATCCGTCCACTCGGCTGTCCGTATGCCATGTCACCCCACGTGCATGTTCCGTACCTGTCAACCATTTCGTCGCATATAAAATCCTACTCTCGGGTTTTTTTAATGTTTTTCATGCATTCTTCGTCCTGCAACGTCCGCCAACCACACCAGAGCTATGTTCCACCATTTCCCCTGCAATTTTTCCCTCCATTCTGTCTGCATGGCTATTGTCCACGACCACATCTTGTCCTCGTCGCCTTCATCATCCCTGTCCATGGTCTTCCTCGCAGTTCGTTTTTTTGCAGAGTTTCCAAGGGTAAAGGACCGCCATGACCCTACGTGGCAAAGCTGTGCAGAATGTATTAAATCCAAGAGTTGATACTGGCATAAAATGGTCAAAGAAAGCGGCCAGGAGAGTTTGCATCAAGGAAAAAGGTAGATTTCGAGCACTGAAAACCTTTCAGCACCATTAAAACCCTGAACTACCCTGTCAGAGTAGATGGAGCGGCAGAATGTTCAGCGTAGAGAAAAAGGAAGATTAAAGCACAACCATGAAGATCTCGAGCCCTAAGTCAATGTTTTCAGAGGAAAATCAGTAGATTACGGACCCCGAGGATCAATCAAAGGATCCTGAGCGCAGATAAAAGGTAATATCATGGTTTCCGTCAGTAAAATGTTTTTCTTCGTCAGGTACAAGGCATCCATACTGTTTTTATTATGCAGAATGTCCCTAAAGAGTTTTCCCACCAAACCACAGCTCGAAGACAGTCAGACATTTATGAGACAGACCTTCCATACAGTTTATTTTACTTTTGGTTCATGACACCCGTAGTACAACATGCCAAAATGTCGAGATCATATCCAAGGAGATGATTCTCTTACAAGGAATGTGACAGAGATTAAATATACAACATGTCAAGCAGAATGGGTTTCAGCCCCGCATTCATGGTCGTGTTTAAAGATACATTTAATTTTCACCTACCTTCTCAGTCGGTCTTAGGTTTATCCTTTGCTATAAAGCACAGAAGAAAACGTTGTAATGGTTGTTGATGAGAAATCAGTGGAACGCAAGTATTTTCCTCTTGAGACAAGTTCTCTGTGTATATTGTAAGATAGGCTGAGGTTTGATGTGTTCAGACTGAATGTTAAAGCTATGGGCTATGATGTACCTGATTGGTGTTGTTTTTAATATGACAAGCATATTTCTTGGATCCTGATCTAAAGCAGCTGGTGATGTTTTCCTTTCTCTGTATTTGTGATTGACTTGCTTTCATTTCATCATGTTTTCTGCTGGTAGGCAACAGAAGTATAATGTAAGATTCACCCTTGATAGGTGCCTTATGTTTCCTACTCTCCCTACCTTAATGTTTTCTGCTTAAATGTGTATCTGAATGTTGATTTCAATGGATTTAACCAATGTAGTGGATGAAATTTCCTGCTCTCTGATGTATGAATTGATGAAGTTTATGTTCAGATGTTCTTGTTAGGATTTAGTTGAGTGTGTTGAGAATCCTGGAGGTCTAGACCCTGGTCTCTGTCTTTCTAGAAGCTTTCATCCCATTTAAACCTTTCCAAGATCCCTTGTTTCACATCTGATTCTGTCCAAGCAGGCCTGGAGTTAAATGACCTCTGGTTTGATCTATAGACAGAGTTGGTTAGTCTTCTTCCTCTCACTTTCTATCCTTAATGTTCCATTCCAACTATCATCTCTAGGATCCAAATGCTCTAGATGACTAGCCCAACTGATAGCTTGCACATTGATTACAAATAAATCCTTTCTTGACTCCATAGCCCAATGGCTTTGATGTTCTCTGAGTTATCTATCTCTGCCTAAGCTTCTTTCTTGCTCATCCTTGTCTTATATTGGCCCTTCTTTCCTGATTCCCTCCAACCAAACACAAACAATCGAACAAACAACTTCGAGCCTATAACTAGCCTAAAATCTTATACCTTGAGCCTCAAAGACATATCCTTTGACTCCATAGAGAGATCCCTCTCTGGACCTAGGAGGGCTAGATCCTAAGGTCTGAAAGCGGTTCTATGTTGTCTCATCTTTTGGTCTTTGTCAACCTGGCCAAAACATGGGAACCCCAACAGCGGAGAAGACGGAGCTTATGTCGAGCTCCCCCCTTTGAAGATCGGGTTTATATGGACTGGTTCCTTCGCACTCTCTTACCTCCCATTGGAAAAGATGTCGCCTCCCATTTCCCTCAAACCGAAGAAGCCGCCCTCCAAGTAGCCTTGAAATATGACCTGATCTATGCTCAGTCTGGTTATGTTTATATCGTCCTTCCTAACCTCCCCAGGCCCGGTTGAGCTAATGCCCCAGGGGCATCTCATTCCGCCGACGATATCGTTTTATCATCTGTATGCTCAACCTCCTATGGGCTATTGTCTCCCTCCGGGAGGGGCCAGCACCTCTAGCACTTTCCCCCCTCCAGGTAGCATGTATCCAGGATACGGCATGCCTCATCCTTTTTCCCAACCTCTTGCTTACCTCAATGTTGCCCAACCCAACCATTATCCTTATCCGCAGCCCGGTGCGCCTGCTCCTCTAGCATATACGCTTCCACCTCCCTTGCCTCCTCCGCCCCCGCAACAACACCTACAGCCCCCTCCAGGGCAAGTCTTTGCACAACAGGGCGCAACTAATCCCCCTTCTCAAAGAAGGCGGAGAGGCAATCCCAATCAATCTTCCCCTGGTACTCGTGGACCCAATCCTCAAGGTACTAACCCTAACACTGCTAACCAGCAACAGGGCACTCAGCCCAAGCCGGACAGGCCTCTTTGCACAAATAAGCCTTGTTCGTGTTGCGGTGTTTACGGTCATTACACCCATGATTGTCCCCTCTTACCACAGATGCGGCAGATGTGGGAGTCTCAAGCCAAATTTCGAGGACATCATGCATCCCCTCATGCTCCCCCTAATGTGACCACTACTCAACCAGCTGTGTTTACCGATCCTTTCCCCCAGCAAGGATTCGTGGCTACCCAACCAGCTGACGGATAGGTCGTCCCTCAACCTTCCCCTTCTGGTTCCTCCAATTACCAGATCCTCATGATGAACTCTGATCCACCTCTAACCGTCGACCTTAACCTTCAAACTCGGTCCCATCAGTACCCCAAGCCTCCCGCTCCATCTGTCCCCGAGTCACCTTTTGCAGGTTCTACAGAGCCTCTTTCGACAACCAATGGTCCCTTACATATCCCTCAACCCAAAGTTGAGGTTCATACCAATATTCCTAAAGGACCATTACGCTGAAATGCTGCTTCTGGTCGAGCTGCTCATTCGTATAGCATAGTAGATGATTTGGCGCAATCTCCTGCTGCCATTTCCACATTGGAACTCCTCCAATCGTGCCCTTCCCAAAAGAAGGCTCTGCTATCTGCCTGGTCGTATTTGTAGATCCTTAGATGACCAAATGATTGTTTTCGATGCCCATCAATCAGAACATCCTCCTCTTCCTACTTCCGTTGCCTTCCAAATCCCAGTCAAAATCTGGAATGCCAACGTTTCTTGGTGTATAATTGATGAGGGGGCATCCACCTGTGTGATGTCCGCTTTGGTTTGGAAGAAACTCAGATCTCCTGACTTGGCCCCTTCCATGATCCACCTTCGAGCGTGGGACGGCCACGCCTCCCAGCCCATTGGCCTTTTCCGTAATTTTCCTATCACCCTTGCGGGCAAGACCGTTTGCGTTGACATCGAAGTCATCGACGCCCCTCTAGACTACAACATTCTATTGGGGCGAAGCTACACCTATGCCATGTCTGCTATCCCATCCGCAGTTTTTCGCAAGATTTCTTTTCCTCACAATGGAAAGATAGTCACCATCGACCAGTTGAATTATCATGAGCCATCGTCTCAAACCTCCCCGGAGACGACCATCTCTTCTGTAGCCAATAAGCAAACCATAGATTCCTTGGCCAGTGTCTCTCCCGGCGTCTACAAAGACTCCTCCCTGCTTGGAACTTTCCCTGGTCTCCCTCCTCCTCATCTCTCTGATCCTAGCTTTTCGAATGTTTTCATGATGCAATCGTCTCGGGAAGCCCTTGCGTAGCCCACTGCAGCTAGTCAGTAACCTCAACCTCGCCCACCACAACCCTCTCCTAGCCATTCTTTTCAGCCAGTCGTCCCTCCTCCTTCTGGCCCCTCTTCTATCCATGAACCCCTCTATCCTTTTGGATCGGTTCCTCCTGGCCTTAACCACCTCGGAGCCGTTTCGCTCGGCCATTACCCCTATGGTTAGATACTGTTCTTCATTCCCCCCCTGGAGTGTACTCGGTACCTGTTATGGCTACCCTCTCTCTTCCCAACCTAACCCTGGGTATACCTGTCTGGTACCTTGACCCCCCAGCCACTACCCCACCCAGTCACCCCAAACCCTACCTTGCTTTGACCCCGGTTCAACCGGTCCCCCTCACTTCTCCCGCTACCATGGCGTCTCACACACCTCCGCCAGCACCATCTCCTATTGCGAGGGTATCATGTAAAGGGGGCAAAGATGACACAACAACCAATAAGGACAAAACCATCCCGACAAACCCTTCCCCTCCTCGACCACCAAAGCACGCTATCCAGTGTGCTTTGTGCGATATTGACAGGCACGCCACCCATACGTGTCCTAAATTGCCACATCTCAAGGCCCTAGTCAACGAGACATTTCCAGAATCTGATCTCCCTGAAGTCTACGTCACTATCCCTGATTCTATCCCGAAACTCAAAACCTTGCACATAAATCACCCTTGTGCTTTGTGCGATTTCCATGGCGATTACACCCACCTCTGTCCCCGCCTTGACGAGTATCATTCCTCCTTAGCCTCGTACCACCAATTCAAGGCTACGCATGACACGATACCTTCTCACTTGATTATGAGCTCTACCCCGGGGGACCCAGAGGATCTTCCTACTCCCATCCACACTCCCCCTCTAGCCGTTGAAACAACTGAACCTTCATCCACCATCTTTTACCTATCGTCATCCTTGAGAGCTGATGTGCCTAACCTCCTACCTGTGAACACTCTCAACTCCACCTCGGTCGACCTTGGATCTGCCAATGTTGCCCATATGAGCCCTTTTTAACAAAATGACCAGTCAGGTATTGCTATATCATCAGGTGAACCCCCTTCCTCCAGTCTTCCCATCTTCCAGTGAGATGAAGACATTATGGAAGCCATGACCCACCCTGACTTTCCCTGGGATGATATGCACCATCGCGCATACTTCCTCCCACAGCAGTCCCATGACCAATATGCTGTGGAAACCAAAGACTTCATCCCCCATGCAGTCGAATGGTTCAAAACTCCCATCCCTGCACCTAATGCTTTCGAAGAAGGAAACATGGCCAATATCTCTCCTACCATTAAAATTAACATTTCGGTCAAACAGGGAATCGAATAATATGTCACCTTGGGCGCCCAATGCACCCCAGAAGAAATCGAAGCTTACACTAAGCTTTTCAAATAATTCCGCGATGTTTTCACCTGGTCCTACTCCAAAATGCCCAGACTTGACCCCGTCATCGTCGAACATCATATCAACACATGGCCTGATGCCAACCCAGTCTGTCAAAAGTTGAGACCCATTCATCCTTCCAGACGTGATGCTATCAAAGCTGAAATCAATAAGCTCAAGCAGGATGGTTTTATTTACCCCATTGAATACACCACTTGGGTGTCCAACCCAGTCCCCGTCCTTAAGAAACAAGGCACCATCCATGTCTGCACGGACTTTCGCGACTTGAACAAATCTTATCCCAAAGACAACTTTCCCACACCGTTCATTGACCAAATCATTGACGAATGTGCATGGCATGAGGTTCTATCATTTATGGATGGTTTCTCCGGATACAACCAAATCATTATCTGTCCTGCTGATCAACTTAAAACCGCGTTCATCAGTTCATGGGGAACTTTTGCTTACTGGGTCATGCCTTTCGGCCTTAAAAACGTCGGCGCCACTTTTCAACGGGCCATGTCTTATTGTTTCCATGACTTAGCTCATATTATCCTTGCTTATTTAGACGAACTCACTGCACGTTCTAAACATCGGGCGCAACACCTCCACGATCTGCGCACCGTCTTCCTCCAATGTCGCAAGTATAATATCCGCCTTAACCCGTTGAAATGTGTCTTTTGTGTTCCTGTCGGCCGTCTCCTAGGCTTCATCGTATCCAAAGACGATATCACTCTTGACCCGTTAAAATTCCAAGCCATTCTTGAACTTCCCATTCCGCATACCTTACGCCAGCTACAAATTCTCCAAGGCAAAGCTAATTTTCTTCGACGGTTCACTCCTGACTATGCCACCACCGCACATGGGTTCCTTAGACTCCTCCAATCTAACATCCCATTTTTATGGGATACCTATGCTCATGAGTCTTTCGACGCCCTCAAGAAGGCTCTCACATCCGCTCCCTTGATCCGCCCTCCCGACTTTGATAGGGAATTTATCCTGTACATCTCCACTTCCACCTATTCGGTCGCTGGAGTTATTATCCAGGAAGATGACAACGGTATCGAGCATGTGATCTACTATGTCAGTAAGAACCTCGTAGGACCCCCTGTTTCCTACTCACACGAAGAAAAACTAGCATTGGCTGTCGTGTTCTCGGTCCAAACACTTCCTCATTACATCCTCACGCGTTCCACCAAGGTTGTGACTAATTCCAACCCCATGGCTTTCCTATTGAGTCACCGCATCCTCACTGGGAAGTACACCTGTTGGGTCATCATCCTTCAAGAATTCAACCTCGAATTTGTCACACCAAAAATTAAGAAAGGTTTAGCCCTCGCTGAACTCATTTCTGAATTACCTACTGGAACGCAGGATCCCCCCGTTAATGATGATTTTCCTAATGAGCACTTATTCGCCATTACTTCGGACAATCCTTGGTACGGCGATATTCTCACTTACTTTCGAACCCAAAAGTTCGCCCTTCACCTTGATCGTGACACTCGACGACGTATCCGACACCAGGCCCCCCGCTACCTTCTTATCGGTGACGACCTCTATCGCCGTGGTATATATACTGTCTTTCGTTGTTGTCTCACACACGCTGAAGCTGAACAAGTCCTCAATGCCTGCCATATCGGCGCTTGCGGTGGCCACCTCTCCGACCTTGCTACTGCTCAGAAAGTCATGCGCGCTGGGTATTTTTGGCCTTCCCTCTTCAGTGATTGCATTGAGGCAGTCAAACACTGCTCCAACTGCCAACATTTCACCCCTAAGGCGTGAGCTCCCCCAGCTCCCCTCCATCCTGTCGTCACAACTGGTCCCTTTTGTAAATGGGCCATCGACTTTATGGAGTGTCGCCCACCATCCGCTGGTAACCATAAATATATCATCGTGGCGGTTGACTATTTCACAAAATGGGCCGAGGCTATGCCAAAATTTAACAACACGGCAGCTACCGTAGCCCTCTTTTTCTTTAGTCACGTTATTACTCGATTCGGAGTTCCGAAACAACTAGTCTCTGACCACGACCGACATTTTGAAGATGAGATATGGCGTGAGCTATCCTCACTATTGGGTTTTGAGCACCAATATTCCTCCTCCTATTACCCCCAAGGTAATGGCCAAGTTGAAGCAGTCAACAAAAGCCTCAAGACCATGCTTCAACGAACGGTGAATAAGCACAAAACCAACTGGCATCTTATGCTCTTCCCTGCTTTGTGGGTCTATCGAACTTCTATTAAAACCGCCACCGGGTTTACTCCTTTCCACCTCATTTTTGGAGAGGAGGCAGTCTTACCGATCGAGTGTAAAATCCCTTCCCTGCATCTGGCCGTTGAACTTCTCCCTGACACCCAACCTCTAGAACAATGACTTATCATGCTTGAGCATGCCTCCGAAGACCGTCGTGTTGCATTGCAGACTATGGAAGCGGCCAAGAAACACACCAAAGCTCAGTATGACAGAAAAGTCCAGCCTCGTACTTTTCATGAAGGCAACCTTGTTCTAGTATATGACCAGGCCCATGATGTCCTTGGTCATGGGAATTTCAACTCATTATGGCTAGGCCCTTACATCATCAGTAAGGATCTCGGTAAGGGGGCATACCTCTTAGAGGACTTCGAAGGCAATACCCCTTCCTAATCCTCGCAATGCACACTCTCTCTTAAGAAATATTACCCTTAGCATTTCCCTTTTGATATGCATGTTTTGTCCTGCTTCTTAGATGGCCAGCATCTTTTTCTTTTTCGTACTTTTGATACTTCAACAGGACACATTTTGTCCAATATGGGTCACTTCACCTCCCCCCAAAAATTGAATTTCCTCACTTACAACACTTGTTCTTGGGGCACCACTTTGCCTCCATACTTGTCTTTGTTCGTGTCAATTTTCGTCATGAGATACCATCTTGTACTCATGTTTTTATGGTCCCCCATGGGACCTTTTCTGTGTGGCAGCACCATCGATTCACCCTTGTTTAGAGCATCCAAGTTGAGTCATCATCGCATTCATGGAGTCTATCCCGAGTCCCTTTGTACCCCACTATAGTCCTCCATCCTTCATTGCTTGGTCTCTCTCTTGTGTCGCACATTATGGCCTTCAGTCCCACTGTCCCCTATACCTCATGATCTTGTGTCAGTCGCTGCCATGTCATTCCTGCCCTTTATGCTCTAACAAGGGAAGTCGTCCATTCGCTACTCAGTCCCCTCCATTTCATCATCATCATTGGTATTACAAAAGAGTTTGTAGATATTGGAACACTGGACTGCGTGTCTTTTAAAGCTTGTTCAAGCTCTTTTTCTATTTCAGTTAGTTTCTCATTCATTTTTAAGAGCAACTCCATCATTTCTTCTTCAGAATTCTTCTTTATTACTTCTTTAGTTTGAGGATGTTTGGAGTCTGGCAATTTCAACTGCTTTCTCAAAGATGCAATGTCATCATCTTTTTTCTTGATTAGAGCTTCTATACCTTTGACATCCTTTGGATTGTGTCCCAAACCAATTATTATTTCTTCCAATGTTTTTATCCTGTTGTCTTTGGCTTGAGAAGAAGCCTTCTCAAGCTGTAACTGTGTATTGGTGTTCTCCAAAGAATCCTGTAACCTGTGAGCTGCCATTGCCTTATCAATCAAAGTAGAATAGATCATTTCACCAGTCTGCTTATGTAACTCAATCTGATCTAAAGGATGGATATCCTTTGCTAGGACTTCAAAGTTTGTCATAATATAATCAGCAAATTTTTGGGGTTGTTGCACTTTGGGTTTGAAATGGCTCATTATCATTTTGCCCTGTTGGATGTCAAAAGCTGACATCAATCTTTCTTGATTCTTTGGAGCCATTTTCAGATATTGATTATATACTTGAATTCTCAGTGGATCATTCCTGGCCTTGATATTGATAAATTTCTTCTTTATATCTCCTGTATCTTTAACTGGTGTTTTGAAAGAAGATATTTCAACACTCTGTTGCTTCTGTAGCTCTTTCCTTTGTGAGGTAGTGGATGCTTCACTGACTGTTCCTGTTTTTTGACTGCCCAATTTTTCTAGTCCTTGACTATCAAGTATTTCATCAATAGATTCTACTTCTGGAGGAATATTCAATTTCTGTCTCTTGACCTGAGGCTGTTGTGAAGATCCAGTGAGAGGGGTAGCAGCTTCAGCTTCTCTCTTTTTTCCCTTTTCCACATTTAATGGAGTCTACAAAATTGACATTTCTACTGGATTGGTTTGAACGAAAGAAACCTGTACTTGATCCTATCCCTTGGAATTTTGAGGTTGTTCTGTCATAGTGAATGTTTCTTTAACTTGTGTATCAACCTCTTTCTCTTTTCCCTTAGATGATACTGCAATGTTTTCTTGTAACTCCTGCTGAATAATCCCAGCTGAGGAAGGACCAACTTCTGATCTTGGTACCTGTGCAAAAGAGTCTAGGTCAAGCATTTTTTCAAGATCTTTCATAACATTGTCTATATTGACCTGCTCAATATTCTGCTCTATCAATGTTCCTTCTATCCATTCATTTGTATTAGCATATTTTTCAATCTCTGGGATTCTTTGATGTATGTATGGTGCTGATTTATTCTTCATTATTTTATCACAAATGAATTTGAATGGGTCATAAGGCACTCTGTTACACTATTTTCTGGTCATCTAACCTACTATCATTAGATGGACCCAAGTACACCATGTAAGACCAATTTTACCCTAAGTAAAATTGCCTTCACTATGTAAAATAACTTAATAAAACACATTTATTAGGTTGTTTATGGTCTAAACAGGGAACTCCAAAAGGAAATATTAAAAAAACCTATATTTGTTTGATTTTCTTGGTCATGTTTAACCCAAAACAAAGAAATTAATTAGATAAATCTTTATTTATCTTATTATTTTCTAGGAATAATTATTTAAACCTTATTTAAATAATATCCCTTGTTAAATATGACTAAATCACCCATAAATAATTAAATAAACCATTATTTATTTTATTATCTTTTAACCACCTCCTTAAAATGATAAATAAATCATTTATTTATTTATTATTCACAAATAAAGGGATTTGACCCAAGTCAAATACTTTTTCCCTTCAACAAATATAATAAAATATTCCATAAAAGGTGGATCTAGATTTGGTTAATGTTATTTTAATCATGCACCAAGATCTAGAATGACCCAATATTTTGTTATAAATAGGAGGGTTTCTCCTACCATTCTTCACCTTTTGTTGCCTATTAGATCACTCTGGATCTATACTCTTGTTCTGACTTTGAGCCATTATCATTGTCATATTTTCCATTATTTGATGTGTGAGCTCCCTTTGAGTTCTACCTTTGTCTGGGTTTTCTACACCAACAGGAGAGAGAAATGCTAGATCTGAAGTGTTGAGGACTTCCAAGAACCCATCCCATTGAGGAGAATTGGAAACACCTTCTTGTTTTCCTCCCAGGTGCCCTTAATACAAAAAATTCTTTCAAAAATTGTTCTTGTCTTGTCTATCAGATATATGGAGCAAAACCTTCTTTTTACTGCTTAATGTCTTTTTATACATAGATCTGGTTTTTGCGGCACTTGTCTTGATCAACTAACTGTAGATCTGAAGATATTGGCAGCCATATTTGATGTTAGGGCTATTAGTTATGCGTAGCTAAAGTGGTCTTTTTTCGTACGCTTCGACAAAAGATTCATACCAACACACCCAATAGAAACTCTTTTGTAATCTGAAACGGTCTTCTAATATCTTTTCATCTTCTTCGCCTGCATCCCTAGAGTTACAAATAAAGGGACCTAATTGACTTTTGATCTGGAGTTGAGCCCTCTTATTTGCATTACAAAAATGAATTATATCAGAATTGTTCATCTGCCTGAAATATTCTAATGCAAAGACTCTCATGGGGACGTATTTTGGCAATTTGAAGGGACATAATTCACATCCATAGATTCTGACTTCTGTGTGATTTTGGTATAAGTACCAATCACCAACTTTGTATTATTTTGAGAGCTGTAAAGTTTTCTTGATTTCATTGCTGAGTCTTGGATGAGAAACTCCTGTCAACAAGGTGGTTGCAGGGTGTATAAAAAGATCAATGAACTCATTATAGGAATAGGGAGAATCTCAAGAACTATGAGTGATGGCTGACCAAAAGATAACAGACCTAGGATTCCCTTGGGCATCAAGATTTTTGATATAGAAAGGGAAATTTTTCGACTGGTAATAGAGCATGAGATGGTAAATGACAGAAGAATATTTAAACACTTTCTCATTTTCTAATCTCATGAATTGATTGTGGATTTTGTCTGCAATGTATGATGAAAAGTCATACATGACAGCAGGAGGTTGTCCAGGGGTAAAAATAGACAATAATACTAGAGTTAAATGGTCAACATATTCACTGGTATTAAAGCCCATTATAAAGGATATCATTTCCAAAACAAGTCTACCCTCCTCAGTGAAAAAAGCATACCCATAAGGGCGAGGGCCTTTAGGCTGATGATCAGGCAGCATAAAGGTCTGGCAGATGTGGCTTAATTATTCATGGGATAGTTTAGTGGATTTTTCAAGTAAATCTCCCATGGATAGGGGAGTGAGCGCTTGATCAGGTTGAAAATGTAGCATCTCATTGATAGACTGAGCAGTAATTGGGAAAAGGACATCTTGATTTGGGGATAAGACTGCTCTTTGGTTAGGATCATAGTTTGCATGGCAAAAATGGATTATTTTAGGGAAAATATGGACAGAGGGAAAAAGGTACCTGGGAAGATTAGATTCCCATAACCCAATCATATCCAAGCCATTCAAATAATTGTCTCTGCAGCGACAAAAAATTCGAAGAGGACTATCACTAAAAGCCAGGTCTTTAATTTGGAAATCTTTGTCGGCTAATGATAAATAATCCAAGTCTCTGTGAGGGGCGTTCAATGGGGTGATGTTTAAAGCCATAGGAACTTCCATTTTTGGTTCTTGTGGATTCAAAAATGGAAATTCGGCTTATGGTGAAAAATTGAGCAGAATAACAGGTTTTTTGGGGACGCAATTTGAAATTATGGGAAAAGAGAAAACTCAAATTATCTCTGTAGCAGCCTTTGGTGCGGAATTTAAAACAAAAGTCAGGATTTCACAGAGTTAAAATGAGAAATGGGGTAAATACCTGTTTTTAGGGGATGAACTATGTTTAACAGGTACAGGCTGGCGACGGGTGGATGCTAGAATACTGGTTTGGCAATGGTCTTCAGCAGAATTCAGTTAAATGGTACTTGACAGTCAATTTTTCGAAATTCTTTGCATGGAGGGCGAAGTCGTTTTCTGCATACAAAATAATGAAAAAGACGCGGGTTTTTGTTTTATTCACAAAGTCAAAAGGGTGCGAATTTTTTATTATTTTAATAATTGACGTTATTATGTACGACAGATGGGTCACGGGGGAAAGGTGGTAAGTGGTTTATTCCGCACCGCTTTTGAGGGAAGGTAGTATTTAGCAGAGGGGCAGCGATTCCACAGGATGAATGACACGTGGTCAGAGCACTGTTTGAAAACCACTGGCATTTCACGAGTTATTGTTCGGATAGAGGATGGCCAGAATTATCAACAGCCGTTGATCTTGGAGCGAGTGATCGAACGGTGGTCGGGGCGTGAAGTTGACGGGGAGTTAATAGGGCGGGCCTGATGTGATTTTTTATTAATTAATCATTTCGGGAGTGTTTTGATTGGCGGGGGTCGGTTATTAATTAATCATAAGGATTAATTAATCCCTTGTACGACGAGGGTCGGGGGTGAAAAATGCGCGCGGGATGGGTTACGTTCGAAGTTTATTTTAAATTAAACTTCGGGTTTTATTTTTTTGTTTTAAACATATGAATCATACGTTTAAATCATTTTTTTGAATATTTTTACTATACGATAATTGAATTAAATTAATCCAATTACCATAGGGGGCGGGATTTAACATATAACGATATATTTTAACCAAAGGGGATATAAAGTGGGTTTTTATTTAAACAAGTGGGAATCAAATACTTTGGTTAAAACTATAATATATGGGTTTTTTGGGATATTAGATAAATGGAGTTATATACTATAGGAAAGGGTTATTTTTATAAGGAGTTAATAGATAAAATCAATGTTAATAGATAAAATCAATGTTAATCGACTTTGCCACACAAAATCACTCAGCATTTAACATTGACTATGCAATACCTCTGCGCACAATCCTTTGCTATGACAACTTATATAAACTCTGATCTTATCTAGAGATCCAATACCAACAAAATAGAATTTCTCCACATGGTTTTTAACAGCACTCCTCTGCGTTCTTAGTTTATTATGACATCGATTTCTTTGGCAAGAGAACAAACGATTCATAGACTTCGCATAAAGAACAGTGATCGGTCTTTCATTCAAACTCAAGTTTTGTTCTTTCAATTCATTAATTTCAAACGATGTATAAAACTGAAAACAATTCATACCTTTGTACCCAATTAAGCACCCAAGTCATGCATTTGCACCCTTTCTGGAATTGCACACCTCTATAAATTGGCGTCGTGCCTCAACCTCTTGAACGCTATACAAAGCCTTTATTTAGCTCTTCTGTATATGATATTAATGCACAACAATTATGAGAAATGAGAATCGTTTCTACTAAAATCCCATTCGCCTAAACGCAACTACAATTGGAGTCTATTCATAAAATTATGATCGAACACAATCACGCATTCTGTACATTTGTCATTAAAACTGAATAGATCCTCTACTTCATGATGAAGCAGCTGGGTGCTCGATTTTTCCATTGCTGTCAATTAAACAACTTCATACTAACTGGGTGCTCGATTTTTTCCATTGCTGGCAATTAACCCCACAGATCGATATAAAATAATCTCTCATTTATTTAACACAGCTTTACCATTATACTTAGCAGTCATCATATCAACGTTAAATAGCATCGAATCCTTTCGACTATATGCAAACCTTGGAGACTAATCCCCAGTTTCAACACATTCACACACTCAAATTCAACACACTCATATGAATCAAAAGTTACAATCCTCGTATATATATAAAAAACAAACAATTACAAGAAATTTTGATTCATGCCCAGATATTCAACATTTAGGCCTTTTACAATTGCCGAAGGCTTACAGCCTTGGTTGTTCAAGCCTACTCTGAATCACCCTCTCACTCTCTCCAACTATTCAAGTCTATTTTTCTCACAAAACCCACTCCTATTTATACACAAATAATGTATTTAATTCACTCAAAATATCTCTCCACCTAATCCTCAACTAATCCCATACATAGAAATCCTAATCCCAATATTTGCTCCTAAACTATTTCTCTCATATCCTTTTATTTATTAAAAGAATATTTACATAATCCTCACTTTTCATAATTATCTCCTATTTTATTAAAAATAACAAATTAATTAATAAAATATTAAAATTGTCACACCCCCCTTTTCTAACATATTTACAAATAAAAAATGGTCTTGATGCTCCTGCATCAATAAATAGGCCTATTAACCATCAAAAAACTCATGAGCCAGCTGTTACATTAACCATTTTGATCTTTGACCTCCACGTGTCAAGAAAAATCTTCAAACCCAGAAACACGGCAAAAATTTTCAGAAATGCAGCAAAAGCACAACAGAAGTGCATCACAACTTTGGAGGATGATTTTGAGGCCTTCTCGGATGATTTTTTGGCTGCAAAATGTATGGTTGGAAATTTTAATATGTATACTAAACCATGGAATCGTCAAGTACTGTAAAACACTTCCATAAACCTCTGAAAAGTTTCCTTGAAGTCAAGTTGTCCTAGAAACACATCAAGTTGTCTGAAATAGTGGCAGAAAGGTAAAAAATGGGCACTATTTTGTCATTTTCTAAAAATATATAAACTTTCAAGCTTCCAAAAGTACCTTTTTTTTATCCTCACATCATTAGCCATCTCCAAATGCTTTCCAATTTTCATTTTGAGCCTCTGGGAAAAATCGCAAAGAGCACTTGCTGCATTTCTGTAGAGTCAAATTTATGCATTTTTGTAAAAATAGGGGTCAAATATGGAATGATATATCTTTAAACATAACACTTTTTAAAAAAATACCTACTGAGTCTATAACTCCCATGAATTTTATAGATTCCTCCTTAGCCAGTTAAATTTTTCACAGGGGGGTCCAATACTACCTATGTACTACCTCAGTGCCCTCCTCTCTCAGTATCTATTTCCTTATCCAATCTAAATCAAATTCATACCCCTCTTTTCCTATGTTTTTTTTAGGCTTATTACCCAATTTTAACACTTTGGTTTAAATTGTAGTAATCCCCATAGCTTATTAATTGACCAAAATTACATTTAGTATCCTTGGGCATGGTTTTTGGTAACCCATGTCAGTTACATTTTCTTGTAAAATACCAACAATGAACCCACTTGCAATTTCTTCTCTAATTACTTCTCGGCATTCCTAGAATTTATGGGAACCCTCTTTATGGACCTCATTCCTCTTCTTCACACTATACAAAAATGGAATAATCATTCCATTGATCCCCCACATGTGTACTTTTTCCCTGCCCAATAAAACTCATAATTTTTTTTTCTTGTGGTAGAGGAATTTGTGGGTCAATATTGGAAGTTGAGATAGGTACTTGTTGTACCATTGGAAGAGATAATAACATCTATCTGAGCCACCCACCCATACCTCCATAATTATGGGTGGTTGGATTCCCAACTACCTATCTCTCTCTCAATATATTTTTTTTTAATATATATATATATATTAAGGGGGGGATGTGGTGGGGGGAAGGGAAAGAGAGGGAAATCATTTCAAATTTGAATTTTTCAATTGGTATTTAGTGAATCTTAGGTACATAGAAGGTTGGGTAATCCCCCCACTTATATGAGATCATGATATCAAGGCTAGTACTAGTGCTTCACCCTTCAGTTAGTTGTTCTGCAATTTTTTTTTAATTAAACAAAATTCTTTTGCATTGTCTTTAAATGTCCATTCCAATGTTAAAACTGACAAAATATTTTTTCCACAACTCATGATGACAATGAGACATAACTAGATTTAAAAATTTAGGGAAATAAGTTATTACAACAACCACTACTCTTTATTATACACTTTTTGAAGTTGGGGATGTTATAATTTCAATTATAGGGTCTCAACTCCTCTTTTGTTCGCATTTTGTTGCTCCCCATCAAATGTTTTATGCATAAAGATAAAAGTCACATATGTAATTCTCTAATGGTTAGTTAACCGCAACTTCAACTTATATTGTTCCAACCATATTTATGTTTTCCCCTTTATCACCCAATTTCCTATTTCCTTTTCCAATCCCCTTAGGAATTTAAGGGTTCAAATTGAGGACATGGTTGAGTTTGAAATCCTTTTAAAAAGCAAACTCTAAAGAAAACCTATGTCTACCCATAAGGTTGTTTCCTTAAGATTATAAGTAACCTAATTACTAGTTGAATTCCTTGGGAAGGTATCAAAGTGATCATTATTTCTTAAGCAAATTGACATTGTATTCATCCTCTAGCCATATAAAATTGAAAAAAAAAACTTAGGGGCCTAGTCTCTCCCTTGCCATTTGAAGAAAATTTGGAAAATGATATGATTCCCCTATATTAGCACTTATCCATGTTAACAAGTACAAATTCATAACCACGAACAAAAAAAACATGGGTATAAACTACACTTCCGATGGGAAATTTCACAACATGGAATTCATATATTAAAATACAATGATACTATGCATAACAATGATGGATAGAACTTATACTTCAACTAGTTTTCTCGCACATAATTCATATTATCTGGTGGTGGGGTAGTTATCATCAGGCTCAAAAACAAATTTTATTATATGATTGTGTTGTTCATAACTTCCTCCATAAAATAACCTATCAATGTAGTCACCGATCATTCAACCCACTATACTGAGAGCTACCCCTTTATTTTGTCTTGCGCTAATGTACAACATCACTATGCACACAAATTGGTATGACAATTACAATTTGAATGAAAATAGCATTATAAAGGATATCTTATTGGTTATTTTTTATTCCCATAGCCAAAGCCCATATTTGAGTGGTTGGTGGAAAACATTTTAGCTCTACATGGACCAAAGTTAGAAAAAACTTTCCCCCTTTTTAGCTAACTAGTTGAGCTTTTCTCTCAAGTCATTAAGCATAAGATTATTTTACAAAAATGACCATAAATAGGCCTATTAACCATCAAGAAACTCATGAGATAGCTGTTACATCGACCATTTTTAAATTTTACCTCCACGTGTCAAGAAAAATATTCAAACCGAGAAATGCAACAAAATTTCTTATAAATGCAGCAGAAGCGCAACACAACTTTGGAGGATGATTTGGAGGCCTTCTCGGATGCGTTTTTGGCTGAAAAAGGTATGGTTGGAAAGCTGAAGATGTATATGACACCATGGAATCATGAAGAACTGGAAAAAACTTCTCCAAACCTCTAAAAAGTTTCCTTGAAGTCAAGTTTTCACAAAAACACAGCGAGCACTCTGAAATAATGGCAGAAAGGTAAAAAATTGGCACTATTTTGTCATTTTCTGAAAATATATAAACTTTCAAGATTCCAAAAGTAATTTTATGTTATCCTAACATCATTATTCATCTCCACATGCTTTCCAATTTTCATTTGGAGCTTCTGGGAAAAATCACAACGAGCACTCATTGTGTTTCTATAGGGTTGAATTTCTGCGTTTTTTGTAAAAATAGGGGTCAAATATGGAGTGATATCTCTTTATCCATAACAATTTTTAAAAATGTGGGAGATGTTTTTGTAGATAATTTTATTTTGAATAAAAACCTCTCTTTAGTGTTTTGAAATTCCCATCTTCTCGAAATCCATGCCATGAATGTCTAAAACAGGCAATTAAATTGGAGAATCTGATTTTCTGAAAAATGGGCTTGAAACTTTGTTGCATATCTCCAAACTAATAAAACCTGTACATAAAATTAAGGAGGTTTTTTTTCTTTGGTGTGTTATTGACAAAAACCTCTTTCACTTTTGTAAAATTCATCTCCATTTTTTCAGAAACTATTTTTCAAGTAAAATTGTCCCTGTGTGCAATGTAAACCCTAGCAAATGATCACAAAACTCAAAATTTCAAAACTTTGTCTCCTTTTTCTTTGATTTATGATTTTCTTTCATACCACCAGTGATGCATCAGCCAATAGGTCTAGTTTATCATGTAAAATCATGATGGTATCCCACCTCTTGCACCTTTTGACAAAACCCTAGGCAACCTACCTCTTCAAATGACTTTCTTATAAAATCCGATGCATTGACCTCCTTAATATGAATAGGATCATATATTTAGATAGTTACTCCTCTTAATCTCATATTTTCACCAGTATCTACCATTTTTTATATTTTTTTTTTACAAGAAACCCTAGTTTCAAGGAAGAATGGGCAAAGGGAACTTAGCTGAAAAACAGGGGAAAAGAGCAGCAAGTTGGAGTGAGGAAATGAAGGGGATGGAGGGAAAGAAAAATTGTGAAAAAATTATGGGGAATAGGGAACTATTTTGAGAACACAATTAAAGTGGAATTTCTGGATTTGAGTGAGGGAAAGGGGACAAAAGAGGGAAAGCACAATCCTAGTCTAAGCACAATCCTAGTCTAGAAGTGCAACAACTAGCTAGGGTTTGTGTGGGAAATTGATTAAATGAGTGAAATAAAGTGAGGGGAATGGTAGGGAGTGTCTAATGAAGGATATAAGGGATGTATAGGCCAAGAAACTATGAAATTTCCTAATCAAGTGAAGTAAAACCATAAAATCAGAAAAGCGCAGCAAAAACACAACAACAAACCCTAGGGAAGGAGTTTATCAATTTTGTGAAGTAATTGACTGAAGAAAATATTTGTAATGGTCCCAATTGTTGGAAATACTAAGATGGGGGGTGAATCAGTATTCCTTTCAATTAGATCATTATTTAATCTTCAATTATTATCATTTTTTGTACAATGATAGCAGCAAACAAGAGGAACAAAAATGCACATAGTTTTTACGGTGGAAACCCACTCCGGGACAAAAACCACCTAATGCTTTTCTAATAATTCTTTAATATTCAACTCCAATTGAAAATAAAGCTCCAACTTCCTAGAATCTAGAAAAGCATTCTTCTCCGGCTCCCATTGGATGGATGCTCCAACGCCTGAGATTATTCAGTAGTCAACTGAACGTATGCCCTAACACCCAATGAGCTACAACTCACCCTAGCACCACCCTACCACCCTATAGAATAATAAAGAAGAATGGACTCCCGTACCAGGGAAAATGGTCCGCTTTACAATGATATAGAATGATGTAGAAGAAGAAGATATACTAGACCATAACCCCAACTTTGACACAACCACTTAATGATGATCCTAGACCTCCCAACACTGCCTCTTCAACCCTTGGTGGATAGATACTAGTACAATTTGTACAATAATGTATTTACAATGACTAAGTACAATGATACCTTTACAATGATTGTATGCAATTCTACCCACTTGAAGACTTCATATGATGAACTTCTTGCTGCTGTTATGCACCTTGGTTGTTGCTCTTGTCATGCTACCCTCTGCTGCACCTTGCTTTTCTTTGCTTCTGTAGAAATTCAGGTCCTTTGCAACCCTTGCCAACACATGATCTAGCTTTTTCTTGCCTTCTAGGAGCTCGATATTGAATCTAGTGTATCTCTGTTATTTTAGATCCTCAATATCTGATTTTTGGACCTGTAGTATTCCTTTGAGTTGTCTTTCCAATGCCATAGGTCTGACCCAATTTGGATTCTTCAAGAGAGAGTTATACCCAATTTCTCACAATGCCCTAATTATGGATTGTTTCAGCAGAGCGCTCTTGTACGACGTGCCACGTGTCATTGTTTCTTCATTTGGCTCTGAAATTGGTAGAGTGAAAACTAAAGAATATGCACTATATTCCACTTTTTACAGAATTCCAATCCGATACGCAGAGAGAGAGTTATGACGATTTTACCAAGGTCACTTCTTTGAGATGAATTTCAGGAGCCTGCAAAAACCCTTACTTCCACAGATCATATCTCCAAAAATGCCACGATGACCTATTTCAGATGGTCGAATCCCTTGCATAAGGAGGAAATGAAGATCACAATTTATATGAATGCTTAAGTTGAGAGGGGCTTCAACAAGTGAATGTGGGAGGGATTTCAGGAGCTCAAAAAATATTAATTATGAATTTTCAATGACCCATGCCCCAACCCCATGGGGTTTTAGCCCACTAACGGGGGTTAAAAAATTCAAACATGAATATCTCTCAAACCGTGAAGAATTATATGGCGTGCCATATATCAACGGAAACATCTCGACAAGTAGAAACCATCAAAAGCATTATTGACCTAGAATATATTAATTTGATAGGTCAAAATTCCCATGCAATATTGGGTTAGCCCCTAGTGCTGTTTGGGTTGACATCAATGACAACCGTTGATCAACAATCTCCCCCTTTGGCATTGATGGCAACACAAGTACTCCCCCTGTGATCATGACACCTCTTCCTACAACATTATCCCCCCCTTTAACATCAATGGAAAAGGGTAACTCCCCCTGAAACACAACCATCCTACGGACCTATACACACTTTCACTCGCGCTGACACACAACCGTCCTGCAAACCTATACACACTTCCACTCCCCCTTTATATTCTGAAAAAGGAAAATCTAATGAGAACTTGGGAGAATCCCAAGCTTCTGGCGAAGATATTCCAATGCTGGTGAATATTTAATATGTGATTCTTTTGGTGCTGCTTGGAATCTTGCTACTTTTCCAACTACTTGCGTAACATCTAGTCAGGAGGTTGTTACATATACAAGACTACTAATCATAGATCTATACAACCTTTGAACCACATCCTTAGATGAGTCATCTATGCTCAATTTGCAACCAAGTAAAGACATCTCGAAATCACTTTGCACCTTTGTAGCAAAATTCATACTTAGTCGATCATCAATGCTACCAATTATTGTATCATCCTCTTTAGCTATTAGACATGCTTTAGTTGCTTCATCCAGAACATATATTTCATTTGGAGCTTGACTTGCTGTAGCCACAATTTCACCATACACGCCTTTCTTGATTTCACATTTCGTGGAGTTGAATAGTATTGTGTGTCCTTGATCACACATTTGTCCAACACTGAGCAGATTGTGATTCATGTTTTCAACCAATAGAACATTCTTGGCTAGAGCATCTTTTCTTCTGAGAGGGAAAGTACCTGATCCTATAACATTTGAAGGTCCATCATTTCTAAAGGACACGGTTCCATCCTTCTTCTCTTTCAGAGATACAAATTTATTTCTATCTCCAGTCATATGTGTTGAGCAACCGCTATCAACATACCACACATCTTTGTTCTTTTGAGCCTTGAGAGCGAGAGCACAATTATCAGTCTTCTTCTTCTTCAATGTTCGTTCATTATGTGGCTTCGAAGATTCTTCTGGAGGATTTTCAAGTCTGCAATCTTTGGCTATGTGTCCAAAGTTTCTACATTTGTAACATTCAATATTATTTCTTAATTTTTCAAATCTATTGATGTTTCGTTGAGCCCTGGGAGGTTCATATTTGACAGATCTCCTGGAATTGTATTCGTTCCTAGGGTACGTGCAACATTCTACATCTTTATGACCAATTTTTCCACATGAATAACAGTAGCCATAAAACATATGTTGGTACCTGGATGGAAATTTTCATTGAGGAATTCTCTTCCAAGGCTGTTCTTGTGAATCTTGTCCAATGAAGTCTACATGCATGTCAGATCTCATAGGTTCATTGTATTTTGTTGTAGAAGGTCCTGCTTCTTCTTCTTTGTAACCAATGCCAGTTTTGTCATTGTAATATCATTGATTGTTGATGAGTTCTTCCAATGCCCTTGAGCTGTTGGCATAGTTTTGGATAGTTTTTCCTTTCTTCACTTCCTCACGCAGTGAGACTACTTCGGCTTCTAATTATTCCCTTTCTTGGTTGCTTTCTTCCAACCTCTTTTGAAGTGACTCTTCAATGCATTTTTGTTCTTCAACTTCAATTTTTAGACCTTGAACTTGTTCTTCAAGATTTTTGGAACAGATCTTCTCCGCCTTGAGATCTTTTATAAGCTTGATTGCTTCCTCATAAAATTCCTCTATGGTCCATCCTTCTTCTTCTTTGTTTGATACCTCTTGCTTATTGTGCTTGGGTTTATTGTACTTGGCCATAAACAATACTCTCTCATTGGCTTCTTCTTCACTATCATTGTCTTCATCGGATGATGACCTCTCTTCTTTAGAGAGAAAGTTCCTTTTGGATCCTTGCTTGTTGAATTTCTTAAAGCCTTTCTTTCTTTTTGAGTTGCCATTACTTTTGTTTGGACATTTTGCTACAAAATTCCCAACCTCATTACAGCTGAAACTTATCAATGGAAGTTTACCTTTGAATTTTCCCTTACCAATTTGTAGTTTTCTCATAAAGTAAGCATATTCTTCATCTGAAAGACCTTCTTCATCATCTCCCTTTTCTTCACACTTGCAAGTGCATGTATTTTCAATTGAAGGTTTTTTATCCTTATTGGTTTTCTTAGACGCAACGAATGCATTTTCTAGATGCGAAGTACCTTCTTCTTCATCAAGTCTCATTTCATATGCTATGAGAACTCCATGTAATTCCTCTTTGCTGAGTTTGTCCAGATTTGCACTGTATTCTAAGACCGATACCTTTGGGTTGAATCTCCCTGGTAACGTTCTAAGAATCTTTCGTATAATAGTCTTCTTGTCAACTAGCTCTCCCAATCCTTTCAGAGTATTGGTTATTTCATCAACGTATTGAAAATATGCATCAATGTTGCAATCTTCTTTCATTCTGAGTTGCTCAATTTTTTCTCTATAGATTTGAAGCTTTGCTTCTTTGACATTTGAGTCACCTACATATATATTCTCAAGCTTGTCCCATACATTTTTGGTTGTTTTACAACCCAACACCTTATGATAAGCAGATTCAATAAGTCCACTGATAATAATATTCTTTGTTTTTGCATCATTTACCAAATTCTTCTTACCTTGTTCATCCGCGGTTGATGTAAATCCATTTTGAACAGTGTCCCATACTTCGTAACCTTGCGCCAAGAGATAGACCTCCATTATTCCTTTCCAAAGTGCATAATTATTTTCATTTAATAGAGGTACACCATTCTTGGTATGCTCCATGACCTCCTTCCAGCTGTTAAACTGCTATTGAAGGAACCAAGCTCTGATACCAATTGTTGGAAATACTGAGAGGGGGGGTGAATCAGTATTCCTTTCAATTAGAGCATTAGTTAATATTCAATTATTATCAGTGTTTGTACAATGATAGAAGCAAACAAGAGGAACACAAATGCACATAGTTTTTAAGGTGGAAACCCACTCCGGGACAAAAACCACCTAATGCTTTTCTAATAATTCTTTAATATTCAACTCCAATTGAAAATAAAGCTCCAACTTCCTAGAATCTAGAAAAGCATTCTTCTCCAGCTCCCACTGGATGGACGCTCCAACACCCGAGATTCTTCAGTAGCAACTGAACGGATGCCCCAACACCCAATGAGTTACAACTCACCCTAGCACCACCCTACCACCCTATAGAAGAATAAAATAATAATGGACTCTCGTACCAGGGAAAATGGTCCAATTTACAATGATATAGAATGATGTAGAAGAAAAATATATACTATACCATAACCCCAGCTTTGATACAACCACCTAATGATGATCCTAGACGTCCCAACACTACCTCTTCAACCCTTGGCAGATAGATACTAGTACAATTTGTACAATAATGTATTTACAATGACTAAGTACAATGATTGTATGCAATGATGCCCACTTGAAGACTTCATATGATGAACTTATTGCCACTATTATGCACCTTGGTTGCTACTTTTGTCATGCTACCCTCTATTGCACCTTGCTTTGCTTTTTTGCTGTAGAAATTCTGGTCTTTTGCAACCCTTGACAACACATGATCTAGCTTTTTATTGCCTTCTAGGAGCTTGATATTGAATCTAGTGTATCTCTGTTATTTCAAATCCTCAATATCTAATTTTCAGCCCTGTAGTATTCCTCTGAGTCTTATTTATAATTCCACAGGTCTAACCCAATTTGGATTCTTTAAGAGAGATTTATACCCAATTTCTCACAATGCCCTAATTATGGACTGTTTCAGCATAGCACACTTGTATGGCATTCCACGTGTCATTGTTTATTCATTTGGTTCTGAAATTGATAGAATGAAAACTACAGATTGTGCACTATCTTCCAATTTTTACATAATTCCAATCTGATTTTCAGAGAGAGATTTATGACAATTTTACCAAGGTCACTTCTTTGAGAAGAATTTCAGGAGCCTGCAAAAACCCTTACTTCCACAGATCATATCTCCAAAAATGTTGCGCAACTTGATCTGAAATTTTTACTGTAGCTTCCTCGAGATTTTGGCTTCGCCTCTTAAAAATTTCAGCTTCTGAGCCTTTGTACAAAAAAACTTAGAGCGAAAATTCTACGATGACCTATTTCAGATGGCCGAATCCCTTGCATAAGGAGGAAATGAAGATCACAATTTATATGAATGCTTAAGTTGGGAGGAGCTTCAAAAAGTGAACGTGGGAGGGATTTTAGGAGCTTAAAAAATATTAATTATGATTTTTCAATGACCCATGCTCTAACCCCATTGGGTTTTAGCCCACTAACTGGGGTTACAAACTTCAAACATGAATATCTCTCAAACTGTGAAGAATTACATGGTATGCCATATATCAACGGAAACATCTCAACAATTAGAAACCATTGAAATCATTATTGACCCAGAATATATTAATTTGATAGGTCAAAATTCCCATGCAATATTGGGTTAGCCCTTGGTGCTGCTTGGGTTGACATCAATGACAACCGCTGATCAACACCAATTAACTGTTTGAAGCTATTCTAAACAATGACATGGAGTTTTCACCTATTCTTTCCCTCATTATGTCCCTAAAAAAAAAGCACAGCAAGTTTCCAGAAACACAACAAAAGCGCAACAAGCTGATGAATTGAGTAATTTGGTGATATAATTTGAACTTTTGATGGTTGTGGAAATTTTTGTGATGCAAGAGAGGAGCTCTTGAAGACTTGGAAGGATATAATGAAGTATAAAAATTTTCCGTAATTTCTAACTCCAATGATGGTGACTAAAATGGATGGCATGACTCCCTTGCTTGCTTTTGATGACTAATATGATGATGACCATCAAATATGAATCCTAGACCATGACCTACATGATTACCCACTAAATTTTTCGATGACCTAGGATAGGGGAAAAATGACATGACCATGATAGATGATGGTGACCATGAACAAGTGGAGGGAGTAGAAATGACCTAGAAAATGACTTGACCATTTTGACAATCAAGAGATTCCAAATTTTATTTGACAATATAAAAATTTTACCAAAGACATCTAACAACACTGAAAAGAGTAAATTTGAAAATTGAGACTATTGGACACTAATATTTACTCCAATGGGGATGGAAACTCCTTTAGGAGGTGTCAAGAACACCGTAGACCAAGGTTGCCTTGTTCATTGGGTAATGGAGTCACTACAACTACAATCCTCAAACTGACTCAAATCAAACTGAAAACTAAGTTGTACATTGTCAACTTCAAACTCTACTGGAAAATGGAATTGAAAAAAATGCTCAGAATGTTGAGCTTATTCATCACACCTTACCTACTCTAATTGATCCATAAGCAATCTGATCAATTGAATTCGAAGTTTAAGCATAACCAGTCAAGTACATGACTACTTGACGGATGCTTGTATTAAGCTCCACCAAGAATAAATAAATATTTAGTAAATGACAACTCAAAATGAAACCTGAGTCCAAAACCTGTGTGGGTGAACAAAACAAACTCCACCTTTTCTAATGCTTCAAAAAGACTGCTCAAGGGGTCTTGAAAATCATGAACCATTACCTCTTGTGGATCAGTAAAAAGAAGGGATATGACTTCGAATACAATGGTTGATTGCTCTTCTTCATTTCGTTGATCCATCTTAAATAGAAATGCAACAATGTGATCTTCCATATCATCCAGATCAGAGACAAGATTTGGACGTTCTTGCAGATCTTCAATTGAGATAGCCAAATCAACATCAACACAAATATCTACAAGTGGCTTTTCATGTATATCAGAAAGAGAATTTTATTGGCTTTGAAAAAATTCTATATCTTGATCATTTGAAGGTTGTTGAACATGTTGATCAAACTCAAGAAAACAAACTTGTTGTACACTATTTTTAACCTCAACAAATAAATCATGACTCTCTAGAGTTTCTATAGAAGCAAACTCAAAATTATGATATGCACATATTTCTTCCTGAATTAAAAACTCAGAAGAGGAAAGGGATGAAGGGTAGTTGGAAAGAACATCTTCATATATATCTTGATCACTTGAAGATTGGAAAGACTGCTGCGAATAATCATCAACTTCGGAAGATGGAAGATCAATGTCATATTTTGAATAATTCTGCTCAGGTTCATTTGTCATTGAGGGTAGAATACATGATATTCTCATGGTGGTGAAAAGGGTTTTCATTCAAAGCATCCAAGAGTTCGTCATCCATAAAATATTCATCGTCATAAGAACTTTCCAGCTCTTGAATAAAATTCTTAAAGTGATCACAACAATCCTCAATAAAAAAAAATAAGGATAGGTTTCTCTATACTTCTAAAAAAATACTGAGTGAAAATATTTGAGAGAATAAATACAACAGGAGGCAAGCTGTCATACCAAAACCGTGCTCTTTCTTCTAATGTGATCATGAACATCTTCATTGAACAATCTTCATGAAAATTAATCTTCAGCGTACGCACATGCATATGAAATATTATTAAATGAAGTGTAGCATCATCATCTTTTCCATGTTTGAATTTTGGCAAGTATGTTTACCAATCTACTTGAGGCATACGATTTGGAAAGCCTGGAACATGATCTCGATGCAAAGGTTCATATCTTCTAGATCGAGAACTCATCTCGATTTTTGGATCCTTCTACCAGTGGAGTATTTGGATCAAGTTGGAGTCGTCAGGTGAATGATTTAGTTTTCATATGTATGACTATTTTCCACCATCAACAATCATATCTGCAACTTGAACAATATTTCCTAGAGAAGATGAAACCTTTCGTTCCCTAGAAACATCGCCAAAATGTTAGGGCTCCTTAATTTCCCAAGGCTGAGAAAGGAAACGAAAGAGGTAAGCACACACCAAATTTCAATTTGGCAGCTAACCCTACCAAATCAGAGAGGGTTCTCTCTATGTCAAGCTCGCTGTCGATGGATGTAACCAGAGAATAAGGATTTTAGGCTAGTTATAAGCTTAGTAGGGTTTTTTATTTAGGTTTTATTAGGGTTTGTTGGACAAAGAAGCAACAGGTTTGGAAACTAGACAAGGTATCCCAGAAAGATCAGTTACAGACATAATATAAGGCAAGGTAAATGCGATTCAGTGACACAATTGGTTTTTCATTGTATTTTATTATGGAGGAAAAAATATAATAAGTTAAGTGAGCATAATGAATTCACTTATTTCAAAGAATTGAAACACTTGGATGCTTATCTTAAACAAAAACAGAGCATAAAATCATGATTTATGTTTCAAAAACTTAAAAGATAAAGCATAGGAAGAAAGTAGATAGCTTCTTGAAAAACTTGATCATCATATGTATAAGAAAAATAGAGAAAAACATTGTCACTAACCACATCACAAGAATCCCATTGAAATAGTTGCAACTGCATGTAAATTTCTTCTCCAAATTGTCAAATACACTAGTGCCAAAAGAGTATGAAATTTAGATATCCAACCCTCTCAATGACTTAATTCTAAGCACATATATAAAATAAAACAATATTACACCTCTAGGGGTCGAATCTTGATCCATAGCAACTAAATAATTAACCTAATTACTCATATCCTAATCCTAGGGAAGTTATAAACAACTTTCCCCTTTTTTAGCTAACTAGTTGAGCTTTTCTCTCAAGTAATTAAACATAAGATTATTTTACAAACATGACCATAAATGACGCAGGCAGGGCCTGCAAACCCCGGAATATTTTTCTCAATTTTGTGCATATATAAATGCATCATCATAACCGCCCAATAAAACTTCAATCTAGGACAATTTCACCCACTGGCAATCAAAACTAATATGCGGAAGCTTATCTTTCAATTCCTGGCAAATTCACAAATTATCATTTGAATGCGTAAACATTTAAAACATATGTTTCAATAATTTAAACTCTCTTTGATTAAATTTCCAACCTTCCAATGTAATCTCGTCAAAATCAATCCAACATCAATTCTGCACATCAAATAGCATTGAAACTCACCTCACACATTCACTAAATGCCAATAGAAAATGATTTAATTATATCGCTTCACCTTGTCAAACCTCAACTGATCGAGCATTGTTTAATCCATGTATAACAATATCTTTTTAATACAACGCCTAAAGATTTTCCATTTGATAAACTATGTCAACCCGCGCTCCCCGCAGCTGATCCTTCCACCTTACGAGTCACTTTATCGATCCGCTAGAACTTTTTGCAATAGAAATCTCTAATTAAACAATTATAAACCAATTTCCAAATTCAACATGACACACCCAATTACCACAACCTATAAGTCAATGCCATCATCATAATGGAACTCCATCCAGTAATAAGCTTAACACAATTGCTTCAGCACCAATAAAAATCTGTTCTTCTTCAATGAAACAAGGAAATCGTTTTCAGTTCTACAGATTATCTGCAAATTTCAAAGTCTGCCAATCGAATTTCATTCGATTGTACTCAATCAATATTCAACATTGTGTTGGGTTTTTAAAATGGATTCTCAATCTAAAAGTCCGCGCCTTCCACATGAGACTTCACCGTAATTTGACTTTGCCACACAAAATCACTCGGCATTTAACATTGACTATGCAATACCTCTACGCACAGTCCTTTGCTATGACAACTTATATAAACTCTGATTTTATCCAGAGACCCAATACCAACAAAATAGAATTTCTCCACACGGTTTTTAACATCACTCCTCTGCGTTCTTAGTTTATGATGACATCGATTTCTTTGGCAAGAGAACAAACGATTCACAGACTTCACATAAATAACAATGATCGGTCTTTCATTCGAACTCAATTTTCGTTCTTCAATTCATTAATTTCAAACTCTGTATAAAACTGAAAACAATTCATACCTTTGTACCCAAATAAGCACCCAAGTCGTGCGGCTGCACCCTTTCTGAAATTGCGCACCTCTATAAATTGGCGCCGTGCCTCAACCTCGTGAACGTTGTACAAAACCTTTATTTAGCTCTTCTGTATATGATATTAACGCACAACAATTCTGAGAAATGAGAATCGTTTCTACTAAAATCCCATTCGCCTAAACAGAATTACAGTTGGAGTCTGTTCATAAAAATTATGACCGAACGCAATCACGCATTCTGTACATTTGTCATTAAAACTGAATATATCTTCTACTTCATGATGAAGCAGCTGGGCGCTTGATTTTTCCATTGCTGTTAATTAAACAGCTTCATACCAACTGGGCGTTCGATTTTTTTCCATTTGCTGTCAATTAAACAACTTCATACTAACTGGGCGTTCGATTTTTTCCATTGCTGGGCAATTAACCCCACAGATCGATCTAAAATAGTCTCTCACAGCTTTACCATTATACTTAGTAGTCATCATATCAACGTTAAATAGCATCGAATCCTTTCGACTATATGCAAATCTTGGAGGCTAATCCCCAGTTTCAAACACATTCACACACTCAAATTTAACACACTCATATGACTCAAAATTTACAATCCTCATATATATATATAAAAAACAAACAATTACAAGAACTTTCGATTCATGCCCAGATATTCAACATTTAGGCCTTTTACAATTGCTGAAGGCTTACAGCCTTGGCTGTTCAAGCCTGCTCTCAATCACCCTCTCACTCTCTCCAACTATTCAAGTCTATTTTTCTTCACAAAAACCACTCCTATTTGTACACAAATAATGCATTTAATTCACTCAAAATATCTCTCCACCTAATCCTCAACTAATCCCATACATAGAAATCCTAATCCCAAATTTTGCTCCTAAACTATTTCTCTCATATCCTTTTATTTAATAAAAGAATATTTACATAATCCTCACTTTTCATAATTATCTCCTATTTTATTAAAAATAACAAATTAATTAATAAAATATTAAAATTGTCACACCCCCCTTTTCTAACATATTTACAAATAAAAAATGGTCTTGATGCTCCTGCATCAATAAATAGGCCTATTAACCATCAAAAAACTCATGAGCCAGCTGTTACATTAACCATTTTGATCTTTGACCTCCACGTGTCAAGAAAAATCTTCAAACCCAGAAACACGGCAAAAATTTTCAGAAATGCAGCAAAAGCACAACAGAAGTGCATCACAACTTTGGAGGATGATTTTGAGGCCTTCTCGGATGATTTTTTGGCTGCAAAATGTATGGTTGGAAATTTTAATATGTATACTAAACCATGGAATCGTCAAGTACTGTAAAACACTTCCATAAACCTCTGAAAAGTTTCCTTGAAGTCAAGTTGTCCTAGAAACACATCAAGTTGTCTGAAATAGTGGCAGAAAGGTAAAAAATGGGCACTATTTTGTCATTTTCTAAAAATATATAAACTTTCAAGCTTCCAAAAGTACCTTTTTTTTATCCTCGCATCATTAGCCATCTCCACATGCTTTCCAATTTTCATTTTGAGCCTCTGGGAAAAATCGCAAAGAGCACTTGCTGCATTTCTGTAGGGTCAAATTTATGCATTTTTGTAAAAATAGGGGTCAAATATGGAATGATATATCTTTAAACATAACACTTTTTAAAAAACTAGAAGAGGTTTTGTATATAAGGTTGTTTTTAATACAATCCTCTCTCTGTTTTTTGAAATTCATTCCCATATTCTCAGAATCCGTGCCACAAAATAATGGCTAAAACAGGAAATTAAATTGGAGAATTTGATTTTATGAAAAATAGGCTTCAAAATTTGCTTCATATCTCCTAAATCATAACACTTGTGCATAAATAGGAGGTTTTTGTTATTTGGTATGTGATTGAAAAAAATACCTCTTTCACTTTTGTAAAATTCATCTCCATTATTTCAGAAACTGATTTTGAAGTAAAATTGTCCCTATGTGCAATGTAAACCCTAGCAAATGATCACAAAAATCAAAATTTCAAAATTCTATTTCCTTTTTCTTTGATTTATGATTTTATTTCATACCACCACTAATTCATCAGCCAATATTTCTAGTTTATCCTATTAAATCATGATGATAGCCCACCTCTTGTACCTTTTGACAAAACCCTAGGCAACCTACCTCTTCAAATGACTTCATTATAAAATCTGAGGCATTGGGCTCCTTCATATGAATAGGCTCATATCTTGAGACCTTTCTTCCTCTAAATTTCGTCTTTTCACTGGTCTCTGCCATGTTTGATCTTTTTTTTGACAAAAAACCCTAGTTTCAAGGAAGAATGGGCAAAGGGAACTTAGCTGCAAAATAAGGGAAAAAGAGCAACAAGTTGGAATGAGGAAATGAAGGGGATGGAGGGAAATGAAAATTATGAAAATTTTATGGGCAGTATGTAATTGTTTTGAGAACACAATGAAAGTGTAATTTTTGGATTTGAGTGAGGAAAAGGGGACAAAAAAGGGAAAACATAGTTCTAATCTAGAAGTGCAACAACTAGTTAGGGTTTGTGTGGGAAATTAATGACATGAGTGAAATAAAGTGAGGGGAATGATAGGGAGTGTCTAATGAAGAATATTAGGGATGTATATGCCAATAAACTAGGAAATTTCTTTCTCAAGTGAAACAAAACCATGAAATCACAAAATCACAACAAAAACACAGCAACAAACCCTAGGGAAGGAGTTTATCAAATTTGTGAAGAATTTGACTGAAGCAAAGATTTGTAATGGTCCCACATACTTGTTTGAAGTTTTTTGAAATAATGATATGGATTTTTCACTTGCTATTTCCCTCCTTATGTCTCCAAAACAAAAGGGCAGCAAGTTTCTAGAAACACACAAAAGCGCAACAGGCTATATGAACTGAGTAATTTGGTGATATAATCTAAACTTCTGATGGTTGTGGCAAGTTTTTTAATGCAAGGGAGGAGCTCTTGAAGACTTGGAAGGATAGAATGAAGTTTCAAAATTTTCCCTAATTTCTAACTCCCATGAAAATGACCAAAATGGATGGCATGAATCCCTTGCTTGCTTTTGATGATTGATATGATGATGACCATCAAATGTGAATCATATACCATGACCTAGATGATGACTCACCAACTCTTTTGATGACCTAGGACAGGGTAAAATGACATGACCATGATGGATGATGGTGACCTTGAAAAAATGGAGGGAGTAGCAATGATCTAGACAATGACTTGACCATTTTCACAATCAAGAGATGCCAAATTTTATTTGACAATATAAAAATTTGACCCAAAGACATCTAACAACATTGAAAAGAGTAAATTTGATCACTGATACTATTGGACGCTAACAATGTCGAGGGAACTTTATTGAATTTGAATGCCATTTAGAGAAAGTTTAAACAAATTGAAAATTTAGTGCATGCATGTTCACTTTCATGCAAATTATCAATGATAATAAGGAATAAATACCTCATAAATGTTGCAAAGAAGCATTTTCACCCATTTCGATCCCCAATGAAATTTTAATATAGAACATTTCAACTTATTTACTTTATTTAGTGGATAGGTGCTTTTTATAATCTCGTATGAAGGTGATGTGTACTTCCATTAATGTTTAACATGAAGTTAACAAGTGACATTTAGACCAATATTAATATATATAAAAAAAATCAATGTCGACCAAAAATAAAATATTTCAATATATGCTATTGAAAAATTTTATTTATAGTTGTCACACACACATACACACAAAGTAAAAAATTAATTCTAGTTAAATCTTTCCAATGGTGTTATCTTGGGAGAATTGTAATTCTTTCAATTTTCAACATGGATTTGAATTCCTTCGATTTTCAAATTGGCTTTGACACATATTATATATCATTTTAGATCTATCATGGGTAGATTATGATCAAATCCCTTTAGGTGAAAACCTATCTTAGATTGAAAAAATTTGAGGAAATTTTTGAACCTCGAGGGATTTGATCCCTCTTGAACCATGGCAGATTTAGAGTTAAGATGTATCTACACTAGTTCCTGTTTGTTCTCATTTTTAAGGTGGTACAATTTAACATCAATCATTTGAGAGAACAAATATTGAAAAAACTTAAGGAAAGTTTTACACCTCAAAGGCTTCGATCCCTCTCAATCCATGATAGATCCAAAAATAAAATGGATCTATACTAGTTTTTTTTTTCATTTCTAGGGTGGTGAAATTTACCATCAATCATTAGGGAGAATAACCATCATTAATTGTAGCTACTAATACAAGTTAACTCATCACCTTTATTGAAAGAAAACTACACCATCTAAAATAAAATATTGATGATTTTAAAATGTATACCTTCACTCATACTTCTAGAACTTCAACTATTAACTTATTTCCTTATATTTAAAAGAAACATTAATGAATTAATAATAAACCTTTTAACTTTTACTCTAAAACGAAATTATTCTTTCCTTTTATAAACATTATAATTTTATTTTAAGTTCCAACCATTTCCAACATTAATCATAAGTTAACAACTTTCACATGGACAATCTTGAAGAACAAAATCTTGTCATGGGACAATTTACAAAACAGGGGGTTCGAAGGGCCCAACATTTGTGTTCTCTGCAGAAATGGAGAGGAAAATGTGGATCATATTTTTCTAAGATGTGAAGTGGCAAGATATTTGTGAGTTTTTGTGCTAGATAATATTTAAATTAAATCTCTTCTCATTTCCCCTCCTTTGTTGAATGCCTTCATTTATGGTATACCAACAAGAGAAAAGTATGCTGAGCTCTGATCTTCAATTCTTGGAAAATATGGGGGCTAATAAAACATAGTTACTGATCAAACGGGAACTATTACCTCAAAATGAGAACTCTAACAAAAAAAAAACATCAAAAAACTATGAAAAAACAACCCGAAAATGAAAAGTTGTATTCTAGAATACCCTTTTTTTCGGGGTTAATTTTCAACATTTTTTAAAAATGGAAGTAAAAGTCAATTTTTTTTGTGCAAAAAAAAACCTGAAAAACGAAAATTTTTAATGTTGGAATAACATCACCAATTTTGTGTGTGCAAAAAACAACCTGAAAATGAAAAAAGTTGATGCTAGAATAATGTCAACAATTTTTTGTGTGCAAAAAAAAACTTGAAAACGAAAAGTGTTGATGTTGGAATAATGTCGACATTGAAAACAAAAAGTTTTGATGCTGGACTAACGTCTTGAATTTTTTTGTGCAAAAAACACCTTGAAAACGAAAAGTGTTGATGTTGGAATAACTCTTTTTTATTTTTAGGGCAAATTGTCAACAATTTTTAATAATGACATTAAAGATAAAATATCATAACTCTGAAAAACCTTAAAATTTCAACAATAAACACGACATTAAAGATAAAATATCAAAGTCTTAAAATTCCAACAATTTTTATGCATGGTATTAAAGGTAAAAATATCATGTCTCTAAAAAGCCTTAAAAAACCAAGGATGACATTAAAGATAAAATATCACCTTTATGAAAATAAAATTCCAATGATTTTTAGTCATCATATTAAAGATAAAATATCACTTGTAAAAATTTAAAAAAAAAAAATTTAATTAATATATATATATGAAAAAAACACTTTTAAATTAAAAAAAAAAAACAAAAACAAAAACAAAAACAAAAAAAAAACAAAATTCATTTTTTTTCTTTACATTGAAAATAATAAATAATAAATAAATTTAAAACAAAAACAAATAAAACAAATAAATTAAAAAATATAAATTAAATTTTAAAACTCAAATAAAATTAAAAATTAAAAAATTAAAAAAATAAATAAACAATTTCGTCAACCATCGTCGCCCTAAGGGCCGCAGGGCTAGGCCTGCAGGCGACGAGAGAGCTGGCAACTCTCCCGCGGCCCCCAAGGTGATGGGGGCATATTTTGGAAGCTCTCCCACCTCCAATGAGGTTCGAAGACCTATTTATTATTGAGAAACAATAGAAAACCCTAAACATCCAAAAACCTAACCCTAGGAGATGAAGCGCCAAAACCATGCACCCCGTTTGGGTAAATTAGTACATCAACTTCCCAGGGACCTAACTTTGGTAAACTGTCTCTATTTGACGTGCAGAATACCTCATTAGAAATATCTATTCGAGGACTATAACTTTTGAGGCTAACAGTTTTCCCCAAAAATATTGTTTAGGTCCTCAAAACGACTCCAGAAGTTCAAGACCCAAAAAAACTGCTAAAAATAGTAAAGTCTGTTGAAATTAAGTAAACTTAAAAATTGAAAGGAATAATGGTGGGGGTCCAATTGGAATAGGCGGGTGGCCACCAATATCCACCTGGATCATTCCTTCCCCCTTAGGAAACAATGGTCCCCATTGTGTTGAGTTCCTCCATGAGATGAGGAAACTTTTGTTGAACTTGGTCATTGGTGAGACACTTGCCTTGGTGAAGGAGTTGGCTTGCTTTGACAACTCTATATAGTTGGATCCTTTGTTTTCGGGTGTTCTTGATCTGTGTATCCATGATCTGATCAGTGGTGGATTGTTCCATGCAGTCTCGGTTTAACTCTGTTGGTGTGAGTTGTTCTGCCATGTTGGATGTGTCCAGTAGAGGTGGCAAGTAGGGTCGAAGGTGGTCCACATTGAACACTAGGTGCAAACAAAGGAATGGTGGAATAATGAGCTCGAAGGCATTATCCCCTACAACCTTAGTGACGGTGTATGGCCCATATCGAAGCAGGTGAAGCTTGCAGTGGAGCCCAGCAAGGCACTCCTTATGCAAATGTAGCCACACTTTATCGCCCACCTGGAATTTGTGTGGCACCCGATGTTGATCATGTCACTGCTTGTACTTAGCATTGGCTCTATCCAATATGTCATGAACCTGTTGGCAGTTGTGTTGAATGCACTCAATGAAGTTGTTCGCCTTGTCAGCTTCAGACTAGACATGAGCTGATTCTGTCTGAGTAGCCCAAATGGCATGGCTACATTAATGGGACATGGTTGGAATCCCAAGTCCACCTAAAAGGGGTTGTGGCTAGTTGAGTTGTGGAGAGTCTGGTCATATCTGTGTTGTACATAAGGGAGTCTCTCATCCCATGTTCATGAATGCTTTGAGTTGTACATGCACATAATGTGTACGATCATCCTATTGACGACCTCTATCTAGCCATCAGTTTGGGGATGGAAAGCTGTGGACTTGGTGACCTTGGTGTCCAGCACCGACCAGAGGTTGGACCAAAATGTACTTAGCAACCTACTGTCCCGATCTAAGATGATAGAATTTGGTATCCTAAACTATACCCACACTCGTTTAAAGAAGAATTTAGCAGTGGCTTATGTTGTGATATTATTCTTACAAGCCGTCATAATGGTCATCTTCGAGAATTTGTCAATGACCACAAAAACACAGTCATTGCCATGCTTAGTAGAATGAATGCCTGACATATAATCCATGGAGATGGATTAGCAAGGTCGACTAGGGGTACACTAGTACAAAATGGCTAAATTAGTTACTAAAAAAATGACTAAAATTTGTATATAAATGACTATTTTTCGGTCGGTGACCAATAGTAGCTAATTTACAGTATCTTATAACGCGACCAACTTTTGGTCATTTCTAGCTTAGTCATTAATGGGTTATCTCAATTTTATTGTCTAGTAGTATATTTGGTCATTAATTTGGTCATTAATTTAGTCACTGATTTAGTCATTAATTTAGTCATTGATTTTATCATTGATTTGGTCATTGATTTGGTCATTGATTTAATCATTGATTTAATCTTTGATTTGGTCACTAATTGTCACAATTAATGACCAAATATACAATAAAATATATTACTATATGATCACCCGAGAACCAATTAATGACCAAAGAAATATGACCAAAATGTTGGTCGTGTTATGAGATACTGTAATAGTCATATATATGCAAATTTTAGTCATCTTTTGAAACCAATTAATGACCGAAGAAATATGACTAAATTTTAGTCAAGTTATAAGATACTGTAAATTAGCTATTAATAGTCGTATATATAAAAAATTTAGTCGTCATTTGTAATCACAAGTTTATCATTTGCAATAGTCATTTATTCATTATATAAACAATTAATTTAGTAGTTTATATTCATTTCATTTACTTTCATTAATAGTCACTATAAATGACTAATTTAGTTGTATATTCATTTTATTTTTGTTCATCATTAATTAATATAAACTACTAATTTAGTAGTTTTAAATTGATTTTGTGTTCATTATTAATCAACATAAATTAATTTGTATGATTTAAAAAATGTCATACAATGTGCATGTTCATCTAATATGAAAACAAAAAGTTTCATATTTTAATTACAATACTAAACAATAAAGTGCAACTATAAATAATTTCCCCCACATAAATTACATTATATGAAATGTTAAAGTATTACAATATGATTTTCCAACTTAATATTGGTTGGACAACAATTAACACATGAGATGGTGTTTCATCACTTCAAAACATTATCGTTGTGTTTTCAAGGCATTGCAGATGAATTCACCAACTCTAAAGACATGACCATCAGTCTTTATATGTGTGTCTTATGTGAGATATTGGCTCTAAGAGTATCACCAAACCAGTTCTCATCTCTCTCTTTTTGCATTTGTCGCTCCAATGTTATTGCTCCCTCTTTTTTAAATTCATGCTTCTTACCATCAATACTGAGTTCATTTTCTAAAAACAAAAGAAGATACAATGCAAATTGTAAAACATGAAATACAATGAACAGTATAATGTAGCCAGATAACCTATATAAATAAAGCGAATAAAATGTCACCATATATAGAAAAGAACACCTTAGTAACTTAGTATTCAACTTTCAAGGAAAGCTTAGGAACAATCATGTCAACTAAGTTATCTGCTAAAAATCTCAAGTTGTAGATAACTTGTGAAAACAAATAATCTGAGGTGTGATGTTTAATCCTTATCGTTATATTCACAACAACATTTCATTTTCTAATTCATGAACTTAGTCAGGTATATAAAAAACATGTACTTAAATAACAACATGAAAGTAACTTTTTCTGATAGTCACGAAAATATTTTAACACAAAATAGCTTTAAGGATTCCAATCAATATAGTGTAATACTAATTTCATCTTCAAGATTTTGTTGTTGTTTAAATGGACATGATACTAAGTATTTTCAATTTCACAGTTAAAAGACAAAACAAAATCAAAAGAAACGTCCAAAATACAATCAAAAAATAAAGAGAGGATATCATGGAATGGAAATTGCAATTATAAAAAATTTGTTTCCCTGTCCATCGATGTCGTGTCTAGCATTCCTAAAAAATTTTCTTGCCCAAAATAACCATGAGGTGAAATAATCACAACATTAAAAACCATAGGAATTCCTAATAGAAACATTTCCAAAGTCGATGGCTTAGGCGTCTAAGCGACCTCTAACAGTGAATGAATAATATCCAAGATGTGATATGCATCGTCTCCCCATCCTTTTTCCAATCACATTTCCTATAACCTGCCCACAGCAAAGTCAAGCAACAAAAAAAGACATTTTTTTTTATATTTTATATCTATAAAATTTGAATCTGATTTGTTTCATGAACATATTAATTAATATTTAAAGCCTTCATGACATATGAGAAAGTGTCAATCAAATAGGTCATCAGAAAAATCAACCTCAATGAGGTCCTCAAACAATTTCTACAATATCAATATTTTTCTTGTTGCGATATCTTGGGTAGAAAAAATAACATATATACAAAAGAAAAATGCATATATTACTTATGGTCAAACTTTGTATATGGTGTATTCTTAAGTAGTTTTTTAAGATGTTCCTCTGCCTTTACCAAAGTGAATTGTAGCTTGGTTAAACTATGTATCCTTTTATTCAACATCAATTTCTGCAAGATAAATGTCACATTATTCTTTCCCATTTCTCAACATGCTACATATGATAAATTGAAAGTCACATAAAACCAAAAGCAAACCTTTTTCTAACTAAAACAAACAAATAAATAGTGTCTCTAATAAAACTTAATTATAATATTAGAAAATGAAAAGAGAGTGGACCATTTTTGTTGTTTGACTTTGCCTATTTTTGTTATGAAAGTGCTCGAGCTTCAAGAACCAACAAATGTGAGGGAAGTCATAAATGTGAAAAAAAAATATGTTGACCTAATTTGTAGACTTCTTGAAAATGATGTGAATGATGCCATTTCAGATGTGGTAAATCTCATAATAATAAATGGCATGTGTTCTAATAAATTACATTGCAATGAATACCATGGCCCCCCATGGGTTATAGGTCCTCATTATGTTAATATACAGGATGAAAGAGATATGGTAACAATAAGTATGGGTGGTCCTAGTTTATATGGTGGATATATTCAAACCAAGGTCGTCATCTCAATGAACCTAGGTTCTGACATGGTAAACCTGGATCTGGTATTCACCCAATTTCATTCCATCATACTTTTTCAAGACTCAAGAGAACATAATGGTCCTTCAGCTTATAATAGGGTTGCTTTCGAGGTTATAAATAAAGCTTATCAAAAGCAAATGGATTTTTGGGCTCCAAGAGATATGAATAATTTAAATGATAACAATTTTATGTTTTTTTCCCAAGATTCAAATGTAGGGATACATTTTGTGGATTTTACTAATAAATAGAATGAGAGAAATAATCCATGAGAAGAATATACTGTTCAGTGTGATTAGGGAAATACTCAAAGATAATAAGACTATTTAGGTTCAAATCAAAGATGGTGTTGATTCTTTTAGCTTCTCAGTTGTTGGTAGTTTTTAAGGTAGGAATTTCAGTTCTTCAAGGGTGGGGTCCTTCAGTATAATTGGATCTGCCTTGGTCCTATCACCCAAAAGAAAAACATAATCAACAAAGAGTAAATATGTCAAGTTTAGGACAATTCCTATTTGTATAGTTGTCAAGCTTATAGTAATTTTTGACTCTGTTATAACTCTATTGAGACCACCTACTCTACAGTAAAAAATGGTAGAGGAGCCATTAGTCATACCTACCCATGGTCTCTTGTAGGCATGATAGAAGAATAGGTTGAGCCATTAATTAGAATTGCACATATATTTAGGAAAGACAATTCATTATCTAGTTAACCAATTGCACATTGAACCCTATATGGATGAGAATCCCTAAATAAAACCAGTTGTCTCTATCATATTCCTTGGAAAGACAAACTCACTAACATTGCTTGTAATTTTTTGGTTTCATGTTATAAACTCCTTCTCCTATTCGATAATGGATTTGTTTCCCAGGATGGATGCAAAATTGCTCTAATGACATGGAATCAGCTTAGTGGATTTTGACCCTACATGACCAAGGAACTTAGGAGCCTTGGGCGCATCAACAGTAGCATCCTCCAAATGTAACAGTAGCATACATTTTTTAGTAACTAATTAGCCATTTTTTGCTAGAAGACAAATATGTCATGGACTGTGTGTAGGGGAAGATTCAAGAGCCTCCATCAAATGCAACTATTGCCATGAAGACAAAGTATAGAAAAGGGGAAATCAAAGAAAAGATGATTATCTGGGATTCTATTCATAAGCACTTGGTTGCTTACATTTCTAAGTTGAAGACATCTAAGGAGATGTGTGATAAGCTGGTAAGCATGTTCAGGGCTAGAAATTCTAATCAAATCCTCTTCTTCAAGAATCAATTGAATAATATGAAGAAGGGTAAGGATGAATCTATTCAATCCTATTTTATGAGGCTTGCCGAAATCAGGAATAAGCTCCTAGCTATTGGGGAAGCACTATCTAATCGAGAGATGGTTCTTATTGCACTTGGAGATCTCCCCCATGATTGGCATGTATTCAATACCACTATTCTTAATAATAATGTGATTCCTAATTTTGATGAAATATTGATGAGATACACTCAAGAGGAAACAATAATGATGGATTATGCCTCTAATGGTAATGGAAGTGACCCTACTTCCTTCATCGCTCATGCAAATAAGAACCATGGTGGCCCAAGAAATCATAACCATGGTAGAGTGGGTCCCAAAGGAAGGAAGTGAAGGTGTTACACTTGTAACAAGTCTGGTCACTATGCACCATGCTATGTGACCAAGGTCTTTCGAAGTTTCTATGGGAAGAAGCTGTGAAAATTGTTTTGTATGCTCAAAATAGATGCTCGAATTTCACTCTAGACTCCAAAACTCCCGAAGAAGTCTTCTCTGGTAAGAAACCTGATGTTTCTCATTTTACATTTTTTGGTTTTCCTATTTACTTTCATGTGCCGAAAGAAAAGAGAAGCAATTTGGATGATTCTGGAAAGAAGGGAATATTTTTGGTTTGTAATGAAACTTTGAAGGCATATAGAATCTAGGTGCATGGTCAAAGAGAAGTGGAGATATGCCACAATGTCACCTTTGATGAAGATGTTTCCCTCAAGAAAGTGAGAAATCTTCCTAGCTCCAAGGAAGACAAAGAAGATGAAGAAGCAGGGAAGTAGGAAGAACCGAAGGATGACCTCATTCCTGATGTTGAAGAACCTATGGATCCCATTGATCCAGCTCTTTCAAATAAGAGAATACCCTCACAGCTGTTAGCACCCTGTAATCAGCAAGATTGGAAAAATTCCGACCACAGGGAGAACATTGTTTCAACCACTTTGGGATTCTAGGATCTAGCCCTCCTAAATCCGGAGAGGGATCTCTCCAATAAGTGCAAAGATGGATTTGTCTTTGAGGTTTTGGGTAATGATATTAGGCTAGTTATGAAGGCTGAGGGTTTTGTTCATTTTTTGATGGTTGAGCATGATTACTGTTTGAGGTTGAGATTCCTAAATGCAAAGAGTTTCAAAGGTGAGATGTTGCAAGCAAATATAACAAGCTTTGGCCAGGAAGATAGATAATTGCAGGTTTTAGTCCATTGGGCTATGGAGTCATAATAGGTTTTAATTGAAACAACAAGAGGCAAGAGTGGTCCATGGGGCAAGTCATCTATGTCTAAGGATCTCTTTAAAGTTTGATTTATGGAATGAAATTGTACAATAAGAAGGGGAATTAAACAGATGAAGAACAAAGAGCAGCCTAAGATCTGGTAAGTACTTCTAAACTAGCTAGCTTTTGACATACACTTAAGAAAGACATGAAAGTAAACTAGGATCTGGTAAGTACTTTTAAACTAGCCAGCCTTTGATGCACTTTCAATAGGAAACATTTAAACACAGAGAGAAACACAAAAATGATAACAAAGGATGGTCTAATATCTGGTAAGTACTTCCAAACTAGCCAGCTTTTAACACATTCCGAGGGAAACTTTCAGTCAATCTTTTGGGATAAAACTAGGACCAGGGCTCACCATATCTCCCTTATTTCATCACTACTTAACATGAAATGAAAATAACATTTAAGAACAATATTCATCTAAGAGAATAGGACGAGGGAACGCCAGCATTCCTAACTTCTCAACTGAAATAATCATTCCTAAATAACATAGATTGGAAGAAAACATGAAGATAAAGATTTTCAGTCAGAAAAGGGTACTGATATACAGTAGATCCTAACTCTATGCATGTTGTTCTTTATAAGAGAAGATGAACACAGTGAAAAGAGAAACAAAATAACAAGTTACAATGAGAAAAACATCACCGTCAACATAGACCAGGATCCCATAAATCAGCTTGTATTGATGCTTCAAACTAGTTACAGCTTCAAGTCCAATGCTTTAGTTTAGCAATCATCTACACTTCCCAGACTAACTTATCTATCACAAGTAGAGCTTCAAGAGCCAGTGAACACTATTTATAGGTAGAAGTCTCAAGCTCAATTACATTTCAAAGTCCAGCAACCAAATCAACCAACCCCTCTCTCATCTTCTCTAGTAGTATTTATAGAAGAATGAGGAGGTGAGATCTGATAAAATATCTCTAAAGATAATTAATACAGACTTAATGACTTCTCGGCCTTTGGGGGGCTCAATGAATAAGCTTACATAGGTGTTCTATTTTTATTAATGTTGTACATCAATATTTAAGCTCGGTGAGAGCTCTTTTTGACTTTTGAGGCTCTGTGTGATGTCAAAGTAACTCTGTTGATATTTTTTCATTAAGTTTGTTTGCAGAATTTACTCTCTGGCGCTGAGGAAAATATCTGATCTTGATCAATAAATTCGACCTTTGTTTGAATGCTTTGAGGCACAGGTGGCACTGTGGTAGCTGGGGAGGAATCAATTTGCCTCAGATGTGGCGGTGGAGGTTTTCTATCTGATGAACCTTTATGATTTACCTTTAAACTGTGTTTTAATAGGGGGATTAGGCTTTTGATAATCCATCTTAGCCGTAATCCCCACAGATCCGTCTTCAATCTCATGTTCTGGTGTGTTCCTGTCTTCGACACTGATACTCTTTGATTTGTGCTTGATTCACTGTGTTTGTTGGTGTGCAGGGTTGCGCAGGGGTCGTATGGCATCAATTCTTGATGAATCATTGACGAAATGTGGAGTTGAATCCTACGATTGATTCCCTTTGATGAATCGAAGGCGGGAGGGTCATCACCCTCAGCCTTTGAAATTTTCTTCAGCATAGCGGAAAAACCATTTAAACCCTGCAAAATACGAACAACATTATAAAATCCTGCATATATAGGTTTACTGCTTCAAAAGACACGTGGAGAGAGCATGGCCGTTGGATGGCATCATCTAATGGTCGAGATTGATTAGAGGAGGTCAGAGGAGAGTGGAGGAGGAAATTAAATCAGAAACATTGATCGCGCAGAGATCGACGGTCGGGAGCGAGGGCGAATAGTCAAAATGACAGAGTCATTTTATTTGGAAAAACGGAGAAAATGGGCTAAAACCTTTGTTTCAGCAAAAAAAGTGGCGGAAAAATGAGTTTGGGGATTGGGACACATGTGGGCCGTCGGATGAGATCGACCCACGCGATCAACAGTGGAGATCGGGTATTGGAAAACCTTATAAAACATGCCCAGACTTCAAAAAAAGGTTAATAAAATCATGCTGTATAAAGTCCCCCGGGTCCGGATTTGCTGACTTTGCAGGGAAACAATAAAGATCTGCCCCAATTAAAATCTACCATGTGGATGCTGATGTGGCGCTGGGGACCACTGGCTCTTGTGGGACCGTTGACTGCCGCTGTGGATGAGGGGATCGGGATGATGGAGTGTGGGTCGTCGATCTGCAGATCAGATCAACGGCAGAGACGTTTTAAATAACAGTGTCGTACCACGTTTACCTTACGAGCTTCTTCAGAGCGCGATCACCGTCTGACGAGCTGGCCTCAGATCGGACAGCGCACGCCAATATCGTGCCGGGCCGATATCTTACCTTTAATGCGCATTGAGGGCGGTATTTCAAAATGGCTTAAGGCCATGTGCCGGCCGGTGGCGCTAATAGCTGCCAAACGGAAAAAACTGCCTCCCTGTCAAAAGCGGTGTGATGAATTCCACCCGGTTTTCTTTTAATATAATGACGATAAAACATTAAAAACCCAAAAATTAAATATACACAAAGGTTTGTGTTGGGAGGGTTTTAATTTTGCGATTTGGCTTGGCGCCCACCTGCGGGGCCACGAATGTATGGAAGATAATATGACCGGGGGGGTTTATGCACAGGGCTAATCGGCATCGGAGATTTCAATAAAGGGGGAAGACTTACGCACTGTGTTACCTCCGATGCGATAAGCGCCCAAATAGCTCAGCGCCTGGTTCCAGTGCCAAGGCATATGGAGTGAAAATGGCTAAGGACTTAGCCCAAGGGGGCTTAAACCTTTACACCAAAATATGTATTTTTTATGAAGTTTTCAATGCTTTTCAAGGGTTTGAGGGTTTCGATAAGGAAAAGAAGGAGTCTTAAACTTTATCAAAGGGGGTTTCGATAGGGGGAAAGGGGAAAATATGAAAATGAAAGATTTCATTGGAAATGGAGGGGTAAAAATGAGGTTAGTTTTGGAAGAGGAAAGGAAAGGGAAAAAGGAGGTTGCAACAGTATTTTGTCTTGGAAATCCGCAGGATTTCTGAGTGTAAAGTGAGCACAGCAGTGAAGATTTGGATAGAGGCATGAGGCCTTCAAGAGTCTTCAAGAGGTAACACCTTTTAGTAGTAAAATTTTTTCCTTGAAGACTTCAAAAATGTTTTAGCCAACATTTGATATAACAAATTTTATAGCTGGCTAATAGTGGCTCCACTTGGGGATGGTGCCTTCCTGAAGGAATCAAGAACTTTAGACTTGCTTTCTCTGGGAGGCTGATCAGTTGCATCATCCATTGGGTTGCCTTTCTTTCTATGGATGATCTTCTTTTTCTCTGAAACATATTAGCATTCATGGATTAACAATGGAACTTCATCAATACAATATTTCTACCTACCCAATCCTATTGATCTAACATTTTTTCTTCATTAGAGTGCACTTGGATTGGAAAAATCTTTCACAACATTTTATTCTTTTGAAAGCAGGAAATATAATCTATTTCTACTCCTTATTTCTCCATGGACTCAGATTAAGCAGTTGAGCCCATATGATTCTCTACCTAATCTACTATCTGTTGGGATTAAACTGTCCAACAGATTTTTATTCTCTATATTCTACAACAGAAATTTAAAAGCATACAAGTCAGGATTGAACAGTCTAACTTGTTGCTGATCTATGGCATGAAAAACAAGCTGCACATAGATCTTATTTTGCAGAAATTTAAATCAAAATGGAAGGTTTAAGATCTGAAATTTCAAAGCATTTCCTTCCTCTTTTTTACAACTCTGTTTTGACTTTTGTTTTGAGTTGTCTTTCCTTTGCTAACTGGTTCAGATTTTGAGTTGATTAGAACCAGATTTTTACATCTTTTGACTCAGAATTTGAAACAGATTTGAGTCATTCTCTCTCTTGGAAACTCAGGTTCAGATTTTGAGCATGTTTGAACCTTTAATTTCTATCCTAAACTATCTACTGATAAGCCAAGATTAAACAGTTTGGCAAATCGAATTCACTATCCTATCAGCAGAAAATTTAAAACTAATTAGTCAAGATTAAAAATTTTGACTAACTAGAAGTGTGTTCTTCAGGAATGGAATTTGAGTTTGCACACTTTCAGATTTGTTTATCTTTTTGGTATGGGGCTATACCTTTCTTGTTTTCACAATCTGCCCTCTTTTCTTTCTTTTCTTTGTTTTTGTATTTTTGATTTTTTATAACTTTGAATGCAATGATGGGTGGATTATTTATAATGAGAAAAAATATAAAAATGCTTTCGAATCATAACATGGATCAAGAGAAGTAATGCTTAAGCATCCTGCCATTGACAGGACCCCCAAACAATTCTGCTCCATTCAACTCCTGCAAGAAAAATGCATTGTTACCAACAGCCGAATGGATAGAGTAAGGGCCAGGCCATAAGTTGTCAAATTTTTCGTGCTTGCCCTTGTCTTCCCTCCTTGAGTCCCACTTTAAAACTTTGTCCCCAATATTGAAATTGCTGGCCTTGGTTCTTCTGTCAAAAAGCTTTTTAATGTTGTCCTGCTTTTGCAATGCTTTGTTATAAACTTCCTCTCTGGTTTGCTGAAGATGAATGGTTTGATTTATTCTTCTGATCATGTCATTTTCTTCAGTTTGCAACTCTTGAATCAACTTCATCACTGGTACACCAAGGCTATTTGGAAAAATTGCATCAGTACCATAGAAAAGCTGGAAATGTGACATGCCAATAGATTTCTTCAAATTCAATCTGTCAGTCCAAAGTGCATGAACTAGCTTTGTGTGCCAAGAATTTTTGTTGTCCTCCAACATTTTCTTGATTATGTTCACTAAACCCTTGTTTGAGGATTCTGCAAGTTCATTACCTTGAGGGTAATAGGTCGTGGAATGCCCCAATGTTATCTGATATCTGTGACAGAATTCAACCATCTTCTTTGATCCAAATGCTGCTGCATTATCAGAGATGATCTTGGTAGGATAGCCAAATCTAGAGAGAATATTATTCTCTATGAATTTTATAATAATAAAATCATTGGCATGCCTACAAGGTATGGCTTCTATCCACTTAGTGAAATAGTCAGTGGCAGTGAGAATCCATCTATGATGGGCAGAAGATGATGGATGGATTTATCCTATGAAGTCAAGTCCCCACTGTTGAAAAGGGGCTTCAACAGTGATTGGATGTAGAGGTAGGGGTAGAAATTTTCTCTTGCCTTCAAAAAGTTGACATCTATGACAAGCTATGATCATCTTGTGCACATCATGAAAAAGATTAGGCCAATAGAAACCAGCCCTCAAAATTTTTTTGGTTGTTGTCTTCCAGTACAAATGACCTCCACACTCTCCTTCATGGAACTCATGCTTAACCTTCTCTGCATCACACTCAGGCAAACATTTAAGCAATACACCACTTGCATTTTTCCAATAAAGACATCTATCTATAATGCAATAGTTTACAGCTTTTAACTTTAGGAAGTTTGCCTTTGTTTTTGTTAAACCAGGAGGTCTATTTAAATTAAGCAAAACATAAATAATATCAGCATACCAAGAGGAATTCATAAAATGGTTTTCCACAATGGGAGTTGAGATTTCCTCTTGTTCATCCAAAGCATTAATCATATTAATATCAAGAACTTCAAAATTGGTTTAAGCCATTAATGTAGCTAGACCTTGGCCTTTGATGAGTTTAGTGGGTTTTATCTCTAACTCATATTCAATAATCACAGCAATCCACTTGCCTCTCTTACCATCTGGGTCATGTGTTAGAATGTCTTTAACAACTGAGTTTGGGACAAAGGCAATAATGTGTGAGTGAAAGATGTATACTCTGAAGTATTTCAAAGCTTTAACCAAAGCAAAAGCTTGCTTCTCCATAATGTTATACTTCAGAGGGGCATCCCTCAATGCCTTGCTAAAGAATGCAATAGGCTACTCTTTTCCTTGTCGGTTTTTCTGTAAAAGGACAACAGCTATGGTATGTTCTGATGCAAATGAAAAAATATAAAAATCTTTTGAAAAATCAGGACTTATTAGAACCAGTGTTTTGGTTAACGCTTGTTTCACCAGCTCAAAGGACTTCTTTGCTTCCAAGGTCCATTTTACCCCTTGCTCCTTCTTCAACATGTTTGTGATATTTCTAATAAGCTCAGCCAAGTTGGGGGAACCTTCTCAAAAAGTTAATCTTTCCAATGAAAGATTGCAACTCCTTGATGTTCCGAGGATGAGAGATTTGCAATATGGCCTCAATCCTTTTGGGATCTATCTTAATACCCTCTTCTGAAATGATGTGCTCAAGAATTTTACCTTCTTGGAGCCCAAATAGTGTTTTCTTAGGGTTTAATGATATCTCAAACTTTCTGCATTTCTCAAAGACTGTTCTTAAATGTGCCAAGTGCTCTTCATCTGTTTTTGAAAACACGGTGACATCATCAAGGTATATAATGATGAAGTAGCCCAGCTCTTTCGAGAATGCTATGTCCATGGCTCTCTGAAAGGTTTCTCTAGCATTCATTAGACCAAAGGGCATTTTCACATACATGAAAGTGCCCCATGGTGTAGTAAAGGTTGTCTTTAATTGATCAGCAGGGTGAACTAAGATCTGATTGTACCCTGAGTAGCCATCAAGCAAAGAAATTCTTCTAGACCCTACCACGCTTTGTAAAATATGATCCATCTTAGGTAAAGGGTAGTTTTCCTGTAATGAAGCTTTGTTTAAGTCTCTAAAATCTATACAAAGCCTGATCTCTCTAGTTTTCTTCCTAACTGACACCAGATTAGACACCCACTCAAAATATCTAATAGGGACAATAATACCAGCATCGTACATTTTCATGATCTTCTTCTCAACCAGGGGCAGCTGAACAGGGTTTATTCTGAGCAGTTTCTATTTGAATGGTTTTTGATTCTCCTTGAGAGGGATTTTGTGTTGTATTATTTCAGTTTCATAGGATTTCAGATCTTCGTAACTCCATGAAAAAACATCAGAAAACTCTTTGAACAGCTCTATGTATTTGAGTTTAATGTGAGCTGGTAAAGTTTTAGATAGTTTAATCATCATAGGTTTAAGTTTACTTCCTATATTGCACTCTTCCACTTCAGTCTCTACAAGTTCTAGTTTTGGCTTCCTGGCCACATCGTTAAAATCAAACAACTCTTCTAAAGGTGCCAGACCGCTTGGAAAACTTTCATTTTTAGAGTGCAGAGTTTCTAACTCCTCTGTTTCTAACTCTGCATTCAATTTTGTTTTGTTTTTAAGTTTGCTAGTTAGAATATTAATATTGACAAGCTCAGGAGACGGCTCTTCTTCACCAAGAAAATGTTCTTCACTGCAGCCTGTATCATAATCTAAGTCCGAACTGTTTAGTTCGAATTCATTTCTGAATTGCATGAAGTCTTCTATTTGTTTGTCTCCGTCGAACACCTGCCAACACTTTTCATTATCAGGCACGGCTGGTCTAAATTTTATCTGAGTTGTGCAGTCTTTAGTTTCATATGGCGTTAAGCATGTTCTAGCTACAAAGGCTAAATTGTGGGCCGCAATATTTCTTTTTCTTGGGATAAAAATCAGTTTGGACTCCTCGAAAGTTTTTAAAAGGCCCATGACATCGTTTCGGTAGGCCCTAAGTCTGGGATGATTTGCGTTATATTCCCCATTCACTTGCCTAATGACTAACTTTGAATCCCCATACACATTGATTCTTTTGGCTCCTAACTTTTTCAATAGATGTAAGACTAAAAGCAGGGATTCATATACCGCTATGTTGTTAGAACACTGAAAGTTTAATTTGCAAGAAATTTTGTCTGTGTGATTGTTTTCAGTGTTGCAAATCCAGACCCCTACACCAGCATTGTTCCTAGTGCAGGATCCGTCAAAATACATACTCCACAAAGGGTTGTTTTTGGTTTCGTCCTGGTTACTGTCCTCTTCAATTAAAGTGTTTACAGGTTGTTGTGGAATATCAGCACTTAGTTTTATTTGTTTCAACTCCTCAGGTTTTTCGCTGTGTTGAGGGTTGCGTTCTTGACTCTCAACGTTTAAGAGCAATGGACAGGTGACTTGTAGGTCAAGACCTTTGTTAGGTTTGCTAACGTTTTCAAATGTAGAAAATTGTTTTGACACTCCTACGTTGTCTTCTTCTTCCTCTCTATTAGCCCTTAGTTCATTTAAAGTGACTTGTTCACTACAGGTTTCATCATTGAACAAGATAAAAGAATCTAGGTCCGTGTTTACAGAATACAGAGGAGAGTTTAGTGGTCGGTCTTGACTTGTAACTATGTATTGCATATGGGACCCCTGTAAAGTCTTCTAGTCTGATTGAAAATAGGGATAGTCGCATAGGTCATGTCCATCTACATAGTTCCTTGTAACTTAGCCCCCAAAGATCTAGATAATAGCATTCCATACTTTGGGGGCACATCAGCCACAACAATATCCATTACTAAGCATTTGGCTGGAATCTGGGCTAAGTTCACGCAGAGGTCTTTGATTAATCCTAAACATTTCACTCTGTTTGAGTCAAAGGAGTAAAGGTCTTTATAAGGTCTGGTGATTTCTAGACCAAGGCTCTCCATTACAGCTTTAGGCATTAAATTACGAGAAGCCTCGGAATCATGCATAGCGTTATGAAAAATCTTGTCATGAACGTTTAAACTTACATAAAAGGGAGGAACAGGTCCCTCTTGATATCTACCTTCAATCTTAGGACCAAAAATAAGCTCAAGCTGGTCATCATTAAGATTGACAGTGTCCTCATTTTCTTCTATATTTAAAGCCTTCAAAATTTGGGTCCTATATACATTCTGGGTAGCTAACTTAGTCAAGGGAACAGAGATTTTGATCTTTGAAATTTCCTACTCTAGGTTGAAAGGAATTTGGTTCTTTGAAGAACTTGTCTCAGCCTTACTAGCTGCTAGTCTATCAGTAACATCAGCTTGCTGATTTTTTCTATTTACATTTGACAAAATGGTTTTAACAGGAGTACCAGCTAAAGTGTTAGTACTGCTAAGGTCTGCACTCTATTTTTCATTGTTTTGAGTGCCTTTTCTTTTTACCATTATCAGAATTCACAGCCACTGCTTTGTCCTTTTGTTCGACCACTTTAGGCTTGGTTGCAGTGTTGTTTTGTGAAGATTTGTCAGATGTTTGGTTGTTGGGGGTTTGTTGACTAGTTTTGCTTCTAAGGTCATATTCTCTTTGAGACTCTATGATGACATTTTCCATGTCTTGATAATAATTTTCATCATCATCTCTTTTTTCATCATAAGGTGTATAAAGACCTTGTTTTCTATCATAATGGACTTCAAAATCATCATTATCTACCCCTAGCATGTTGATATCATCTTCCTCTGTTATCTCATATGTTTCCTCAACCTCACTTACATAGTTTTGATGAAAGGGAGGAGTGATCTGTTGATCATCTTCCCTAAGTCTGTTTGGAGGTTGGTTCCTTCTAAAATTCTGATTTCTATTTTGAGGAGAAGTTTGGTTTTGACTGGCTTGTGCTCTCTCAAGGATGCTCATTTTCTTCATCATCTCCTCCATCATTCTCTCCATATTTGAGTTGGAAGTAGAAGGTGTGTTTTCCTCTCTAAAAGACACTCTCTTCTCATTTTTCATTCTTGCTCTCTTCTCGATTAAGTTTACTTCCACAGCGAGAGCTCCTTTTTGCATCTCTTCAAGAGTTACAGGATCTCTCTCTCTTAGCTGATAGGCCATTCCGGGGTCAAACCCTTCAGGAAACTTGTTTAAAGCTGATCCTTGTGGAGGTTTTAGATCTGGGGAAAGGGCATTATAGACACTGTTAAATCTAGTGCAATAAGCTTGCACACTTTCCACAGTGTTTCTATGGAGGTTCTTGTAATCAGAAAGGACTTGGAGAGGATTCTTCTTTACTTCCCATTTGTTTAAGAATGTCTGATGGAAGGCTTGGAGATCATTGATACTATGGGGGGTTAAACCTTTAAACCATTTTCTTACTTCTCTCCCCAGAATTTGAGAAAATAATCTAAGTTTGACAGAATCATCATCAATTTCATTTCTGTCAAAGTAATCATTCATCTTATCCACATGTTGTGATGCAGTTGTAGCATTATTAGCATCATATAATGGAATTTTGAACTGATAATCCTATGGGAGATTGACTAATGGTACAGGAAGGACTAAGGGAGCATATCATGCTGCCATGATATGTAGTGGGGGTGGATTCACAAGAGGTGGATTAACAAGAGGGAAAGTGGGCTAGACTGGAGTGGTTTGAATAGTGGATGTAGGGTGAGTAGAAGTGGATGGACCAGGAGTATATTGTTGAGTTGATCTTAGATGAGAGACACCTAGGTTGTGAAGGAAATGTAAATCAGGAGGAGTTGTTTCTCTGCTACCAGGATGTTCACTTGTTTCGGGAGATGAAAGTGAAGCCTCAGAATCTAACTGATCTAAATCATCAAGAGACCTAGTTCTAAAAGGATTTACTAATTCAACTTGTGATTGTTGTAGAGCTGAAATATTTTCAGGAACTGAATTAGCTCTCAAGGGTGGTCTGAAAATAGTTGATAATTTAATCCTTGGAGACTTCCTAAGGATACTTTTTGGGTTATCAACTATCTTGGGTGGATCAGGGTCAGGATAGGCTCTAATGTGAATCTTTCTAGGAGCCACTATGTTGTGTTTTTCAGACCCAACTAAACAAGAAAAGTTCAACCAGATATGACAATATTTTAAAGGTCAACTAATCTATTTACACAAATTTTAATCCTACAATCCTCTAACCGAGTTTGAATGATATTAAAATGATAAGGGTTCTTCCCAGTGGAGTCTTAAGGTCTGTTCAAGATTGTGGAGTCGCCAAGTGGAAGTTTTTAGCTCCTAAGGAGGTAAAAGGTTTTATGGTCCACCACCATGTTTATTGGATACCAATCTGAAATATTTTTGGTTTTTTCTGAGTTATTTTTCAGTTTTGTGGTTTCTAAGAATATCCTAACTCTGTTTCAAAACTTAGCTACAGTTATGAGACAAATACAGTCTACTCTTACAGCTAAGCCAGCTGATTTTTCAAGGTTAGATAAACTCTTGTGAGAACCCTATGTTCTGCCTAGTTTGTCACTGATTCAAACAAGTTTTATCATGATTACCAGCACTTGGTAGTGCTTGAAAAGGTTGCTTTTTACTCACAAGTTTTTATGAAGTTTTTAAGGGAACCTAAGGTGAAAATTCAACTTCGGGTCCCCAGCGGAGTCGCCAGAAATGTTAGTTGCTGGTGGCTCAGCTGGTTGATATAACAAATGTCCTTTGAACCAAATCTCTGATGTCCTATGATTACCTTAAAATTAAAATTGCTCAGAAATTCCCTAGCGGAGTCACCAGAAATGTTAGCACCCTGTAATCAGCAAGATTGGCAAAAGTCTGATCGCAGGGAGAACATCGTTTCAACCACTTTGGGATTCTAGGATCTAGCCCTCCTAAATCCGGAGAGGGATCTCTCCAATAAGTGCAAAGATGGATTTGTCTTTGAGGTTTTGGGTAATGATATTAGGATAGTTATGAAGGCCAAGGGTTTTGTTTGTTTCTGGATGGTTGAGCATGATTATTGTTTGAGTTTGAGAGTCCTAAATGCAAATAGTTTCAAAGGTGAGAAGTTGCAAGCAAATAGAACAAGCTCTGGCCAGGAAGATAGATAATTGCAGGTTTTAGTCCATTGGGCTATGGAGTCATAATAGGGTTTAATTGAAACAACAAGAGGCAAGAGTGGTCCATGGGGCAAGTCATCTATGTCTAAGGATCTCTTTAAAGTTTGATTTATGGAATGAAATGGTAAAATAAGAAGGGGAATTAAACAGATGAAGAACAAATAGCAGCCTAAGATCTGGTAAGTACTTCTAAACTAGCCATCTTTTGACATACACTTAAGAAAGACATGAAAGTAAACTAGGATCTGGTAAGTACTTTTAAACTAGCCAGCCTTTGATGCACTTTCAATAGACAACATTTAAAATGCAGAGAGAAATATAAATTATAACAAAGGATGGTCTAAGATCTAGTAAGTACTTCTAAACTAGCCAGCTTTTAACACATTCCAAGGGAAACTTTCATTCAGTCTTTTGGGATGAAACTGGGACCAGGGCTCACCATATCTTCCTTATTTCATCACTACTTAACATGAAATGAAAATAACATTTAAGAAAAATATTTAGCTAAGAGAATAGGACGAGGGAACGCCAGCATTCCTAACTGCTCAACTGAATTAAATCATTCCTAAATAACACAGATTGGAAGAAAACATGAAGATAAAGATTTTCAGTCAGAGAAGGGTACTGATATACAGTAGGTCCTAACTCTATGCATGTTGTTCTTTATAAGATAATATGAACACAGTGAAAACAGAAACAAAATAACAAGTTACAATGAGAAAAAAATCACCATCAACATAGGCCAGGATCCCAAAAATCAACTTGTATTGATGCTTCAAACCAGTTACAGCTTCAAGTCCAATGCTTTAGTTTAGCAATAATATACACTTCCCAGACTAACTTATCTATCATAAGCAGAGCTTCAAGAGCCAGTGAACACTATTTACAGGTAGAAGTCTCAAGCTCAATTACATTTCAAAGTCCAGCAACCAAATCAACCAACCCCTCTCTCATCTTCTCCAGTAGTATTTATAGAAGAATGAGGAGGTGAGATCTAATAAAAGATCTCTAAAGATAATTAATACAGACTTAATGGCTTCTCGGCCTTTGGGGGGCTCAATGAAGAAGCTTACATAGGTGTTCTATCTGTATTATTGTTTTACATCAAGATTTAAGCTTGGTGAGAGCCCTTTTTTACTTTTGAGGCTCTGTGTGATGTCAAAGTAACTCTGTTGATATTTTGTCATTAAGTTTGTTTGCAGAATTTACTCTCTGGCTGCGCTGAGGCAAATATCTGATCTTGATCAATAACTTCGGCCTTTTTTTGAATTCTTTGAGGCACATGTGGCACTGTGGTAGTTGGGGAGGAATCAATTTGCCTCATATGTGGCGGTGGAGGTTTTCTGTCTGATGAACCTTTATTATTTATTTTTAAACTGTGTTTTAATAGGGGGGTTAGGCTTTTGATAATCCATCTTAGCCATAATCCCCACAGATCCATCTTCAATCTCATGTTCTGGTGCGTTCTTGTCTTCGACACTGATACTCTTTGATTTGTGCTTGATTCACTGTGTTTTTTGGTGTGCAGGGCTACACAGGGGTCGTATGGCATCAATGCTTGATGAATCATTGACGAAACATGGAGTTGAATCCTGTAAATGACTCCCTTTGATGAATCAAAGGCGAGAGGATCGTCACCCTTAGCCTTTGAAATTTTCTTCAGTATAGCGGAAAAACCATTTAAACCCTGCAAAATACGAACAACATTATAAAATCCTGCATATATAGGTTTACTGCTTCAGAAGGCACGTGGATAGAGCATGGTCGTTGGATGGAATCATCCAACGGTCGAGATTGATTAGAGGAGGTCAGAGGAGAGCAGAGGAGGAAATTAAATTGGAATCGTCGATCGCGCAGAGATCGACGGTCAGGAGCGAGGGCGAATAGTCAAAACAACAGAGTCATTTTATTTGGAAAAATGGAGAAAATGGGCTAAAACCTTTGTTTTGGAAAAAAAGTGGCGGAAAAATGAGTTTGGGGATCGGGACACACGTGGGCCGTCAGATGAGATCGGCCCATGCGATCAACAGTGGAGATTGGGTACCGACAAACCTTATAAAACATGCCCGAAATTTAAAAAAAGGTTAATAAAATCATGTTGTATAAATTCCCCCGGGTCCGGATTTGCTGACTATGCGGGGAAACAATGAAGATCCATCCCAATTAAAATCTGCCGCATGGATGCTAATGTGGCGCTGGGGGCCACCGGCTCTTGTGGGACCGTTGACTGTTGTTGTGGATGAAGGGACTGGGGCGATGGCGTGTGGGTCATCGATCTGCAGATCAGATCGATGATGGAGACGTTTTAAATAACCGCGTCGTACCTCATTTATCTTACGGGCTTCTTCAGACCGCGATCATCGTCCGATGAGCTGGCCTCAGATCATATGGCGCACACCAATATCACGTCGAGCCTATATCCGACCTTTAATGCACGATGAGGGCGGTATTTCAAAATGGCTCAAGGCCATGTGTCAACTGGTGGCGCTAATCGATGCCAAACGGAAAAAACTGCCTCCTTCTCAAAAGCGGTGTGATGAATTCCACCCAGTTTTCTTTTAATATAATGACGATAAAACATTAAAAACCCAAAAATTAAATATACACAAAGGTTTGTGTCGAGAGGGTTTTGATTTTGTGATTTGGCTTGGCGCCCGCCTGCGGGGCCACGGATGTATGGAAGATAATATGACCGGGGATTTATGCACAGGGCTAATCGGCATCGGAGATTTTAATAAAGGGGGAATACTTGCACACTGTGTTACCTCCGATGCGATAAACGCCCAAATAGCTTAGCGCCTGGTTCCAGTGCCAGGGCATATGGAGTGAAAATGGCTAAGGACTTAGCCCAAGGGGGCTTAAAACTTTACACCAAAATATGTATTTTTTATGAAGTTTTCAATGTTTTTCAAGGGTTTGAGGGTTTCGATAAGGCAAAGAAGGAGTCTTAAACCTTATCAAAGGGGGTTTCGATAGGGGGAAAGGGGAAAATTTGAAAATGAAAGATTTCATGGGAAATGGAGGGGTAAAAATGAGGTTAGTTTTGGAAGAGGAAAGGAAGGGGAAAAAGGAGTTTGCAGCAGTATTTTGTCTTGGAAATCCGTAGGATTTCTGAGTGTAAAGTGAGCACAATAGTGAAGATTTGGACAGAGGCATGAGGCCTTCAAGATTCTTCAAGAGGTAACACCTTTTAGAAGTAAATTTTTTTCCTTTAAGACTTCAAAAATATTTTAGCCAGCATTTAATATAACAAATTTTATAGCTGGCTAACAATGGCTCCAGGATACTCTCGTAGATGCTAAGAGACATATTTCCCCAAGGAGGACATTTCGTGAAAGCAAGAAGTCGAAGATATACCAAGGGTATCTAGAAGCCATGAGTACGATAGTACAATCTGAGGTTGGATAATTTGAAGAAGTCGTAAAGCATCAATTTTTGGAGGATGCTATGCATGAAGAATATGAGTCCATTATGAAAAATTATGTCCAGGAAGTGGTCCTGAGACCGAAGGACAAATCTGTTGTCACCTCGAAATGGCTCTATAAGATCAAGCATGGATCTAATGGAAGTACGAAAATTACAAGGAAATATTTGTTGCCCAAGGCTTCTCTCAAAAATAAGGCATAGATTACGAGGATATATTTTCACCTGTGGCCTACTACACCACCATCTGATCTATTATTTCCCTTGCTGCAACACAAGGAAGGAGTCTCCATCAGATGGATGTGAAGGTCACTATTGTGCATGGTTCTATAAAGGAAGAGGTGTATGTGGAGAAACCTCTAAGGTTCGAAGTCCAAGATAGAGACACCCATGTATGCAGGTTGAAGAAAGCCCTCTATGGGTTGAAGCAAGCCCCCAGGGCTTGGTACGAGAGGATAGATATCTACTTGATGAAGTTGGGCTTCACTCGAAGTAATGTTGATCTGAACCTTTATTTTAAGGTTGATAGAGAAAGGCCTCTCATTTAAGTTCTCTATGTGTACAATCTCTTCCTAACATGTGCTAACCCTCTCATTCATCAGTGTGTAAGAGGGAGCTAGCTTCCGAGTTTGAGATGAAAGACCTAGGACTGATAAACTAATTCCTAGGATTGGAGGTCTGGCAGAGGCTAGGCGAGATTTTCCTTTCTCAAGGAAAATATGTCGTGAATCTGCTCGAGAGATTTGGTATGGTGGAATGTAAGTTTGTGTCTACACTGATGTAACTCAACTTTAAGTTGAGTGGAAACATTGCTGGGCATGTGCTAGCAAATCCTACCGAATATAGACAACTTGTGGGGGCCCTGATGTTCTTAGTGAACTCCCGTCCGAACGTATGTTTTGAAGTGAACACTTTGAGTCAACATAGGGTTGATCCTCATCATATTCACTAGATTGGTGTCAAGAATGTGTTGAGATATATTTGGGGCACAATCAACCATGGGCTGAGATACACTATCGAGAGTTTGAGACTCCATGGATATACTAATGCTAATTGGGTTGGCAGTGTGGTAGACCGCAAGAGCACATCTGGATGTTGCTTCACCTTGGGTTCTTCTTCGATATCTTGTATAAGCAGGAAGTAGAAGTCTGTGGCTTTGAGCATAGCTGAGGCCAAATACATTGCAGCAAGCTTTTTGGTTGTGAAAGCTCTTCAGTGAGCTGTTTGGGCATGTGCTAGATACCATCGTTATTTTTTGTGATAACCAGAGTGAGATTCTTCTTTATAAGAATATTGTGTTCCATGATCGATCCAAGCATATTGATATCATGCACCACTTTATCTGGTATATGGTACAGTGAGGCGTCGTAAGGCTCGATCATATAGGAACTGATGAGCAGGTCATGGATATTCTCACGAAGCCCCTGGGGAAGGTCAAGTTCCTAACCTTCTGTGAGAAGCTTGGAATTGTGGAAATACCTTATTATGAGGGTCTTGATTGAGTTTTACGATGAGCTATAGGAGTTCTAAGGGGCTTGGGGATAACTTCTTGGAGCTATAAGCACAAATGGGGCTAGGCTTTCTGGAACTTGTTATGCTTTTTCCCCACCGTTATGATATTGAGTTGGTTCACCTTAGAACTGTGCCCCGCACGCATCCTACCCATGGAATTTCATACTCATGGGAAGTACCTCTCATTTAGCTAATGAGTTGGGAAATGTGTATAGAGACCAAAAGCAAGACCGATGGACGCAAGAGAGTATGACAATATTTTACCTCTCTTGGACAGATCAAGTATGATGAGTTTCTTACCTCTAAACTGACTTCGGGTCAGTAAACTAACTTCGGGTTAGTATGAAACTCTTTTTTTGTCCAAGAGAGGCTTTTACCTCTGATTTGACTTCGGGTCAACTGAGTGTGTTGTATTTGTGACTCACCTTTTGTGCTATCTCAGAAAGAGCCAGCAAAGCAAGTTACGGCAGAATTACGCATGATGTTTGGTGAAAGTACATGATGGTACTGATGGATGGCATGTGGACAGATGGAGTTCTCCCTAGTTGAGAGGGAGTGTTAATTTTGGGCAACTAGGTCCAAAATCCATGTTGCACTGCTCATATGATGATGGTCATATTTTTGTTGGATTCCTCTTTTGGAGAGGTGCAAGATTGATCTACATATCATCTTGATCAGATGAGCAAAACATTTATTTTGAATTTATTTTCCACATGTGCAAGGTCAACCAAATTTGTAATGTAGGCTCACATGCCTAATAGATGTGTCACACACCCTCATTGATGGATATAAATTGGAGAGACTTGGATGTTATTTCATCATCAACTCATCACACATTCCCTCATTGTGATCTATTTGGTTCGATGGCCTTTGGAGGCCTTCTTCTCCTCACACGTGTGGAGCGTAGCTGTTGTTTTATGTGGATTTGTTTAGGCCCTTTTGTTGCAGCGTTGAGCAGCATTGAACGTGGTCAACCCTTGGTCGTTTGACCTCCAACTTCTGCCAAAAATCTGATTTTAGGAGGTTGTACTGCTGGGCACTAAAATCGAGGAATTCTAGGATGTTTGACTGAAGCCCTAATCTGCTGCGTTGACTTTTCTGTTACTACTTGCGTTGACTTTGGGTTGACTAGCATTGAATTGTGATGAGTTGTCTTTGAGGGATGTGGGTGTGACATATGGAAGATTGGCTGACCGAGAAATACTTTGCTGGTTGAAGCATCCTATTGACTGTTGTAACGCAACAATATCTCATATCTTTGTTGGACAAAAGGAATTGTAAAACTAATCTACTTTTTGGCTTGTCTTCTATTGATCTATTATTTTTTCTATCAACATTTTACTTTCATGTTTATGTGATTGTTATTTTGTTTCGGTCCTAAGAAAAATTGAAGTAAAATTGCATCAAGCATAGAACACCATTGTGATATTCCCACTTAGCCTAAGCTATGAGGAATATGCATTTTTGTTTTACTTTTTGTCTCATGAATAAATGAATAAAGGAGGACATGTAAAACTCCTGAAATCTATGAATAAATCAATGCCTATGTAAACAGAGACATATCTGGGCCATCTAAATAATCTCTTGCAGGTGTGACTGGGTTTGAATTATGAGACTGGGTCAACCTTGACCAAATAAACAACGCAGTCTAGGTACAATGAACCTCATGGATACACAGCACAGTTTTAGATGGAGGCTCCACATGTGAAAGGAGCTAACTCATTGAGGTGGTTTAGGGTTTGACAAGGCTTTCATCTTATAAAAGGAAGAGGAGGAAAATAGGAGGAGGTTGTTGATGATTATTCTTTTCTGAAGGTATTGCCTATTTAGACATTCTACTGCATTCTTGGGATGTTTAGCAGAGAGTGCAGATGTTGTTTAGCACAGGGTGTTCCTGGGAATCCCTTCCTCTTTCTTTGAGTGATCTCTAAGGAAGAGGTTTGTACTTCATTATACATCAGACTTTAAGTTCCATTTACTTTTTCTACTTTCTACAGAACATTCATATTCAAAAATCTGCAGATTTCTGAAGATCGGTTTGGAAGGTCGAAGTTGTCTTCAGTACTTCAGCTGGAGAACAAGGTGACGGATTATTCCCATCATTTAGGCTTATAGATCAACACTCCCAGAGCCACATTGCAGATCTGGCATCAGGAAAAATTTTATTGACCTCCTAGCAGCAGTATTCTCTCCAAGAATAACGTTGTCCATATTGTAGATCTGAAAGGAGGAAGGAAGTTGCTAGTAATTCAGCTAGCAATCCAGTGGAGGATAATTCCTTCACATTGCCATCAGTCCCACCATTAGCCTAGATCTTATTGCATCATTTTTCAACATGCAGAAGGCCTCTCTTTCCCTCACAGTGCAGTTTATGTTGGTAGCTGTGTTGCAGCAGCTTAATTCGTCATTGGAGGATTGAGAAGGTAGATCTAGAGCTCTCAGCTCATAGATCTGTTGAAGGGATCATCCCTTCAAGAATAGATCTGATCTGAGCACAAATTTCAACCATCTATTCTTCAGATCGAGCTTCAGATATGTATTTCCCAGTAGATCAAGGATCAAATCCTAGGGAGGTGATTTTCCAAAGTTGCAGATCTAGAAAATCCTTTCCGGGTTATTTTGGGAATCCATCACATTGGCCAAATCTTGAATCTTGGTATCATCAGAGATTTATTTCTTAGTAAATCTGCATTTCTCTTTTTAGCCTGCAACCATATGTTTATATTATGTTGAAGAGACAGTGCAGTATTTGCTGCAGAGCCTCAACAGTTACGTTGTACCTGCTTCACACATGTTTTCAAGGTGATCCTAGCTCATCTTTTTGGCTAGATCCACCTATAAGTTGTACTTGTGTAACTGATTCATCTCCAATATATAAAATGGCTCAGCTCTTTCTGCATATTCTGATTTTTACTTAGATTTATTTTTTATCTTGCTGTAAGTTCTTATATTATGGGAAGTATTACTACATTCTCCCTTTTGGGATATTACAGTGGTATCAGAGCCTATGTAAAACTCCTAAAATATATGAATAAATCAATGCCTATATAAACAGAGACATATCTGGGCCATGTAAATAATCTCTTATAGGTGTGAATGGGTTTTAATCATGAGACTAGGTCAACCTTGACCAAATCAGCAACGCAGTCTAGGTACAATGAACCTCATGGATACACAGCGCAGTTTTAGATGGAGGCTCCACATGTGAAAGGAGCTTACTCATTGAGGTGGTTTAGGGTTTGATAAGGCTTTCATTTTATAAAAGGAAGAGAAGGATAGCAGGAGGAGGTTGTGGATGATTATTCTTTTCTGAAGGTATTTTTTGTTTAGACATTCCTCATTCTCTGGCTATTTAGCAAGAGAATAATGTTGTTTAGCATTGGGTGTTCCTGAGCAAGAATCCCATCTTCCTCTTTGAGTAGCTCTTGGGGGAGCCTTGCTTGTCTAGTCCACTATCTAGAATTTGTCCAAGCCTCATCTTGCATCTACATCACAGTTTTGTTTAGGATTGGGTTGTCCATGTGAGCTATAGCAATTGGAGAATAGATCTCTTCAGATCTATGTAGTTCTAGCACTCCTTTTCACTGGGAAAGTCATCTATCCCATTGATAAGTCAGTTCTAGACCCTTGTAGCTTTAGATCCACACGTTGGAATCAGGCCAAAGCATACTCAGATTCTACAGCATAGTCCCTCTCCCATGACTACGTTATTTGCAAGAGCAGAGGTGCAAGGTGTCTTGGCATCATTCTAGAGGGGACATCTCTAGTGATTGGATTCTTCCTTTCACTGTGGTGATCCATGGATTGGCCAACCAATCCATGTTAGTTCAGATCTGATCTACTACATATGTTATGATTCAGAATTTTCTAAATACTTCTGCAGACCTGTGACTTAGATCTCAAATCTATTCACTGTTGTTCATGTTTTGCTGAGATCCCCAAGGGGAGTGTATAAAGGAGCTTATCTTGTATACAGATCTGAAATAGACCTATCATTTTGTGTACAGATCTGCTCTAGATCTGAGTTTTAATCTACTGCATGCTTCTGCAATGAAAAAAACACCGTCAAGCTTATTCTTCCATTTCATGTTGTTGTAACAGCTCATTTTGATGCTTTTGTCTTGTATATTCCTTATATTTATGTTATACACTGTATAAGCTACATTGTAGATCTATTTTGTTGTTGTATAGCTAAAATATGGACCTCCATGTTGGTCTCATGCTTATAAATTGATAAAATGCGTTATTTATGAAGCAGTCCTTTTCATATAGCTGCAGCCCCTCTCTTTGGGTGTTTTTTAGCTAGACTAGGTTGTGGGAGATCTATTTAACCCACCTAGTTTGAATTTTTTTTTGCTCTCCTTTTTTATGTAGATCTTAGATAAGTTGATCTAAGGGATCCAGGAGCTGTAAACTCATTTTAGTGCACTGAATCCTCAGAAGTGTGTTGTTTTAGCAGGCTTGTTGTGTGATCCCAATTTTGGGATATTACAACCGTGGTTATCTAAATTTTAACACTTCTTCTATATTGGCTCAAAATCTGCTGCCTTTTTTCTCTTCTTCAAATCTATTTGGGTGTTCTCATTCATTTGACGGCACAACTTTGTCCAACATTTTCCATCAACAATATGTGGGATCAAGCCTATCTACTTGTATTTGGTGTAAACCAAATACTACATCTTTGATCAGATTACCGTCAAAGGGAACAAGATTGAATGTTGCACCTTTAACTTTCAGAATAGTTATGATGATTCGCATAATACCAAAAATCTTACAGGATGCATGAATATTTTCCCTTCTATAGAACTGATCCCTCATAGTTTGTGCATGAGATAGCATTACAATATTTCCAAAATTATTTCCTCTAAGAAGATAAAAGGCTTTCACTTAAAGTATTCAAACACCATACTAGACAATTCCATTAAGGAAGGCATTGAAATATCATGTGCAGGTCCATCAATCATGTTCAGGGGTGTAAATATGTTTGAGATGGTAATCTTAGCTATTAAATTTATTTGGAAACAAGAGTTCTCCTAGATCAATTAATTTGATATTCCAAAGTTTTCCAAAATTATGCAAATGCAGTTTGTAGTAACCACAAAATCAGTGCATAGGATTGCAAACAATGGATGTTAGTTATAAACAATTCCTCAGTATATTGGTCACTGTGCAAAACTAGTAACAAACCTACTAAAAATAAACCTTCTGTACAACGCAACAACCATAACAAACCTTGTTATATTTCAGTTGCTTTACATCCATGTGAAAACTATAGAGCCATACAGCAAGGAGGGAAATGATACAGTATTGGTTATAACTCAAATTGACCAAATTAAAGAAAAAAAAAATGGCTTCTTCTATATTGGCTCAAACCCTGCTGCCTTTTTCTCTTCTTCAAATTTATTTGGGTGTTCTCATTCATTTGACATGTCACAACTTTGTCCAACATTTGGCATCAACAATATGTGGGATCAAGCCTATCTACTTGTATTTGGTGTAAACCAGATACTACATCTTTGATCAGATTACCGTCAAAGGGAACAAGCTTGAATGTTGTACCTTTAACTTTCATAACAGTTATGATGATTCGCCAATATGATTAATAGCTATTTTTTGTTTTATTTTGCTGGAATTGAAAGCAGATTGATATTGGAACTAGAAACAAAAATTTCTTAAGGCGCCTGGGCAGTACATAATGCAACTGTAGTGTGTACCACCATAGTTATCATTTAGGGTCACATTGGTCCTGTAAGGATTTCTACAAATGACTTACATGTGCTTAATTTAAATCATTTAAAATTAAAATGGTATAGGGTGGTTGTGCAATGACCTGGGACAAAATTTTGAATCCTCGAAAAGGTGAACGCTTTAAGAATAATAACCCTTCTAAGACAACTGAAATAAACAAGCTCGTGGTAAATAGATTACCATGTCATATCAATATTAGAAGGATCTATGTCTAAACTATGTAAAATTTGGTTGTACTTTCTTCGTTGTTCAAACTATGGTAAGCGAAATAATCATAGCCTAAGAAAATTCACTAGTACTAGTCCCCCCCCCCCACTCTTTGCAATGCAAATCTTGGTAATGGTAATGGGATGTGAAATCATTGTGTTGGTAAGAGGAATCAATGTGCTAGTAAGAGTAATTGCTATTTTTAAGTGTAGGTGACATTAAAACAAAAGTAATGATAATAGGTAAGTGAAATGAAGGTGTTTAGCTTTAGGTTTTAGCCTTTAGGTAAACCGTGTGTTGGCCCATTCCATGCTTAAACCATATTGTTTTGATTTTAAGTCATGCATGGAATTTTTCCTATAGATGAAAATAATTCCTGACCTTAGGGAAAATTTTAATTCAACAAGATACAATTGCACTAAAACCCTAGGCAATTATGCTAATCCACTCAGCACTCATACAAACCTAAAGAAATCATATTAAAAGATGGAAATTTCTCTAAAATCCAATCGGGATCAACAATTATGTGGTCCCAGGGTGATTACAGTATGAATGTGGGTATTCCTAGGGTCAATTCACATAACTTTGATCCTAATCCAGTCACTAAACATCAAGGATATGAACCAAGGAAGAAATAAAGGTTGCTAAAATTCCAAGAACATTTTGAAAAATGACTGACAAATATTACCAACATCATACTAGTAATGATTAAACCAAGATTGTTTTCTCAACACCATATTCTATAATATCCATAATGCTCCTATTTAAGTCAACCTTGGTTCATCATTAGGACAGGAAATCATGGTTCAAAACTAAGAATCCTAGTTTGAAACTAAGATATTCTGGTTTGAAAGGTTTGGACTTCTGTCTTGATGATGAACGTAAATATCTAGGTTTGAATCATTGATATAAATATAAATATTGCAAATATTATTATTTTTAAATAACAACGTAATTTGAATTGAAAAATTGGTGTTGAACCACATCGAGCGTACATCCATAAATTTCTGTAGAAAAATGTAGCATAATATTTTGTAACTAAACCAGTCCGATCATGTTGATTGTCTTTATCCTACTACAAGGCTCCAGAGTCCAAAAAAATCCATAAGGATACAGTTTATGGAATAGGCATATATGTGATAGCAATTGACAAGAATTCAAAATAATTTAAACCAAGGTGGATTCTTAATCATCTATGATAATAAAATTATCTATTAAGGATACTTGGTCTAGGTCCATCAGGAAATCCAATTGAAATAGCTTGGACTAAATTTACTGAAGACACATGATGATCTCTTCCCCGTACTTCTCCCTATTGCATAGCCTGTGCATTTTTCATTTGGACAATGACTTCCTGTCTTAGTTTTGAGCCATGAATTCCATGCTGAATTTCCATACTCACATCTTGAATCTGTTGGTAGTGAGTGGAGATAATTTTAGTTAGCACATCCACCTAAGTCGACAAATAATCATGCTTCCTACTTAGCACCACTATCTCCATTCTAATATCCTCATCTACCACCCAATTTTTCTTTCCTACACTGCATTTCTTGCCTTTTTTGTCGTCCATGCCTCCTGGAATATGTACAAAGTTTATGAGCTTCCATCACCTATCCAAATTTCCTCTGATATTCATGTTAATGATTTTGCAAATTACTTTGATGATCCTTCTTGCCTTAAAGTGTTTTGGAACCAAATCTAGCAAAATATAACAAAGAGGTCCCCTAAGCAAGTTACCTCCCTAAGTACCTTGAATTCAAAACTAATTGATGTGCAAGGAGAGGGGGTAATATAAAACTTAACTGCTCTAATCCTCCATGGCCTTGCCTCTGTAGTCCCTCTTTGTGTTGAATATTTCCCACTACCATCTTGCATGGGGTGACTACTTCTAGATATGGGCCAAACTTGGCTATACCATGCCATTCGCACAAGGAAACTCCTCTCTTCACCTATTAAGGTATTCCAATTGCAGACATGATTGTTTGGTACCTCTCATGGATTCCCAAGACTTGGAAACATTTTCCTCTGACTTACTTATCATAATATGGCAGTTCAACTTAACTTTATCATTGTTGTCACAAGACAGTGTATGAATGCCACATTCCAGGAATGTAGAAAGAAATACTTCCATGCTTTTTAATTGAGTAGACATATCCATTGAATTATGGTATCATTACCTCCCTCATTTCTCCTTTAATATGCATGGTTTCAAGTGCTAGTGATAAGGCTTGGTTGGCCATCCTATCAGCTATGGTGTTGAGGTCTCTTAGAACATGATTTACTTTTGTGATTCGAAATATGGATAGATTTCCCATGATTCTTGTGTGGAGTTGTCACAGCTAAGAGTCTAAAGAAAAAATTCTTAGCACAAGATGACATATGGTGTTATTAGAGACTCCTATTATAATGAGGGACCTGATTGGAGAAGAAGCAACCAGAACAAGGCCTTGAAGGATTAGAGGCTTTTCCTAGATTCCAAGTGTAGCCTAATTCAATATGCCCTTCAGGGATGAAAATAACCTTCCCCCCTCACCTGCCACTCCTATAAGAATTGCAGATATTCTTGAAGATGATGTCACAAAGAATGGCTTCTGCAAAATTTTGTAATCTGAAAGCACAATTTTGTTTGAGGGAGGTATGCAATTTATGCAGTTTAGAGTATTGCATAAGATATGATCTAGTTAATCTAAAAACGATGCTTTGTTTGGGAATAGTATTTAACAGTTTATGTGTTTCATAGAATGCATAGAGACCATTCAGTTGTAGTAAAATATCTAAAGTCCATCTAATCTATCTAGTAGATAAGTTGCAATTGAGATGAGTTTTGTTTGCAAACAAAATGAGGTTAGTAGGTTCAACTAACAAACTAATTGTAAGAAAAATAAGTATCAAACAAATTCAAACTAGTCTCTTGGTATTTTTGAATGTGTATATACCTTATCAATCTGTTTATTGATTGTTGCAATGATATAATATGCATAATATTCTATGTTTGAAAAGTGGACTATTATGGCACAAATGTATATACAACTGACTATTTACAGTCTCAAACTGAATGCTAACTGGCTAAACTATGATTTATATCATTTAATCAGATAGTTTTTGGGCTCCGAAATATATGACAAACTTTCAATAACTTTCCATTCTAGCTTTTACAAATATATCTAACAAAGAAGTACTGTAACGCCTTATAGAAAATGTCAACACAGTAAGTGAAATTCCCTTCTCAAAGTTTGAAATATTTTAGAAAAAAAAATTGGCATTTGTAACCTACAAATGTTAGACAAGTCTCGATTTGTAAACTCTCATATATGATACTTAGCTAGAGAAATATATGTGCACAAAAATGCCCATGCACACACATGGCACGCGTGAAAAAACTAGATCTGGCTTAGTGGGCATCAACGATTTTGGTTTTCCTGAGTACACAATGGTGCAAAATTTTTCCTTGTACATGACGCTTCAACAAGCTAATATTACATATGGCCCCACTTACACATGGATAATAGCCCTCAGCCCATAAGGGGTGAACCACAAAGCGGCCTACTTATGTAGGCAAACTAGCCTGCAATGCTTGAGCATATGCTCTTGAGAGATTGGAATCTAGTGGGCAACTAGAAAAGGGACCGTCTTCACTAATATACTAAAATCCTATGAGAAGTAGTGCAATTTTGAAAGGAAGTCTAAACAGTGAGAAAGTAATAAAATCAAATTTGAAATTCAAGAGATAAAAGACATGGGAGAGGGATACTTGTGTACTAGATACCATGCTCTGGATAGAGGCTTAAGAAGCACATTATAAGAATTTATCACTTGAGAAGACTGTTGAGCCGAATACTTGTTCTCTTGCTGGTCCCAAATAGATGACAAAGTGAAAAAAAAATTACTCAAAGTCCCAAATGGAATCATTTGTTCTGCACCAATGATAGTTAAGGCCATTAATTGTATTCATGTCAAGAGTACTTGATGGAATTAATAATTTCTCTGAACAATATTCCCATGATGTTTATGGATGGTGAGACAGTACACCTACATACCTTATATGATCTAGTATCTTGTGAACAAGAAGATCAGTGATGAAGGAAGTAACCTTGTAAATAGTGACCTATGTTTGATCTGGTGGTCTTCCTGTCATCAATCTTGCAACAAGAAGCATATTTGACACTTAGTAAAGATTGTTATAATAAAATTGAAACTTTTAAGGAAGAATAGTCTTCCCAAAATATGAAGGCCTTCTATTAGTCACCATCTATCAGATGTATGGCAACAACAACTATGGTGATATGTTTTAACTCCTATAACCTAATAGTCTTGTTCACAATCAAAGTTGTCTTCAGAATTCAGTGGTCACTTCAGAAAATTTTATCTTTTGGAAGGTTTTCTATTGAGAAGTAGCTACAATGATCTCCCTGGAAAAGAAATTGCAGCTCCTTTGATAAGGGGAGCAGCTCTCCTGACTATAAAGCCTCATGCTAAGTCTCTTCTCTCACATGGGAAGATCATGATTGAAGTTCATATGATCACCTTAAGAGGGAGTTATAAAATCCATGAATTAATATCATCTGGTTACACTCTAAAAATAATTATACATCTATTGATGTTTTCTTTCATTACATGCCTAGATTCTAGTGGTCATATGCTCATTAAACTAAAATGATCCATATTTTATCACAGTAAGTTGCAGGGATTTCAATGTGTAAGAGCACATCTAGGTGCTATATCTTTTGGGATCCACCATGGATGAATCATTGACTGAAGTCAGTTACTCTGAGAAAGCATGGATTATTATGAAGCCGCTCGTATTGAAGAATCTCTTCAGTGAGTCATTTGTGCTCACTACCATTGCAGAAGTATTTTACATAACACTGGATATGGTTCAGCAGAGGACACTCTTGTTTTATGGCATCCTTGAGTGATTGATGGACACTATGCACCATATAAAGACAAGTATAGGCTATGATCTCCCTAAGAGGAAGTAGGATCAGTCAAATATCTTCTCCATCTATATGTACAAGAAGCAGAAGATTGCTAAGTGTTGACTGGATCTTTGCTTTAAGTCAATATGTCTGAGACAATGTAAGTGGGAAATGTAATATTTATGAGACAATGCAAATCTTCCTACTCAACCAATAGATGTATCACATCCACAAGGTCACAGGATCATTCCTGCTCCTTGCTGCCACCAGTAACTACTCCTCGGCCTAGATTTTGTAGTGAAACATCCATCACTAGATTCTTCTCTTCTGCTTCAAATGTTAGGAGAGTTTTGATATGCCATCCCAACCTTCTAGGCTCATCCAGCTAGGCCTCTCACCCTTAGGCAATACTCAAAAAACATTATGAGGGTCTGAATCAACTACTCTATAATGATAATTGATGACATGGTTAATTGTATTCACTCACTTATCTCTAGCTCTTTCTCAATTCTTGACAATTGATGTTGAATAGTGTGTCCTTTGTTTCTATGGTTTACCTTCCCTATTCACCATTTTTTGTGTTATTTTATTTGTTTATCATCATGGCACCCCCATAGTCCAATGTTGACTAGCTATATTTATTGGTCCTATTGATCTATCCTTTGGTGATTTGTGGGCATTAATCAACTCATCTTACCTTCGTAAACTCTTCTTGGAAATTTCAATGTGCATGAGTTGATATTATTTTATTACTATTTCTACTATCAATTTCCCTACATAACACAAATGAATTAAATTATGTTTGACATTATACCAATCTATTCATAATTTCAACACAATGGCATTGTTTCCTCTTTTGATCTCTTAAATAATTTGTAAATAGATCATGCACTGAATATGAGGACTGATCAAGTTTTCTTAGTTTTCAGATACAATAAAATGCAGCGAAATAATTTCATTACCAAGAAATAAGGTCACTTTGACATATCAAATTTAAGGCAACTCTAAATATAGGCCTAAATCAATGTAGCCCTAGACCCCACTAACTCTATTTTCAATGTTCTTGAGACAAACATAGATCACATGGAATATCACCAAATTTTTTAACATTTATTGTGTCCACTTTCAATGTGTGTTTGCATATGTTCTTTATCTCTTTCTCCTCCATAAATGTCATTGAAACCTCCGTATCTGTCTCATCATGTTCTGCATCATCAACAAGAGATTCAGGTGAATTCTCAAGGTAAGTTCGCTAGTGCATATTGTAGAAAGTCATCGAATTGTGGGAAATGCAACAATTCTTCTGATTCGGAAAAAAATTCCAACTCAATATTCATTTCTTGTGAGTCATATTCATGGTGATACTTCAATTCTCCAGATTTTTTATTTTTATCAACACTACTCTCAGCCTTAGGTAGCAGTGTTTGCATAGATTTTTGCAGATCTCCACCAACTGAAGCTACCGAATGTTTGTGTTCTTATTGTCTAGCCACAAATTCATCCACATGAATAGATGATGGCCTACCACCAATAAACCTTCCACACTAAACATTATTATCATTGGAGCTTCTACACATACCATCATTGTTTCTCCCTCTTACAACATAATCGTCAGCATGCATAGAAGGTGGTCTAATAGTATTACATTTGTGCTGCCTAAATGTGTCTCTTCTAGTTTGACTAGATGAGGAAATAATTGTACCTCCTGTATCAAAAAATATCCAGTGGATTTGGCTTCTGCCACAACTCCTTAACCAATTCCATCTACTCTCTGATGCCTATTTGGGCCATCCACTGAAGACAATTTTATTTTTTAATGAAGACACAGGAAATGTAGGACTATCTAGGGTTGGAATTAAAAAATTGATTTGAAGGATTCCTGAACATAGCCATCTCTAGATTGCAACAATATCCATTTCCTAATTTCCCTTTGGGGTCCTTTGGGTAAGGACTCAAGAGTCAATCTCTGTGTTTAGACTATAAGTGCAGACTGCTTAATTGATTTACAGTAGAAGGAAGGATGGACCTCTGGAAGTTGCTAAGTTATTCATCTGTAATGATCTTTCAAGGTCGAGATTCAAGGATTGTTTTAGGGCCACTTCATTTGGAAAATATGCAAGTTAGAAGAATTATGGAATAATGTTAAGGTTTCTTGACACCTATGTCTCATACCTCTCACTCCTGAAGGTATAAGATTCATGCCATATGTTTCTACTCTACTCTCGGAAAATGGTATGCTCCTCCATCACGGTATATACCTCAACTCACATCTCAACAATATTGACACTTCATCATTTGACGTTCGTTATCTATTGAAGAACATCCTCTGAATTAGTGTTCAAAGTACCAAAATTTTCCAGTGTATGCCTACGGTCTTTTCCCAAAATATTGGAAGAAAAAAAATGTATTTATTCCTATTGTGGCCCTTATACAATCTTGAATATCTGCGTGGAGTCCTGAAGAAAATCCGTGGGAGCTTGCAACAGTCACAACCTTGCCGATAATCAACACAACAAGCTCCAATATGTGCACAAGGTCATGACATTCTTCCAAAGTTATCAAATTAAAGTCACAGTTTATATCTTCAGAAATCTCAACTTAAGTCAGAGATCATGTCTTGAAAATTTTTGAAGCTTACATGCATAGTGCCTGTTCGAAGGGTGTTTATGTTTTTTTTTTTTTTTTCAATCAATCTTGGAAGATTTTGGTGACCTACTTGCTCTTCATATATGTTATGGCAATTCATGAAAGGTTAAATTCTAAAGCAAGTCGTATCACTTGAGTATCGATGTGATATATAATTGGGTTGGTATATCTCGTCTAGAATAATTTAGTTATGAGCTTGAACCTGAGGTAGCAATTTCCTAGGCTAATACACTGAGTCTACAAATTTGTAGACATATTGTATGCTCATTCAAAAATTTATGTGGAGCACTTCAGGCTGAATCTTGAAGAATTATTGTCTGAGGTTTAATGTTCTGGTGATTTTAAAGGCCATCTGTCCCTCCTTCAATAACTGATTTGTGCATCAGATATGAAGCATGCATTTCATTAAGGCAGAGTCTTCAATATTATTTGAGACAAATCTGATGTATCCAGTGAACAAAATTGCACAAATTTAAGGCTGAAAATTCAGTGATCGGATCTTAAACTCACTAAGATGCAGCCCCTTCCTCAGAAGCTTATACGAAATATTTGCAATTCTGTTAAGGATGTGCATTTAAGGTATGATAGTATATTTACTGAAGAAACATTTAAAGTTAGCTTCTAAAACAATCATTCATGTCAAATTCAGATTTGATTGAGATTTCCCAAGGTTTAGAATTTGAATATTGACTGTATGTTAATCTGAAGCATATCAAAGGTACTAACTTTATAGTTAATATATATAGTTGAATGTTGGTTTGAGGTCTTTAAGGCTTCTCTTCAAGGTCATCTATATCAAGCGTGTCAAAAACTGAAGTACACCTCTTCCAGAAAGAAAAGTCAAATAAAATCACTCTAAGGAAGTTTCAATGTGAATTACTTGGCACCTCCATACAATCAGGGATATCAGTAACATTGAAGTACAACAATGTATTCATCCTAAGAAGCATCACCAATAGTAGCATTTTTTGAAATGGGAAAAATTTCTGGTCCAAGTTTGAGAATTGTGGTAAAGGTAGATTGGTTTTGTTCTTTATTGCACACCTAAAGTATTAATACAATAGTAAGAGATTCTAACCGATTGATAGAAATATTTTTCCCTAAAATAATTTTATATTCTAATACAAATTTTAGTGTGTTACTGTTATATGTTGTGTGCCAGTACAGTGACACAACATGATCATTACAAATATTGTTAGGATTTTCACTTCAGAGATAAGACTAGCTTGAATTGTGTAATGGCAGAGAAGGTTTGCTTGGATGAGGATGGTGCAAGTCCCTTGGTATCTTCATTCAGTCAGTAATACTTATGAAATCAGTAATAAGGTTCTATTGATATACTCTTGTTGAGGTATGTCAGTTGAACAGGAAGAACATGTGACAGACTTTACTGGTGCATTACTGAAGTTTAGTAATTGAAAGTTTGTTGATATAGTTGCAACATGATAATGTATCATCTTAAAGATGAGGAGAATATTGACAAAGACTGAATGTTCAATTGACGTAAGTCTTCATAGGGAGCTATAGAATCCCTGGCAGAATGGTTGGTTAACTCTTCTTGCCTAATGATTTTTACAATAGAAAGACCATGTCACAAGACATTGATCTGCAGAAGCCGGATGACTATGGTTGAATGGCCTTGATTAATAACAGGTTGCAGATCAATGGTTATGTTTTGGGAGAAGTTACTTTTCCGATATTCAGAGGGATTTATGGTCATTATACAACTATTGATGATGTTTTTCCACATATAAATATCATCTCGATGTGAGTGGGAGTTGTCTTAGCCTTGATGCACTTCTTCCTAAAGCTTAAAATTATAACAAAATGGACAAGTTTCTGATCCGAACACTTACAACTTGGGAAGGCTCTCATGCTCAATAAGATATCCATGTTAACTGTGACATGTGGTACTTTGCCAAAATTGTTGGATTAGCATAATGATAAATGGAAAGAGCACATCTATATCTCTTGGGATCCACCTTTGTTTTATGGATGAATGAAGGACTAAAGTTTGGGAGAACCGCTAAGGCTGAACGAATGAAGTAGATAGCATGGCCTATTATGAAGACATTTGAGTCATGCGAGAATGTGTTGGAATCCACCGTTTAACATTAGGGGTTACTTCATTTGATATGGCACAGTGCGTGTTGAGATTCAACAAGATGATGAGCATAGTGAAAAGAGTCGCCTTCACTAAGTGGGCCCGCAGGCTATTTTTGGCGCAAGTCTATTTTTAGACATGGTGATCATATTTCAGAAGTTGCAGGATGATATTTGTGGATGGTTGGTCAAGTTGGAAAAATAGATGAAATTCTATTTTTAGAATATTGGGCGAAGTCTATTTATAGATCGCTGATCTAAAAATACATGCATGTCAATTATTATTAGCTCTTAATATTAATCAGACACTAAAACAACAACTTATTCTCTTGGAGCACTTTTTTTCAGTGCACAGATGTGGCACATCAGTGGACTGAGGGAATTATGCAATTCCCAAAGGTTTATTGGAGCTAATGCATGGAGGACTCAGTTAGAACTCAAGTGGCAGAGTTATGACACAGTTGGAAGAAGTAGTTATGGAGTTGTATTTCGTTTAACTCAGTTAGACTTAGTTGAGCTAGTTGTATCTAGTCTAACTAAATGATACACTAGTGAGAGTGGAGTGAATTAATTAGTTAATTGATTCATAAATAATAACTCATTAATCAACTGAACAATACAACAGTTAACTATAGTGCATGGCAGTTTCAGTGGAGACCTAGTGGAGAGATAGGTGAAAGGGCAAGATGGACTATTTGTTGTGACTAAAGTGATGCATTGATTGCATCACAGACACATTGGAGTTTCCAATGAGGATTTCACATTCAAGGCAAGAGTAATTCGAATTAATTCAGAGCTATTCTTCATCAGGGATTGCGCAGTGGAGGCAGGCTAGCAGGGGGCAGAGATCGGTGCATGGATTTGCAAGATTGTTCCTGATTAGTGTATGACGATTGTACTGTACTGAGAGCTTGATAATCTTTGTATGAGGATTGCCATATGACTCCATGATACGTAATATACAGTTGGTTTTTTCAGCTTCAGGCTTTCCCAGTTAAAACGAGGATAATTCTATTGGAAGGTGTGAAGGACCATATTATGTCCAACCTTCACAAGAAAACCACTCCATTCTTAATGTGGAAGGCTTTGACATAATTTTTCCAAAGCAGAAGTGACCAGAGGAAGTTGGCGCTTAAAGACAAGCTCAGAAAAATAAAAATGGAGAAGGGCGACAGTATTCCAAAATACCTCACGAAGTTTGTCCACTGCAAGGATGAACTGGGAAGTGTGGGGGTTACTGTTGATGAAGAAGACTTGGTGAGCTTGGCTCTCCTTAGGCTTCTAAAGAGTTGGCATAGCTACGAAGACTCTGTTAATGGACGGGAGAAACTGTCGGGATGGGAGCGACTTTGGTCGGATCTTATGCAGGAGGAGATAAGGCGGGGTACCAAGGATGGATATTCATCAAAGAATGAAGATGAAGAGAATTTTTCTTTGGCTGCCAAAGCAAGGAAAGGGAAGGGGAAGAAACATCCTTCAAAATCTGATGCTAAAGGCAAGAAGCAAGATTTATCCAAAGTGAAGTGTTTTCACTGTCACGAACATGGACATTTCACCACTAACTTTCCACAGAAGAAGAAGAACAAGAAGGTTGCTGGATCCGCAGCTAGAGAGGCCTTAGCCTCGTAATTTTAACTTGATTTCTCTTTGATCGCATTCTTGGTTTCAAGCTGCATGGGATCGATGTGGTATCTTGATAGTGGTGCATCTTTCCATATGACGGGAGACAAGGATTTGTTTAGTGACTTGGAGGAGAAGGACCTCCAGATGCATATAGAGATGGGCGACGATGGTCAGTACAATGTGACTGGCATTGGGACCATTACCTTTGAGAGGGATTCCGGTAATACATTCTTATTGAAGAATGTTATGCATGTTCCAGGTCTGAAGAAGAACTTGGTCTCAGTCGCAATGCTGGAAGACAAAGGTTATGATGTTGTTTTCAAATTAAGAATCTAGGAAGATAGGGGTTCTAATTAAGAATCTCTACAAGATGGAGGTATATGGCTGTGCTATAATGGTGAGAAAAGCAAAAGAAGTGGTGAGCTGGGATGAGGGCGAATTATGGCACAGGAGATTGGGCCATCTTCACCATGGCGCTTTGAAGATTTTGTAGAAGATTTCTACTAGACTTCCCAATGGTACTCTTGTGCAGTCAGATCAGTGCAAGGGATGTACTATGGGTAAGTTTGTGAAGACCACCTTTCATTAGAAGGAGAATCGTGCTTTAGTGATCCTGGAGATAATTCACACAGACGTGTGTGGACCTTTCTCGGTTGCTTCAACAGAAACACACAGGTATTATGTTATATTTTTTGATGACTATTCTCGTAGATGTTGGATCTTCTTCATGCAGAAGAAGAGTGAAACGTTCTCAAAGTTCTGTGAGTTCAAGGCATTGGTGGAGACGCTCTACGGAGCGATAATGGTGGTGAATACATCTTGGGCGAATTCAAAGACTTCTGTAGCAAAGAAGGAATTTGAAGAGAACTCATAGCGCCTCATAACCCATAGTAGAATGGGGTCACAGAGAGGAAGAACATAATGATCGTGGGTGTTGCACGAGTGATGCTGCATGACCAGGACCTACCGATGCACTTGTGGGCGGAAGCATGCAATACTGCGGTTTATGTGCAAAACCGTTGTCCTCATAGAGTACTTGGCATGAGTACACCCGAAGAAGCTTTTACTGGTAAGAAGCCTGATATTTCTCATTTGAATATTTTTGGCTCACCTGTTTACATTCATGTGACAAAGGACGTGAGGAAGAAGCTGGAGCCGACTGCAGAAATTGGGATATTTGTGGGGTACACAGAAACACCCCATAATTATCATGTGTATTTTCCATACAGTCAGATGACTGTTGTGCGACGGGATATAAAATTCAATGAGATGAAAACCATGAAGTTGTCGCTTGAGAGGGAGCTACACTTGCATGCGGGGGAGGAACTTCTTATTCCTAAAGATGAGCCTCTAGATGTGGATCAGCCATAGGAGGAGATTCATGGAGTGGAGGAGTCCACTAATGCAAAACCAAACATCAGACAAGGAAAAAAGCGTACCACAGAAGCTGAGAGACTGAAGCTTGATGCGGCACAGAATGTAGGAGTCCCTACATCACAGCACAGATAGAGACAGTCACCTGACCGATTTACTGGATACATGGCTCTTATGAGCAAGTGTATCATGACAGAGCCATATTATTTTGAATAAGCAGTGTAGGATCCCACATGGGTAGATGCCATGGTGGAGGAGTATGACTCCATTGTCAGAAACAGTGCTTGGGAGATTGTTCCAATGCCAGTGGGAAAATCAGTTGCAGGATCAAGATGGATCTACAAGGTAAAGCAAGCTGTTGATGGGAGCATCGAGAATTATAAGGAAATATTTTTTGCCCGGGGCTTCTCACAGATCGAGGGGATTGACTATGAAGAAACCTTTGCACCTGTCGCACGGTATTCTTCCATACGGACCATCCTTGCTCTCTCAGCGCAGATGGGTTGGCACATTCATCAGATGGATGTGAAGACTGTGTTACTTAATGGGATCATTGAGGAAGAGGTGTACATTGAGCAACCTAAAGGATTTGAGATCTTCAGCAGCGAGTCACATGTGTGCAGACTTAAAATAGCATTGTATGGGCTGAAACAAGCACCACGTGCTTGGTACACTTGGATTGACCACTATTTCACTGGACTTGGCTTCACCAAGAGTGAGGTGGATGAAAACCTGTACCAGATTGTGGTGGAGGGTAAGCGTTTAATCATTGTACCTTATGTTGATGATTTAATACTAACAGGTGATGAGCAGTTGATACACTCATGCAAGGCAAATCTTGCAAAGGAGTTTGAGATGAAGGACTTGGGCCTCCTTCATTATTTCCTTGGATTGGAAATATGGCAGCAGGAAGGTGAACTGTTTGTGTCTCAAGGAAAGTATGCCTAGGAGATACTGGAGAAGTTTCACATGCAAGGCTACAAGCCTATCGACACTCCTCTTCTAGTAAATTGGAAGAAAGAGGATGCTACATCGGCAGAGGTAGTGGATTCCACTGTTTATCGACAGTTGGTGGCTTCGCTCATGTATTTAGTTAATAAAAGACTAGACATATGCTATGCGGTGAACCGGCTTTCACAAGTGATGGTTAAGCCTACCAAGCTCTTTTGGAAGGCATGCAAGCATGTCTTGAGATATCTCAAGGGCACATCTGAGTATGGTTTATGGTATAGACAGATGGATGAGGTGAAGTTGCATGGCTTCACGGATGCAGATTGGGCAGGAAGCCCAACAGATAGAAAGAGCACATCAGGAGGGATTTTCAGTATCGGATCTATGGTAGTTTCTTGGTATAGCAGGAAACAAAGATCTGTGGCACTCAGTTCAACAGAAGCAGAATACATTGCAGCAAGTCAAGCTGCATGTGAGGCTATTTGGATGAGGAAGATTCTGGTTGGTTTGTTCAGTTCACATTTAGATCCCACAGTGATACATTGTGATAATCAGAGTTGCATTAAACTCTCGGTTGATCCTGTGTTTCATGATATATCTAAACATATTGATATCCGGTATCATCATATCAAAGATTGTGTGCAGCAGAAGATCATGTTGCTTCAGTACATTCCTACGAAGGATCAGGATGCAGATATTTTGACGAAGGCACTCACCAGGAGTAAATTCGAATACCATAGAGGTAGGATTGGGGTGAAGGATAATCCCTATCTTGTTGAAAGGGAGTGTTGAGATTCAACAAGATGATGAGCTTAGTGAAAATAGTTGCCTTCACTAAGTGGGCCCACAGGCTATTTTTGGCGCAAGTCTATTTTTAGACTACGTCTATTTTTAGACATGGTGATCATATTTCAGAAGTTGCAGGATGTTGTTTGTGGATGGTTGTTCAAGTTGGAAAAATAGATGAAATTATATTTTTAGAATATTGGGCGAAGTCTATTTATAGATCACTGATCTAAAAATAGATGCATGTCGATTATTATTAGCTCTTAATATTAATCAAACACTAAACAACAACTTATTCTCTTAGAGCACTTTGTTTCAGTGCACAGATGTGGAACATCAGTGGACTGAGGGAATTACGCAATTCCCAAGGGTTTACTGGAGCTAATGCATGGAGGACTCAATTAGAACTCAAGTGGCAGAGTTATGACATAGTTGGAAGAAGTAGTTATGGAGTTGTATTTAGTTTAACTCAGTTAGACTCAGTTGAGCTAGTTGTATCTAGTCTAACTGAATGATACACTAGTGAGAGTGGAGTGAATTAATTAGTTAATTAATTCATAAATAATAACTCATTAATCAACTGAAAAATACAACAATTAACTACAGTGCATGGCAGTTTCAGTGGAGACCTAGTGGAGAGATAGGTGAAAGGGCAAGATGGACTATCTGTTGTGACTATAGTGATGCATTGATTTCATCACACGCACATTGGATTTTCCAATGAGGATTGCGTAGTCAAGGTAAGAGTAATTAGAATTCATTCAGAGCTATTCTTCAGCAGGGATTGCGTAGTGGAGGCAGGCTAGCAGGGGGTGGAGATCGATGCATGGATTTGCAAGATTGTTCCTTATTAGTGTATGACGATTGTAATGTACTAAGAGCTTGATAAGCTTTGTATGAGGATTTTCATATGACTCCATGATACATAATATATAGTTGGGGTTTTCAGCTTCAGGCTTTCCCGTTTAAAAACTGTGTTATGTGTGATTATTTTTATTTATGCTTTACATGTGTGTGCAATTAATTTTTCCGCAAAAGATTAACAAGTGGAATTGATTCAGTATCTTGCATAAAGTTAAATAGTGTGAGATCAGGTGAATCTAGGACATATGCATGCTTAGTGCATATAATTTTTACAGTGGGGAACAATCTAGCTCCAGCATTGCAGGATGGATGTACAGGTTACCAACATCCCCTCAAAACCCCTTGGTAAGGACAAATTTAGCTTCCTTCAGAGAGAGAGGTTGAGTGTCCTAGAAAGACCCTACTATGAGGATATTAGTTGAACATTGAGCTCTAGGAGCTCCTTGGGGCCTGGGGTACTTATTTGAGCTATAAATGACCCTACGGTGAGTGGTTCACCTTCCCCTATAAGTGCACGATGTACAGGGTGAGTGGTTCACCTTTCCCTGTGACAGCTGACATGTGTGTAGGATAAGTCGTTCACCTTCCCCTACGTTTGACACATGTGTGTAGGGTGAGTGGTTCACCTTCTCCCGTGGGTACCCCAGTGAGAGATGCATTCAGGCATCTAGTTGTGGACATGTTAGTGGGACATTGTTCGTCTTTTTACCCAAATGTAGGATGTTCATTCCCTACGATTGATGGTTGACATATTGGTGGGATGTGTTCCATCCTTTCCCCATGTGTAGGATCCTTCCTACTATTGTTGGTTTGCATGCATGTAGGACGTGGTTCTTCCTTTCCCTACTATCGGTGTTTTGCATGCGTTTAGGAGGTGGTTTATCCTTTCCTACATGTGATTGTGATGTGCGTTTTTAGAATGTGGTTTCTCCTTTCCCTACAAGTGATTATGAGCAGGATGTGATATACTCTTTCCCTACTAGTGTTTCTGCATCATCTTACCCATGAAGTCTGGGACTCATGGGAAGTACCTCTCATCTGGCCAATGAGTTGGGAAATGAGGATAGAGACCATAGCACTACTGATGGATGCATCATGTATTGTCGTACTCTCTATGCTAGGATGCTTGGTGTTTATCTACTTGATCTTGTTTCAATTGAGGTTCTACCTCCAAACTGACTTTTGCCAATGAAGAGTGGCAAGGTCTTATGACCCACTCTCCATCAATTTTTCTGTATTATTCACATTAGTGTTCAACAGAGTAGAGAAAAGAAGACATAGATGGTTCATGATAAAAAATATGGTTCATAATAATAGGATGGCATGATGATCTATGACAACAGATGGATTGGAAGGTGGAATTCTCCCTAGTTGAGAGGGAGTGTTAAAATTGGCAACTAGGGCCAAATTCTACTAAGATTTGCACAGTTGATGGAGACGATCATTCCATTGAATCCCTCTTTTTGAGAATACAAAAATCGACCTAAAATCACCAAATTTGGATAGGGAAAATATTTATTTATTTAAAATAAATTCCACAAGACATAACCTTATTAAGGCAAGAAAATTGAAAATTTGAAATTCAAATTTTGCCTCCAAGTGTTAAGGTCGGCTTCACCTCCATAAGGACAAATTTATATATATATAGGGATCCCTCATCTTCATTAGAGATCATATTCAACTCTTGGGTAATTATTTCTGAGGCAGCCATAGCTTGGAGAAGCAAGGAGGACGTGTTGTATTGATCTCCCATAGGTTCGAGTAGGAGCAGGCAGCTAGCCGCAGGTTTGAGGGAAGTTTTGAGTGATGTTTCTTCATGGTTTTTGGGTGTGAATCTCTTCAAGAAAAGGTCACATTCTTTGTGTGGATCCACAAATCAGGACACTGGTTTAAAGGTGATTTTTGGGGTTTATTTGTTCACACTTTGTATTCTGGTTCAAGCCACAGGAAATGCTGCTACAACAGCTAGTATGGAAGCACGTGTGGAAGGGACACATGACCTAATATGAGTCCTTTACCCTAGTTGCATTCAAGAAGAGAGGGATGCAATATAAACATAGAGTTTAACCCTCATTTGTGAGCATATTCTTATTACTGTTAGCATAGGAATTTTTTTGGATGCCTTCAAAAGGAATCGTAAGTCCTGCAACATTGTTGGACGTCTTGTAAAGGACAAAAAAGGGTACAATTCATTGGAAGAAGGTTACTCGGTGACTGATAGGAACCCTAACCAGGAAATAAGCTTCAGGATTGTTTTGAACACTAATTTAGCAAGTTTATTTTGACTCATATTATTGTACTCTGTCTCTGCTGAACATTGGATATTGATAATAAGAAGAAGTGATCAATGGTTTTCCCTGTCTTGGGGTTTTTCCCTGGCTTGTGCCATATCTTTGTGTTATTTTGTCTTGGTTTGTCTTCTACAATTAACATTTATGTTCCTTCTTCAGTTACTATCAGTAAGATGATAATTCATGCATGGATTAATAAATGGGCTTATAAGAACATTAAAGTAATTGTATTATGCAAAGAACATGTTAATCAAAATTAACACAATCACTCCCACAACAATGGCAATGCTTGGGGTTTTAAAGGTTTTGGAGCAATTTTTTCAACTTCTTGAGAAATCTACAGATTCTAAGTGGGTCTCTATATTCCAATTGTCTTGCTATAGTAAGATATGTCAACAATATTCCCAGATTTAATACTTCAATTTTTTTACTCAACTAGTTAAGTCAGCTTTAATATTTTAATTTTTAAGAGTTGAGTTAGGTACTGCAGTGTCCAAGGTTCATCAAAAGTATGCTACCTATTATACCATGTTTTTTTGGTTGGCTTTGTGTGCATTGCCAAATTTTCTGCTAAGGAGTCGTGGAGGGTGTGAAGTTGTTTCACCAAAAACTATGCCATCGGCCATGCAATTGTCAACACATCTGCCTGCACTACTGTGCAACTATTCCCTGAATAGTTGTGTGGAGCAAGCAGCTACTCAGTGGACAACTAACTATGTGACCCCGTTTTTAGTCATTGCATTTATTGGAAGGGACGAGAGACCCTAACGCTAAAAATGATATTGAATGGCTTCCATTATGCTGCCATCTAAGGGAAAATCTTTCTTGTCAACCCTGAATTGAAATGAGGAAAGCCAGTCTCTTTTCTCCCTTGTCAAAGAGAGATCTTCTTGTGTCAGAAATATGAAGTTTTTTCTTTAGTTCATTTCTAACCCTCAATATCTTTCCGCTTTCCTCTCCCAAAATTAGGTGCCACTGATGGGGCCACTGGTTCTATCCCTTCATAATCGGTGACAGATAAGTTGTTGAGTGTGCGCTTCCCAATTCATTGATCTATTCTCGACTTGATTCCCCATCAAGCAACCCCCTGCGACAATTGATGACCTTTTTTCTTGTCATCATGAATCCAGCAACCCCCTGCGGCAGTTGATGACTTTTGTTGTTTGAGGCGTAACTTTGTTTGAGGCCCTCGAGCAAATACTTATGCTCTATCGCCCTTGGAAATGGGTTGAAACAACCCGGTCCATGATTTAATCGATTTTCCAATTTATTAACAGATAGAATTTTTTTTCTCTATATTTTAACTTTTTCCAAAATGAATATTTATTCAGTTTCTTTGAATTTATTATGTAAATCGCTATCAGTTCTTCATGTAATATCGGCTTTGTTTGTTTGAATGTGTGGCGTAATCGACTTTTTCAACAACCCATTACATTTTTTTCAGGTTTTTACTCTTAGAAATACCTGTAATTAGTTTGTTTGAGGATGCTTAGGATTTGTGTAGAAATTTGATATATTTGGTTTTAAATTTTGAGAGACTTATTTTTGTCCGAAATTTACTATAATAATGATGTTAAATTAATTTTTCAACTCGTTTTTGAGGCTAATACATTCTTACTTAGATTAAGTCTTCGTTGTAGAACTTGACATGCAAGCGATTTTCATTGTCCGAATTCCTAGGGATTTCACCCATTTCTCTATAATAATTGTTCTTTATAAGGGAGCTACACCTTTTAATCCTGATGACAGGAGGATAACCCCTCATCATTATGAGAGATGGATATCATGATATTTTAAAATAATTGTTAGGTGGTAGGGTTTTTACTTGTGTTTTATAATTATACGCTACAACTTTATGAGGCAGCTTCACCTTGTGCTTTTGTCTTTCTACCAGGTAATACCATTGCCACACGTTGTACTTTTGTCTTGTAGAAGAAAATATGAGTTTGTTAGTTTATTTGGAGACCTGAAGAGCAGATGTTACAACCTTTAAATATGATTTAAAGCCACCACATCATTTTTATCCTAATAAGGGTTTATTTTTAATTTAGAAGGTTTACCTGTCTTTTAATAGTGCCCATCCATGACAGAAATCATTACTTCCCGTTTAATGGTGGGGAGTAGGAGAACCCATCCATTGCAGAAATTTTATGGGGAGGCTTCGAAATTTTTATGAATGTTTTGTTTAGTGGCCTAAGTATTGCAATTATAAAGATGTATATATATTTTTGACCTTATGCGATTTTTGGTGTATTGGATAACTTTTAGTGAATTGCCAATTCTTTTTTCAGATAGGGATATGAGATAGGCATATAACATGGCACCTTGCAAGTAATGTGTATCTATTATTATGCGAAATGATGGAAGGAAAAGACTTGAGTTGGAGTTTTCATGCATTTCACGTGTCCGTTGAGTGCTCCATTCATTACTACACTTGCATCATCCACCTCGCTTATTGGTACAACCTTTGAATGAACCCATGTTGTCTGAAAATTATTTGTGTTAATGAATAGGTAAGGGCTCAAAATCCAGTTCATTCATATACTCTCAAGAATTATAAATGAAAATGCCTCGGAAGCAGGCCATCATATGGAAAAAATTCCCCTGGAAGTCAGTTGTATCCTTGTTGCAACTTGTTCAAAAGTAAAACATGATGACCTCATGGTGTCAACTATGGAGGTTGAAGACAATGCTCCTTGCAGAGTAGAAAAGTGACACTTGAATCATGATAACCAATGTGAATATATGAAATCTCATCATTTTCAGTGCAATTCTGGAGGGTTTAACGAGTATATAGATTTTTTCTACTGTGCATGTGAAGGATGGGAAATTATCAGGTACATAGTGTTGGTTTTGTGGCTTTCGGCATTTTTATCTATGTGCCCCTACGCGGTTACTAGCATGGGGAGAAAAAAAAAAATTGATTTCTGGTACATAGTGTTAGTTGTGTGGCTTTTGGCATTGTTATCTATGTGCCCCTACACAGTTACTAGCACGAGGAGAAAAAAACAAGTTGATTTTTGGTACTCTAGAGAGAAGGAAATTGTGAGAATTGGAAGGCAAGGGAGATTTTCAAGATCCAAAAAAAATAGCTGGTTGTAGATTGAGCGTTAATCTGAAGCTGGAATGGGGCTAGTGGGAAAGTGACCTTTATCTTCCTCTCCACCCAACCCATACTCCCGGAGGGAAAGTAACATTCTCGCCCAGCTCAACTATTAAGGAAAAATCTTATCGCTAAACTCAACCCTTACTGAAAATAGGCCTCGTCGCCGAAGAGGGGGATCCATACAACATACTTAATATTTCCCGTTGTTAGAAGGACCTCCTTTAGGTAGACCCACGCTATAATAGGCTTTGGTGAAGTAGGTAGGATCCTTTCAGACTAGACTCAGGTTAGGCTGCAGGACCCCAAGGCAGGATCTTCAATAAGGCACGTTTTTTTGTGAAATAGGTCATGATACTGGACAATCATTCTTATTAATGATATAACAACAAGCTTACCGCCGATAGGCCAAGCACACCCCACCCCATCGTGAAAGTTGTCGATTGCTGCACCAAAAGAATGCATGCACCAATGAAATAGCAGGCAACATGAGGTAATGATATCAATCATTGAATAATGATAAATGGAAGCTCATACCAATGAATCTTACTTGTTGATTAAACATAACAAGTGTGTGTTGGTTTAGTTTTTCTTGATTTTCCATTTTAATATTTTCGAATTGTATTCATGCCCTAATAATTGTGTTCATACCTAGAGTATTAAATTGGCACAATTGTGTTCATGCCTAGAGTATTAAATTGTGCCAATTCAACCATGTCTTCCATTTAAAATCAAATATATATTCTGTAACTTCTATGTAATATTTTTTAAACTTAGAATTTAATATTTTTTATCATGGCATTGTTTAAATTTCCAGAAATAGAAAATATGTATACTCAAATATATTCATATTTTAAAAACTGTGATAATCAATGTGATTTGGATTCCATTTGTTGGCCATTTTCACTTAGTCGCAATTAATCCTTCCATTTGAGGAGGTGTGAACCATTTTCCAAACTATAGTGATGTTCTAATAAGGGCTTATACATGGGTAAAACAAACATTTAAATGCTAGTACATACCTAAAAGCAATTTTCTCTTCAGATGTTCTATGCTCCACATGATTCAAGCAATTTTTGCTTCATATTTTTTGTGCTCCACATGATTCAAAAGCTTCAAAGTAAGCTGCCACAGTGACTGAAGAATTCAATTTCACTGAGTCCATGTTGGATGCAGCAGTATGGGAGCAAATTAGCGCTTCCTTATCTGAGAATACATCCTCTATGAGAATATATCCTCTACGATAAGCAGAGGTCAAGATAGCAGAAGGCTCTGACTTGTGGAAAACTAATTAGGAAGCATTCATGACCTTCACAGCAAGTAACAATGAGAAATACAAAGATATAGACCATAAAACCAAGATATCCATAGCCTACAACAACAACAATAAATGAGACAGTATAAGTCAATCAATGTCATTAAATGCAGACAGTAAGCGATGCTAGTAGATGAAGACATTCAAGCGGTGACAGTACATGCAGATAACCACAGTTTTGTCTTGACGGGTGGTCAATCAATGCCAGTGCATCAATTTTGTCTTGACGGGTGGTCAAGCAGTGCCGGTGCATGCAGATATCTGGTTCTCCTTTGTTATTTTTCCTCACTTGCATTAATGCCTTGACCTAATGCTACAATTATTACTAGTTTCATCACTAGTTAGATAAAACCACATCAGTGTAGAATGATCCATTCATCAATGCCTCGAAGCACCACGGCTTCTATGAGCGAAATTCTAAGAGCATGGATGCCATTGATCAAAATTTATGAGCAGATTTCCAAGACAAAGTTAGAACATGAACACCTAATAAGCATGGAATTAGGTTTGAGCCCTAAATTTCACCAGCTCCAAACATAAAATCCACTTTAGGAGTGTCTTTCTCTTCTACTTTGTTGCTAGGAATAGCTTACATATCTGATTTTTCATTTCTCTTAACATAACAAGATGCAAACACTTGGCATATTACAATAATTGTGTGCAGAAGTCTGGCATGTCAGCATAATTAGCTGCAAAAGCTTTGGATACCTGGTAAAGGCTAGACATTTTCGATGTTAATGCTCTTGAAATTCTTTTCATATATCAATGTTTTTGCAGATGGATATCTTAAAAACAAATTCAAAAACAATAACATGGAAAACGTCTTGCCTTCTTGGGGGGTTGGGTTGTTGGGAAATTTTGCCTTTGATAGTGTAAAATAATTTCACTCTGATGAGTTGGTACATTATTCTTATGAGGAAAATTTACTTAATAACTCTAACTCAGGGATTCACCATATAAAACTTGGTACGTTATGATTAAACAATTTATCTAAACATAACCAGCTGTAGAAATTCTACACATAACCAACTGTAGAACTTCTAACGTAATTCCCACCAACTATTATGTTGGGAAAAATTCAGATTACATAACATAACAGATGACTATTTCAAAAAGTTATTGAAATTTAGATGGGCTTCTATCCAAGCCACTTCAAAACGGTATTTGAACCGACATTCAAAAAGCAACAAAATTGGGTTCTTGCATACTTACTTGTTCCAGAGGGATTCTCCAATCGGCACGGGAATTGGGCTTTTTGGCAGGATTTGATGGAATGGAATCCAGTGGTGGTCCTGATGAAACCGCTCCATTCTGTGCCTGATTCCTGCCACGACTTTCCGTTACGAATCCACTGGAAATCGGTGTTGTGTCTTCTTCAGGGGATTATTTTCCCTACATTTGAATCCATAAATAAAAAATATTGGAACTGACGAAAGGGTATAAACAAAATCTCCACTTCGGGGAAATCCGACTTGATTATAATTTTGTCATAATCGAATCCGGCTACCTCTTCGACCATGGTTTATGGATTGTTGTTCAGGGAAAACGGGGGTCGTCTTGCCTCTAAATTTGGCGAGGAAGAAGCTCCAAGGCAGTCCTAGACCGTGGCGGTCGGCGAGGAGAATATGGAAGAAAATCTGACAGCAAGAGGGCTTCGAGAATTTGTTGCGCTCTTCCTGTTCTTTTTGTTTGTCTCTTTTCTTCCCGCGCAGTCTGCTCTCTTCTTTGTGTTTGTATATTTTCTTCCTGCCCAGTGTGATCTTTCATGTAGAGCGCGCCTTTTGGGAATTTTAGTGTAAACACTATGTTCCTTTGGTTTTAAATATTTAGTTTATATTTTTATAGATATCATTTAATTTTTTTTATTGTAAGAAAAATTATATATAAAAGAGATAAGCATTTCTAAATAATTATAGTTGTGATGAATTAATAAGTTAAAATAATGGTTGTTTGAATTGTGAACTAATGTGGGTGTGTATAGGACATTTAAAGAGAAAGTAACATTTATTTATAATTCTCTTGGTGTCTCTTGGTGTCATAAAGATGACAAATTCTTTTAACCCATAATATTTTAAGATTTGTCCAATTTTTTATTAGTCTCTACCAAGGGAGGGTTCTAGTAATCAATTTGTTTGTTGACAACTATTAGTTAAGCATTGACCACTGCAACTTGTAATGTTTAATTTTGAAAAATAAATATTTATTTTTCAATATTATTAGGAAAATTTTCAAACATTTGATTGGACGGATACTCATGTGTTATTTTTTAGATATTTTTGTAGTGATTTTTCATTCTTAAGCTTTGAAGGAAGTAAATAACATATTTACCATCAGTTACTTCCCATCATTTAAGCAAGTCTTTGCATAAAAAATGGATAGGAATAAGATGTAAATAAACATATTTACTAAGACTTATCAACACTTGTGTAGGAGTAAAATTGTAAATGTGTAGACTTACTAGTGGTTGCTACCAACCAAAATTTATGCAAGTCCATGTGTCTGAGGAGCATGCAGAGTAGATGGAAACATTGGACCGAATGTAGTATTTATAGTGCCGAGTCCGGAAGAGACTGGTAGTGAATTAGCAAGGCCAAAATCAACTAACTCATGAGAAAGTAAAAAATATGGAGACTTGGTTGGCGCACTTTGAAGGGCACGTTCAGTGTGACTTTTGTCCTCTACCACCTCCAGGAACAACCCCGGACAACCCTGCATCCATCACGTCAGACAACTAGACATATGCTATCTTGTGTTCTTTATGTTTTATCTATGTTTTGGTGCCTCTGGCCCAACCATTTATGGACTACGTCCCTAGTCTCTCTTTTGTATTTTTGTCATTTGGTGCAAATTTTGGTCAACATACCTAGCTGGGGTGAGACCACCTGTTTTGTAAGCGGCTATATGTACTTCTTTTTCCCTACATGAATAAAACATTGACTTACAAAAAAACAAAGGTTCATGTAGCATTACAAAATTAATTAAGATTCATACCTAAATTAATAAAGGTTCATACTTATTTACTAAATAGGTCTATAAATATATATTTAGGTTTATCTAATGAAAATATGACAATTTAATACTAGATTTAAATGAACCCACACTTTTAACATAAAGAAATGAAGTTTAAAAATTAAACCAATTTATGGCCAAAGTCGATTAAACATAAATATTAATATTAATTTGGCAATCTAAATATTACCTTTACTAAAATTATAATGAAGGCATTAGTGTAAAGTAGATAAATGATACATGCAATTATGTTAATTGTAGATGAATCCATCTGCAGTGGTAAACTTTAGAGACAAAAGGGTATTCAGAATGTTAACACTATAAATTCAGAGACCCCTTTGTCTCTAAATTTTAACATTGCAAATGGATTCAGAGACCCCTGTAGTGAAATGTAACACTTCGATATCAAAATTGAAATTTTCTATTTATGGAGTGACACAACTAAAAATTACTGACATAAATGACTAATTCATATACTTGTTGTACTTGTTATTTGGTCATATTTTTATTCTTCGATCGTAATAGTCATTTACATTAATCATTATTAATTTTTTTACTTATTATCTAGTCATATATTTTAATCCTAGACTAAATTAGTCATTTAAGTAAGTCACTTTTAGTTTAGTCACTTATTATCTAGTCATATATGTTATCCCTGAACTAAATTAGTCATTTAAGTTAGTCGTTTTTTGTTTAGTCACTTATTATCTAGTCGTATATTTTATTCCTAGACTAAATTAGTCATTTAAGTTAGTCATTTTCAGTTCGGTCACTTTGAATTGCTCAAATTTAGCAGTAATTCACTTGAAATAATTGCGGTGACTAACTTTTTTAGTCACCTAGTCATTAATTTCATCATTTTTTACTAGTGGTAGGCAACGGAGTAAAGAGGCCTTGCTTCTTGATGGTCGTTTTGGCAATGGTGCAGGCAGTGCAGGACCTGATGTACCTCCTGACATCCTGTCGAAGGTTTGACCAATATAAATACTTCTGAAGTACTGCCACTATTTTCTAGACCCCGAAATGCCCAATGACCCGAATGTAGTGCGTTTCCCAAATCGTCTTGGAATGCTCGCTTGAAGGAACACAAAGGTGTCCCAAGTGACATAGCAGGGCATCCTGGAGGTGAAAATCTGGAACTTGCTTACTCTTTAAGAGCGTCTTGTATGTGTGGCCGAATTCTGGATCACTTTTATAGAGAAGCAACCAATTAGAAGTTTCGTGCCCACAAGAGTTGAGCACAGTGGTTAGCGCCATGATTCGTGGTGTTAATCCAAGTTGTCATTGATGGCAACAGGTTGATGAAAGTTGAAAGAGTAGATGATAACATAGAAGATATCATTTGAAGTTCTCCTAATGATGCTGCACTGTGACATATTACTGCACTATTATTGAATACGTGATGCTATATTTTCATGACCTTGCTGGGTACTATCATGATGACATAGATGTCCTACATGATGACGCTGTGAACCTATGAGTGATAAGCCAAACAATGGAGAAGACAAATGAAGGTGAATCCAAGCAATGGAGAAGGCATTCCGTCCTATGAACTTTCTGCACACAAAAATTAAGGATAGTCACAAAAGAAAATTGTTTTTACCTCCTTGGAGGGATCCTTCCAAATTGACTCATATACCATCTTTTAGAGCATATTTTTTCCTTTCCAATGAGCCCTTATTTGTCCCAAAAATCCTAGTATTTTTTGAGATATCGAATTTTCAAGTTAAAAAAATATATTACTGATATTGAGCTGACCTATGCTTAGGGACACAAGTCGACCTCCAAACAGGGACGTGTCTTTTCATTTGTTATTGCAAAGAATGCTATATATATACAATCTATAACTCATTTCTCCAACACATAAATTTGGTCATGAAGCATACACATAAGAGATTCAGTTCACATCTTGTGAACTTAATATATAAAGGAGAAGATATTCTGTTTGGGGTTAAAAAGGTCTCATCTAAAATTGCAGAGATTCAAATTTCTGTGAGCGTCACATTTCAGAAGGTCAGATCCATAGCTTAGTCTTGAAAAAATCACTACCTCGCATACATTAACAGTGGTTCGGACCTCCTAAATAATATTGCAACTCGGACTTCTCTACGTCACAGCAGCTCAGATTTATCTAGACCACAACAACTTGGAATTATCTAAAACCACAGTGGTTCGAATCCCTTGAACATTGCAGTGACCTAAATATTACAGAGATCTCTTGGCTCAGTATTGCAGTAGCTCAGATCGCTTGAAAATTGCAGTACAATGATCTTTTGGCTCATAATTGCAGTAACCTAAATATTACAGTGATCTCTTGTGCTGGACTTCATAATATTCCAGAATAACCTTGATGTGGAGTTGAAAAATCAGAAGCAATAATAGGAAGTCACAATAGCATTTGAATTATGACAAGGATTGCATAATAGCAACATTATGGAATAGAACAAAAGAAGCCTTCTTGATCACTTATCCTGAGCACGAAGATTTGAGTTTTGGAACCAAGAACAATGAATGAAAAACAATGAACAGTGAAGCATTAGTAGTGGAGTCAAATAGTGGACAAAGTACAGTGAAGAAATAGTGAAGTCAAAATCAAGAAGTATTGAACAATGAAGAATTTTTGTAGATGACAATCAAGTAATATATCACACATCTTCTATTAAAAGAGACTAAGGGATTGGTGTCCTTGGGGTAGGTGCCCCTAAACACAAGGTTGGTGCCTTGAGAAGATAGGGTCAAAGCCCTAGAGGTCAGAGCCTCATCAAAGTCCAAGTTGGTGCTTGGAAATAGGTTGGTGTCTGTTTCATTAAAAGGGTTGGTGCCCTCACTCATCTATTGTATATTATTATTTAAAAAGGGGATTGAAGTTCTTATTAATCCTTAATATTATTATTATACACCTCTCTGTCTTTAATTGTGAAGAATCTAACTGGAAATCAATAACAATTGAAAAGAAATATTGATTCACCCCCCTCTCAGTATTTCCAACACGTGGTAGGTTGAGGCAATCTGCAACATTATTGGTGTTTCCCTTATTGTACTTGATGTTCAAATGAAATTGATACATATGTGGACCACTTCTGATGGCGATAGTTCTACAACTTCCTTTATGTTTGTATGAACTACAGGGGTTGGTGGTATGTGTGGATGGTCGTTTCCTTCCCCAAAATGTAATGCTTCCATTTTCGACAAGCCTGCACAATGGAATACATCTCTTTGTCATAAGTGGGATACTTCCGGATTGTGTCTGAAATTGTCTCACTATGATATGCCATTGGATGCCCCCATTGAGTAAGAACTGCCCCAATAGCACATTCATAGGCACCTGTCTCGGCCTCAAATGGTTGTTGCAAGTCTGGTAATGTGAGTACTAGTGCAAAACAAAGGCGATGCTTTAATTCTAAGAATGTCTTCTGTTGAGATTCAGACCAAAAGAATTTTTATTTTGCTCCTCCATTGGTGACTTGACTCAAGGGCCAAGTGATATGAGAGAATCCCAACACGAACCTACAGTAGAAATTGACAAGACCCAAAAAGTTGTGGAGCTCTGTTAAAGTGGTTGGGGTTAGCCAATCCCAAATGACTTGGATCTTGGCTGAATCCACATGCACCCCCCGCTCATCAATAATGTATCCTAAATATTGAACCTGGGTCATGCCAAAAGTGCACTTCTCCAAATTGGCACACAAATTGTGTTGCTGCAGTGTTTGGAGGACCTGTCAGATGTCGTGAAGGTGCCCTTCCGAAGTCTAGCTGAAGATCAGGATGTCATCCACGAACACCACTAGTACAAATGAGCTAGTGAATGGCTGCAAGATGTCAACCATCAACCTCATGAAGGTTGCGGGAGCATTCGTCAAACCGAAAGGCATGACCAACTATTCGAAAAGGCCCTCCTTGGATTTGAAGGCAGTCTTCCACACATCAGAGTGTTCGATTGGTACCTAGTGATACTTAGACTTCAAGTCGATCTTGCTGGCTCAACCCCCCCCCCCTCGAGTTAATCCAAAAGGTCATCAATTTGTGGGATCGAGTACTTATTCCGTATAGTGATCTTGTTCACTGCTTGATAGTCATATTGAGTCTCCAAGTATCGTCCTTCTTCTGTACCAACACGATCGGGGTCCCACACAACGATGAACTCAGCCGGATGTGACATTTTTGCAACAACTCATGAATCTGCCTCTTGATTTTGTTGTTCTCCATAACAAAGCGCCGATATATTTTTCCATTGGGAAGTGGCGCACCTGGGGTCAAATCGATGGAGTGCTTGACTTGACAGTGCAAGGGTACCCTGCGGGTGAGGTAAAGATGTCCCCGTACTCCTCCACGACCTTGTCCATCTATTGTTGCCGTGCGGAGGACCCTTGTCTGGAGGCCGTGGCCACATTCTTCTTCTTGCCTTGAGGGCGGATCATCAGGAAAACAAATTTCTTGGTTTTGGAAATGAGCTTACTGCATTGTTTTGCAGTAACCAAAGAGATGATGGTAGACAGCGCTACGTCTGGTATCTTGTACAACTTATTTCCCAAAGTAACAATAACATCACGAGGCCTGGACTTATACACAACATGTCACTTCCACAAGTATGGTTGGCCTAATAATACATCAAAAACATCAAGAGGAGCAATGTCACATAACACCTCATCTGTGAAGGGCTTGATGTTGTAGGGAAGGCATCACTACTGGCTGCCACATAGATCCTGTCCTTGGTGAAGCCAGACGATTGTGGGTTTGTTGTGGTCAAAAAGCCCAACCACTTCACGACCTCTGATGAGATGAGGTTCTTTTGGCTCCCACTGTCGACAATGAAATGCAGCGGGGAACCCTTTACCCACATCTGGGAATGGAAGAGGTGCTCCCTCTCCTCTGAATCTTCTGGTTCCTCCTTCTGGATATTCGTGGTGGCAACGATGGCACTAGGCTCCGCATCGATAATCTGCTTCCCTTTTTCATTCCCCTTGTCGGGCTCTGATTCAGAGTCAGAGCATGCATATGATTCAGAAGCCTTCAACTCGACCACTAGTGGTTGCTTGGCCCGACACTCACTTGTGTTGTGGGAGGAGTTCTTGTGGAACTCACACAACTTTCCCCCGTCCTTCTTTGGCTTCGCGGTGTTTTTCTTTGCTTGTAAATTTTGTGGGTTGTCCTGAGCTACCCCGCCTTGGCTTTGTCCTTTGTTTTGCAGTTTGGGGGCATATTTCCCTTGCTTCTAATTCCTAGATCCAAAGTCTCACTTCTTCTGTTTGAACTTCTGCTCAATCTTGACAACATACCGGTATGCTGCACCAAGCAAGGAGATGTTGACGAACTCCATTTCCTCCTTAATGTATTTGTGCAGACAAATGTTTTACTTCAACACCAAATGTTCTCTGAATCTTTGATACCCAACTTTTTGCACAGGTTATGAAGCAAATTCATCAGCTCATGCACATCTTGATCCCTTTGCTACTGCAACGTAGTCCATTATATGTGCTTGTCCTCATAGCTCCCCATGTGATAATATTGTTCCTTGATGGTGTCTCGGAAAGAATCCCAGTGGGTGCGGTCGAGAACAGAGAGGGTTCCCTCCTGTCCTTTTGCTCACAGTAGGTTTCCCACCAGTCCTTGACATGGGGGGCAACTTTGAGGAGTGTAAAAGTAATATTTTCCCAGTTGGAAAAGTTATGAACCGAGAATTTTCCTTCTAATAGATTCAACCATATATCTACGACGTCTACATCTATTTGGTCCTCAAATATGTGAATGTCAAAGTTTACTTGTACTTTAAAAGGAGTGGTGCCTTGAGAGTGGCTGTTGGATGCAGATGCGCCGCCGATGGGCAGCTGTTGAAGGATTTGGACAAAGTTGTCCATCATAATGTTCCTTTGTTTTCGGAGGGCCTCCTTGAGCAATATTTTGATAGGATCTCCTGCTCCCTCATCTTTCTTTTCTTCCCCCATGGGCAGTCGTCGGGGTTTGAGAGGCTGATCTTGCAAAGGTTCAACTAGATCGAGCCCTAACTCCTTATACCCCAACTTTGTTGGGGACATGCAAAGAATGATAGAGAAAGAGTAGACTACTCCGATACCACCGATCCGGATTTATGCAGAAACGAAACAGAATATGAATATAACCATAAATACAAAGATGCAGTGGAAAAAACACTTCATTTCATTAATATCAAATAACTGCAAAATGCTTACAGGTAGAATGGAAATAAACTAGCTGGGATACTGATAGGTTATCTCTAAGAAGAGATGTGGTGGCTATAGGCCTCTGAACTGTGTTACAATGAGGCTCGAAGGCCTATTTATTATTGAGAAACAATGGAAAACCCTAAACATCCAAAAACCTAACCATAGGAGGTGAAGTGCCAAAACTATGGGCCTCATTTGGGTAAATTAGTACATCAGCTTCCCAGGTACGTAACTTTGGCATACGATCTCCGTTTGACGTGCACAATACCTCGTTAGAAAGATATATCCGAGGATTATAAATTTTGAGTGAGAAACATCGATCAAACCTGGGTCTTCCTAAAAAACGTCGTTTAGGGCCTCAAAACGGCTTCGGAAGTTCAGGACCCAAAAAACTACTAAAAATAGTAAATTGTGCTACAATTAAGGAAACTGAAAAACTGAAAGAAACAATGGTGGGGGTCCAATTGGAATAGGCTGGTGGCCACCAATATCCACCTGGATCATTAGGGAATATGCTATGAGGCCTTGTTTTGAAGATTTTAAAGCTTTTGTTATCCTTTTCAAGGTCGTTGTTAATAGTTGGCTCCAGTGGTTGTTTGTAGTTGGTTTCAATGTTAATAGTTGGTTAAAGGTTTCTTGCAGTCTTCAACTAGAACATTTTGGTTGATCGCTAGTCCACCTGTTTTTCAATCCCAACTGTTTAAATGCCTTAATCTCTTTATGATCCTTGGTCCGAGTAGATTGTAATTACAACTCTTCTAATTATTAGCTTTTGCAAATATCCTTGATTTCAATCTAATGAATATCAAGATATTGTCTTTAATTTTTTTTTAACCATATACCACTTATAATAAACTTTAGTGAAAGCTATATATATTCACCATCATCATTTCTATGCAAAGGCCCCACATAAATCATGACCCGACAAAATCATAACTCAACAATATACAACTTCTTATAAACTTTAGTCGAAGCTATATATTCGCCCATCATTATACCCATGCAAAACCCAACATTAATCATCACTCAATAATATACAACTTATAAATTTTAGTGATACCATACATATATTCACCAATAATTATACCCTTGCAAAGCCCAACGCATCTCGTAATCATTAAGAAGTGGCATGTTGCTTTCTTTTCAGGAGAAGAAGTGGCGTGGTGTTTTTTTTTCAGTAGAAGAAGTGGGATGGTGCTTATATTTATAAAATTCTAATCTTAGGTTGTCTAGATTTCAGATCTCATAGTCAATCGCGTAATATTCTAATATATTGAGAGTCAAACTGACAATTATAATTTTAAAATAAACATCCAAGTTGTTATAAAAATTTAAAATAAATACATAAGTTGTTAAATTTTAGTAACTAATAATATGGATAATTTTAATTAAAATAAAGTATATTAAAAGTTTATATTTATTTTTTTGAAATTTATATTTATTAAATCAGCTAATGTATCGATTGCTACTGTTATATAATAATAGAAAAAAATAACAACTATATTATAATTAGACTTACTTTATATTTTAAATAATCTTATTCCTAATTTTTCTCAATTTTACTTATCCATAAAATAATCTTCATCGCTGAATTTTTTTCTCTTTTTACACCTTTACAAATTCATCATAGACTTTAACTAACCTTCAAAGAATATTGAGGAGTCAATCCTTCATCTGCAACTATCAAATCAGGTTTTTCAATAAAAAAACTTGAGACTCCTTAAATTTCACAGGGTTAGGGTTTTTAATTATGTGATACGATTCATCAGTAGATATGTCGAAAAGGGCAGCAGTCCCGACAAGACACGCTTCCGTCAAAAGGAATCTTGGAACCAAATGCTCGTAAGGCACAGTCAACTAATACAGATTGAAGAGCGCGCGCCATGGAATCTCAACAGAGATCAAAGCAACCAACGCAAAGCAGAAGTAAAACCAGTAACAGCAAGAAGAAACCAAATGAAGCAGAAAAGGTAGACTTCTCTCCGAACGCTATATGGGGTGAGAGTGTGGTGCATAAGTTGTTAGACGCACTGCGTGCCCAGCACCAAGCATTAGAGGAGGTTTCTTCTGAGCTTGAAGCCGAGAGAAATGCGTCGGCCAACTCAATCGATGATGCTTTGCTCATGATTTCCCGCTTACAGAAAGAGAAATCCAGGCTGGCAATGGAATACACCCAGTACAGAAGGGAGACGGAGCAGATGAGGGCACATGCAAAGGAGGCGTTGGCTTTTTATGAGGATCTCCTGTTAAAAAAAGATGAGGAGATCGAGGCCTTAAGGATTCAGGTTCAAGTCTACAGACACAGATTTTTGAGTCATGGTCTCCACGACTTTGAGATAGACGAGATTGGATTGTCTGGAATGCCATTAAATGATGTGGGTAATTTGAGTCCATTTCCTGATGATTGCCTGGACTACTCTGGGATTATGGATATAGAGAGCATTGGTAGCCAGGATTCTGGTGGCTTTAGAGTCCAAGATGGTGGTGAGATTGAAAATACAGGGTCTGAGTGGAATAGTTCAATGGGCTCTTTTGGTGGAGAAGACTCTGCCTTACACAAAATGTATAGTGAGGTCACAATGGGATTGTCTACTTCTGTACAAGTTGAAAGTGGAGATGAAAATGTTAAAATTTTGACAAAACATCACAATCAACATGTTAACCCCAAATGCCAATTTACCACAGGCAATGCAGTTGAAAGGTCTGCAATGTTGTCTGAGGATTATCATTCTGGTTGTAGTCCTCTGTGTGAAGTGATAGCAGGATTCAGGAAGGCAAGAATGTGCCTGTTGTCAGGAAATAAGGAAATGGACTCTGATTTGGAGAATGAATGGAGATTAGCCGATCAGGAGCTACAAAGTGCACTGACAACGTATATCAATAGCCTGGGGCAGAGCTCAGAAGCCCGTAGGAGGGTGCCATTCTCTGAATCATTGGAAGCACCAGATGAAGATGATGAAGCAGATCGATTTCTAGAAGTACATGTGGACACCGAAGAGATCAGAGATTTACATCAGAAGACTGACCCATTGCCACAGAAGGATGAGGAAGACGCGTTTACCTCTGTATCTAATGGAGAGAATGTCATTTTGGAAGAACAGGTAGCCGAAACCCAAATGATCACAAGGGTGTCGAGACCAGTAACAGGTCTACCATTGGCCTCAGTTACAAAGGTATGTGAAACTGGGTTGCTTTGCATATATTCAAACTTAAGAGAAGCTGATGAAATGCTAGGTTTTCACAACCTGATGTCATGTTTATAAACCTCTGTGATGGATTTTGCAGTATATCCTTTCACAGTTCTTTGTTGGAGTACGAGGCATCTTATCGTCCATTTTTTTCAGAAGTTATAAACTTGTTTTGCATAGAAAGTGGTAAGTACCCACGTGGGTTCTTTGGACGTTTTCATCTTTTCATTTCTACCCTTTGTTTCTTAGACAAGTTCATGGCTTTTCATCAATCATTACTCTAGGAACTTTCATCTTACTTCATGCAAAACTGTGGGCCTGTCTAACTTTTGGTGGAAGAGCAGGGATGAATGAAAAGACCTTTAAAAGTGAATATTCTCCACCATTCCTTTGGAGCTTACTGAAATATTGTCCTTTCCTTACAGAATGCGTTGTCTTCTCATTTGTGACTCCATATTTCACTGTTTGCTTGTTTGGAGTATTATCAATGCTGTAGTCTCGCCTAATGTGGAGCCTATATTTTTTTGGTCTTCTTGAGGGTTGTGAGGTAGTTCCATGAAATACTCAACTGTTTCAGGGGGATGTAATGGTACTGTTATTTTGTAGATTGAAGTAATGAATTGCATGACTACCTTTGATGCTGTAGAACCTCTGCTTTTGCCCTGTGTGCGTGGATTTAGAGGTGCATATATCGCGTCCTTACTGTTTCTTGCATTCATTTCAATTTAATCATTTTTTTAATACCAAGTAAAAGGATATTTGTATTTAGAGAAACTAGGTGCAGTTTACAGTTTTGGGTGAAAATCATGTGTCACATATGTGTTACACTTGCATAAATTAGAATGAAAAAAAATATGCATCCAACAGAAGGTTGGTTCAAAAAGTTTGAACACGAGTATTCTTGATCCCTCTGGATTTAGGATTAAGATTAATATAAACTAGTTTATTTATTATAAAGCCAAAAATTTGGCTGATACAACCCAACACTCAGATTGAAGTATTACTAAAAACTAATTACAATATGATAAAGATGGTCAGTCCATTATATTAAAAAGTACATCAACATTGTCAGTTTAGATGAGAAATATGCTCCAAACCATTCATTGGTCTATCCTCTATGTGTTAAATCTGAGCCTCTCAATCCAAATACGAAAAATATTGAAACAGGTAGTCCAAGAAATGGAAATGAGAAATAAATATTAAACTATAGCTTTAACAATTTTCAATCTTCCATCTTTATGGTTTCATCCTAGATATGTTCTGGGTAATTAATCCTTTCTGTGCTTAATACTTTATGAGGGCCTGTACACCGCTATTTTGTAAGCTTATGTCTCTGTGACTAAAATTTAATCTTCACAAGACCCTTTTCTTCCGTTTAGACTGTGTTGATAACTTAAAAAAACCTTAAATATTGAAGAGATTTAGAGCTACTCCTTTTTCTTGGGTCTGTTTAGTTTAAAGACCTATATTTTAACTTTTAAAATTACCTGGTTCTTGGAGGAGATTTTTCTTTTGCTCCTTTCTCACTGGTTGCCTTGTATCCGGTTAATACTTTTAAGTTTTGTGCTTGATTCGCAGCTTTTCTTTTGTGTGCAGTCACCAATGGCATATCTCTCTGCTGGTTTATTTCCTCCTTTCAATATATATAAAAAGAGCATTTAGCAGTACCATGACCCTGTCTTTGGCGGTGCAACACTTGAGAGCTGATGATATTTACTATCTGCTTACAAGGGTCAGAATTCTATTAATTTGTCATCAAGCTAATGTGAAAGTTATACAAAGTTAAAACTACGTCAATCCATTTGAATTTATATCTTGTAGATTCATTACCTAAGAGATCTGTTATTACCTTTCCTATTTCATTAGTCCTCTAATATTTGGAACCGTGTCACAGAGTTTGACTTCGATTGGGCAGGAAAGGAGCTTTATTATTTCGGCCTGAGTTAAACTTGGGGTTGACCCAGTTTGAGGGAGTTTGATCACCTATTCATGACGGATCAAACTCTACTTAATATTTTCCAGATTTTTCCCAAGTTTTTCCTAATCGGATTCAAATTCTTGAATCGTTTGCTTCACCCAGTTTTTCCCAATTCCGAGTTTGGTAAACTTTGATTTGGAATTTATGTTTCTATGTCCTGTTGGATGTGCATTCCATGAGTACCTGTTTATCTGCAACCGCATATCTTGCTTTACGTTTATATATAGTATGTGCTGAATGCATGGTATTTTACATATGCATCTCCCAATTTTGCATGTAGATTATAGGATTTGGCCTTTATTGATATTCATATTTTCCTCCGGCACAAGTAGAAGCAAATGTGCTATAACAGCAAACTGGAAATCCACTAAGAAATGCTGATTTATCTTCGTGCATTTTCACTTGCTTCCAGACCTGGGAAATTTTCAAGGTTCTCACAGCTTGTCTACACATTGCTTCTTAGGACTGTTTACTCAACTTTTGGACCAAGTCTTTATTTAATCCTGTTGTATCATATGTCATATGACACATCGAATATTGACTAACTACATATTTGACCCAGATTTAATGTATTAATTCATACACTACCCCATTTACCTTTATGAATAAAATTATCACTTTAGAAGTACAGGGCGTTTTAACACTAAGGTTGAACTCAGTACACCAAGAGCTATAAAGATAAAAAATATTGATGTTTTAACTTAGAACTCCAAGAATGTGCAGGAAATTTGAAACAGTTACATTTCACTTCATGAAAAGATATTTCTGCTGTTTCATTTTTTATTAATATTTAATGCATTTATTTCTGCTAAAGATAAAACCGTGAAACAGAATTTGTTTATCTTAGAGTTGCAGAGACAAAATGGCTTGTCAGCAAGATGGTTGGCACTTGTCTTCTTCTCCGAGAAGATAAATTTGTGTGATTTGAATATAGGATAAAACTGTGAAACAGAGCTTGTTTATTTAAGAGGTGCAGAGACAAAATGGCCTGCCAGCAGCATAAACAATACTTGTCTTCTCCTCCGAGGAGATACGTTTGTCTAATTTGAATAAAGGTGTTTCTACTAATATTACCTTCAGGAAAATGTAACGTTATTATGCGGTTGTGTTGTCAGTTCTATTACATTATATTACATGAAACAGGGCAGCTGCGTTTTTTTGCATTGGTAATCAATAAAATCTAAGCTTTCCTCCTTTTTGCATTGGTAATTAATAAAATCTAAGATTTCCTCCCTTTTCTAGTTTTGAATAAATAGAGTGCGATTTTTTTTTTGATGTGCTACAATATAAGAATTACCCTTTATCACTTACCACAAGTAGCAAAGTGAAAAATATGGATTTTGAGTTTAATGCACTCTGTATTGAACACATACTTTATAACATTAGCATCTCCAAGAGATTACATTGAAATTTAGTGATCCAGGGAGTGGATGGGATCTGGCAGCAAGGTTCGTATGGACTTTGTCTATGGAAGGACATATTAATTTAACTCTCTTTTTTCAAGAAAAAGCTGAGCTGAAAAGGGATTCCAGACCTGGGGAGACTTATTGCACAATGAAGTCAGTAGTTGGCTGAACTGCAGAACACTCTAACCATGATCAGAGTGTGCAGCATGTTAACCAACAAACTTTTATGAAACTCTACAAAGTTATTCTAGGTTCTAGTTCTTAGAAAATATGAAAAAATGGTAGATTCTTTATAAAATGCATTCTTTATTTAAGGGTATTGATGCATTCTTTATAAAAGGTACTCTATAACATTAGCTGGCAGCAAGATTCATATGGTTTTTTTTAAAGGCTAGGGGGCAGATTGGTTTTAACTCCCTTTTTGTCTGAAAAGTGATTAGCCAAAAAATATTCCAGACCTGAGGAGACTTGTTGCATTTATAAGCTGGTGGATGGCTGAACTGAAGAATTCTCTAGAACGCTTAAAGTGTGCAGCCCCTTAACAAACAAACTTTTGTAGAACTGTACAAGGTCATTTCATATTCTAAATTGTTCAAAACGAGAAATGGTTCCAGTTCAGAAGTATTAGAAATGGCTCTCTGAGAAAACTCCTATGAATTAGAGGAGTAAATAGCTAATCAACGAAGTCTGAGCAATTTTCCTGATTGCACCTTGATTGAATAAAAAATAAGCTATTCAAGATCATCGAATCAAGTGGATTGGGAGGTGTCAAGATATCTAGATGTCTCAATTCATCACTTAGGCCTACTAGATGGTTGCTGTGTGATTTGTTACATAGACCATCAAACATTTGTTTCAGGATTGCAGGATTGCAAAAGTTGCCCGGGCATCATGGGAATCGATTATGGTTCATTTTTGGTCGAACCTTTTGATTGCAACAAGGCGATTTTAGGAATTAATGCATGCTTAGATACAGAGGAATATGAAACACCATAAGATTGACATGTATCTAAGCAGAGGAGTATGAAACACCATAAGATTGACATGTATCCCTTCTATATGTAGAAGATGTAGTGGAACAGTTAATTGGCACACTTTTTTTTTTTTTTTTTCACAAGTAGGCTGAGCTTAGGCCCAGCCCCAATGTTGAATGGAAAAATGATATACCCACCCTTAAAATGCTATTACCAGTGGACATATTTCCACTTTTTAATTGGTTGAATAAAAATATTTGGAGTAGAGTTTAATGAGCATTTTTGAAATAATGTAATTTCTTTTTTAGATTTGACCCATAATGAGCATTTCTTTAATGATTTAGATTTTTTAAGATTGAGCCAGCATGAGCATTTTCTGTAATGATATAGTTTTTTTTGAGATTGAACGGTTATGAGCATTTTCTTTATTGATGTAGATTTTTTGAGATTGGGCCAACACTCTTCACAAAACTTGGTTTGACTAAAACTCTGGAAGTCAGAGAGTAAGATTTTGACTTGGATTTATAAAACCTCGGGAAATCTCAGATGGAGAAACTTGGACCTGGAAAAACTGAACTGACGTGTAAATATTGTGACTGAAACTAGCTGCTATGAAGTCAGACTTGTTTGACACTTCCTGCTATATAGGGAGGAGTAGTTTATATATAATGACAGCGTGGAATGTTCATCAGTGGCACATATGATGCATCAATGCAATAAGTGATACATTTTAGAGAAAGGAAGACAAAAAGGCAGGTATCTGGCTGCACATATCCTCAAGTGTCCATCAAATGCTGGCATGTCTGCAATTTATTTTTCTATGCATCTCTGAATGCGAACATTACTGAAATATTGATTTTTCAGTTAGATAGTATTTGTACATTATCGAGCTATGTATTCCTCAGGAATGGTTATACTAACAGGTTGGGCTTTCTCTGTATTGGGTATTTCCAGATGGGTAGCAAATGCCTCTAAATGCACTATTATATTATGACAAAGAAGTTTGGAATGTAATAAGGATTATGTTAAATGAGTGCAATTTTTTCTAAAAGGGTTGCAGTAATTTTTTACATTATTAGATGTTGAATTTTACAGTTTGATACATTGTTTATGACGGGCTCATATGTTTATTATTTCATAAAAAGAGCGAAGAAAGGTTGCGCAATAAATATACTTTGGCTGTAATTTTATTATTTGATATATTGTATATAAAATATATTTTTTAGATAGGGACTAGAAAGTTTGGGCAATAATATATTTAGATGGTAATCAATTAATTATTAAATTTATATTTTTTTTATGATTTTTGTTTGTTTATAATTTAATTATACAAGTTTAATGATTAATTCTGTTAGAAATAGTAATTTTTATAATTAATTAAATTTATATAGTTTTAAAATGAGTTTTTAGGTTTATAATTTAATAATAAAATTTTTATGATTACATCTCGCTCTGATAAACTAAAATAAATATGAAATAATTATAATTTTTTAAGTGTATGATTGCATAATTTATTTTTTATGATTATTTTTTTTTATATTAAATTAATTAAATTTATATAGTTTTTTAATAATTTTCCGTTTATAATTCAATAAAAAAAAATTATAATTACACCTTGCTATATTAAATTAATAAAAATATTAATTATTTATGTGTATTTAAGTGTATGATTACATAATTTATTTTTTATATCAATTGCTCTATTAAATTAATATAGGTATTAATTTATGATTAAGAAATGGTTTTTTTATTTATTATAAATAAAGAAATTATAATTTTTTTAAAAGTATTTTTACCATTATAACAAAAGTATTAATTTTCTCTTTTTTAGTTTATCATTATAGGATTATTTCCAGGGAAATTAGAACATGGTTTTTTTAGATTTTTATTTTATTTTTATCTTATTATCTTTTTATGATTATATATTTAATTATATAATGATGTATAATATAAAAAATTTGATTATAATTATATAACTAAAACAATAATGATAAATATTATGTTAATATAGATTTTCTTAAATAAGGATAGATATTATATTAATATAGATTTTCTTAAATAAGGATAGATATTATATTAATTTTAAATTTATGATGTATTAAAATGAATTAAATATCAACTCCACATTTAAATATAATTTTTATTGAGTAACACATCATTGAAATATTTTGAGTATAATTTTTTTTCTATTCTCAATTGTTGTATATATATATATAATTTATTTACAGTTAATATTGAAGTGGTTTTTATTAATTTTTTTAAAATGTTATTTGTCAATTCCATGTTAGGTATTGAATGAATGACACATTGTTATTATTTCAATTTGTCATTATCACAATGTAAAAGCCTTGTGCACCTAAATGATAGATTTGGGCAACTAGGAGGTCAACCATTATCACCTTGGCAACTCTCTTATGCTCTTTAAGTTGGGTTTCCTTCCACTCAAGGGAGGCTTCTCTAATTAGGATTGCTAGAAACTAATGCTATAAGCGTGAGGTGATGTGACTAGTAATTTCCAGCAAAACATGTTTAAATAAGTTGTAGAGAAAGTGAATGGGAGGAGTGAAAATTTGTGTCGAATCCATTAAGTGAGTGGAGTCATAAGAAGGTTCAAATGGGAGGCCGTTCTAAATATGGTAAAGAGTGAGAAGCACGAGTCCAAAGTGCTCTTCTCTTTGCTACCCTCTATTGCAGAAATATATTCAAGGAAATTACTAAAGTCGGCACCATCCAACATTGAAGAAAATTGCAGCTATCAGGAATAATGTCAATTCAAAATTACTGGGAGAATTGCAACCATGAGCACTATTTCAATGAGAACCTAAACTGAAAATGGAAGGAGTATACCAAGTTCTTACTCCTTGAGCATGTCTAAATATTTCAACAAATAAGAAATCACAATAAAGATATACATAGTCTCTTGACCCATAAGAAAATTGCAAAACCTCCAAGCACATCCAAGAGATTTGTAGTCTCCAAGGGAGAGAAGTCCCCCAAATCCTACCATCCCTTAGAAATGAGGGAGTTGCTCTTTAAGGAGAGTTTCGTCTTCCACCTCTTACAATAAAAAAATAGAATATCCCCATTTATTTTGGAATATGTTGGAAATGCACAACTTCTCAATGTTAGAATATGTTGGAAATGGACACCTTCTCAATGTAGTTAACTAGTTTGCAATAACATTTATGTATACAAAATAGTCATTTAAATTATTTGATTAAAGCATCTAAAAGAAAAGGATCGTTAACTTTATATTACCTAGTATATGAAAAATGGAAAGCCAAGTTAAACCAACATTCATGACACAAAATGGGGCAACTTTATATAGAATCCCTCCAATATAATGCTTAATTCAATGAATTTACTAATTATGTTTGGGTTCGGCCTATGACAAAAATTTCTCTAATTTGTAGGCAAATGCAATCCAATTGACTTGTAGAATGAAGAAAATCTGCTATTGTGCCATTAATTCCAATGCGACATGTGAATGGGTTGAGTAGGAGAGTGGCTCTTTCAATTGGTTACTTGAAGACTATATCACATACTCCAATTTGTGTGCCATTGAATGGTTAAAGATGGATCATCCCACTTTAGAGCGGGACCATACCATGCAAGCAGTTGGGTAAATAATTAGGATTTTGTACGGAAACCCTCTTCATATGGTTAATGATAATATCATTATTTCATATATAAATGGATATGGAACCATGAGGTGCATACCAATTGGTTTCAGTGGGGTTTAGTCTTCACAAAGTCGCAAGTTCAAACCTCATGGGAGGGGTTGAGGATAGAATCCACCTTTGGGGGATTAAAATATTACAAGGGGCGTCTAAGCTTGAGTGAGCTTTGCACAATCCTAGTGATATCATCTCATTGGTAGATATATTTTTTTCCATTCAACATTAGAATTGACCCCAAGCTAGCTCAACCTAATCATATAAATGAGAACAACTCATACAATAAAACATTTTCCATAAATGCAGGTAATAAAACATTTTCCATTTTCAATCCATGAGCTATGATTACAGATAATTCTCACATTTTTTATCAAATGCCTTCTGCCAACACCCCCTTCAATACCTAAAATGTGATGCTCCCCACTCTTTTAATTTGCTAAATAAGATGTGAGTAGCTATGGGTTATATGGCAAAGAAGCTCCATAATAAATTTAGTAAATTTAACAACTACATCTAACCCATCATACCATTCCTTTGATCAAATATTTGGTGACCCGCGATAATAATATAATAATGCATACATTGTATGTTAGGGTGGCTCCCTTTATAAATCGTGTGGGTGAAAAAAGCACAAATAAAAATGTGTGAAAAGGATCCCACATATACCAGGCGATAAGGCCCCCACATATGATAATATACTTTGCATGAACATGTGTGTATTTTTGCAAATGGGAAAAATAAAATGGGCTAAATCTAATAAGGGTTCAATTGGCTTAAGATAAAGTAACTTTTTGATTTTTATGAATGTATGTTATTTTATTCAGTAAAGAGTTTATAAAAAGAGATTTATTTATTTATTTTTTAAATATTATTACAATTAGAAAATATTATAAAAATAAATAAATTCAAAGATAGCCATAATAATATTAATTATTAAACTTGGGAATATTTTATAATTATTAACTAAAACATCAATAATTATGAATTTTCAAATCTTGAAGTTTTATTCATCAAGTCATACTATAATGAAGAAGAACGACAACCCATCATATAAGCTATTTATCATCACATACCACTAACAATCTACATCAACATCCTAACTTTTAGAACACTATGATCATGATACCAACCTACAAAACTATGAAGCATGTGATCAAAGCCATATGTGCAATCATTGTGTAATATGGTGGGTAATAATGACTCCAACTAGGGAATGTGCTATTAGCAATACCTAAAAAGAAAAATGAGGAAGCAAAATTGTCTAATGTGATGGATCAACATTCACAAACATCACATATAATATCCATAGCATTTATTACAACAAAGAAATGTTCATATGTTGAACTTATTGCTTCTACTCTATGCTCTCAAGAGCTTGTTATACATAATCTATGACTGCAGATAGAAGTATCTTCCCTAGACCTAGTGGATTGGTCTAGAACATATAAAGTTTCCCTTAGAGAAATTGAAGAATGGAAATAGGCTTACTTGGAATCCGTCACAAGCTTTACTCTCCTCTTGGTTTGTAAGCTCCAATTGTAGCTTTGATTGCTATAATTAGAACTTGTACATACAATCATAACAAGCCAAAGATAATTGTTAGACAATTGGAATTGTCTGGATGGCTAGTGGCTACGAGTGTGTTGGCATTGATGTCAACCGAATCGGCAAGGAGATTTGTGGCAATAGGGGCGGGAGTCATATGGTTGCTGCAGGCTTTTGGTAGAGAATCACCCTAGTAACAGGTTTATTAGAGAAGACATAAAATGATGACTATAGTGATTGGGAGTCCAAGTTCTTGGCATAAGAAGAAGTTTGACAAATATTTTGGAGCCATTTTTAGGTTGCAAATGGGCTCAAAGACTGCATCGAACTGTCTCCAGTGGAATGTGCTTTGAATAAGCTTTCCAATAGTATGTGGAAGTACGAAAATGGCCATCATAATCAAAAGTTGTTGATAGTGATCCAGATTTATGCAGGAACACAATAAAATACTGAAATAAACATAAGCGCAAAGATGCAGCAGAAAATATACTTCATTTCATTAATATCAAATAATTGAAATAGGTTTACAGATAGAATGGAAATAAACTAGCTCGAGCGATGGTAGCTTATCTCTGAGAAGAGATGTGGCGGATATATGCCTATGAGTTGTGTTAAAATGAGGCGCGAAGGCCTATTTATTATTGAGAAACAATGGAAAACCCTAAACATCCAAAAAACTAACTCTAGGAGATGAAGCGCCAAAACTATGGGCCCTGTTTGGGTAAATTAGTACATCAACTTCTCGGGGTCGTAAATTTGGCATACAATCTCTGTTTGACGCGCACAACACCTCGTTAGAAAGATATATCCGAGGAATAGAACTTTCGAGCCATGTTGGTCTTGGGTTTCCCAAAAAACGTCATTTAGGGCCTCAAAACGGCTCCAGAAGTTTAGGACCCGAAAACTGCCAAAAATAGTAAACTATGCTACAATTAAGGAATCTGAAAAACTGAAAGAAACAATGGTGGGGCTCCAAAAGGAATAGGCTTGTGGCGACCAATATCCGCCTGGATTAGTCCTCCCCCCTTAGGAAACAATGGCCCCCATTGCTTTGAGTTCCTCCATGAGATGTGGAAACTTCTGCTGAACTTGGTCCCTGGTGAGCCACTTGCCTTGGTGCAGGATTTGGCCAGCTTTGACAACCCGATACAGCTGGATCTTCTGCGTGCGAGTGTTTTTGATCTGATTGTCCATGATCCAATCAGTTGTGGCATGTTCCATGCAATCGGGGTTTAGCTCCGTTGGTGTGATTTGTTCTGCCATGTCTGATGTGTCCATTAATGGTGGAAAGTAGGGCCAAAGGTGGTCCATATTGAACACTGGGTGTAGACCAAGGAATGGTGGAATAATGAGCTCGAAGGCATTGTCCCTGACAACCTTCGTGATGGTGCATGGCCCATATTAGAGCGGATGAAGCTTGTGGTGGGGTCCAACAAGACACTCCTTCTAGCTCTGTCCAATATGTCATGGACCTGTTGGCGAATATGCTGAATGTGCTCAATGAAGTTGTTCGCCTTGTCAGCTTCAGAATGGACATGAGCCGAATCTGCTTGAGTAGCTGCAAATGGTATGACCACATCAATAGGACATAGTGCTTGGAATCCTAAGCCCACCTGAAAGGGGTTGTGGTCAGTTGAGTTGCAGAGAGCCCAATTATAGCTGTGCTGGACATAGGGGAAGCTTTCATCACATGTGCATGGATTCTTCAAGTAGTACATGTGTAGAATGTGTATTATCATCCCGTTGTCGACCTCTGTTTGACCATCAGTTTGGGGGTGGAAATTTGTGGACTTAGTGAGCTTGGTGTCCAACATTGACCAGATACTTGACCAAAATGTATCAAGGAACCTGCTATCCCGATCTGAGATAATGGACTATGGGATCCCAAAGTGTACCCACACTTGCTCAAAGAAGAGTTTAGCAGTTGATTTAGCTGTAATATTATTATTGCAAGCCACCATAATGGCCATCTTAGAGAATATGTCAACGACCACAAAAACACAGTCATTTCCATGCTTCGTAGAAGGAAGGCCCGACATGTAATCCATGGAGATGGATTCCCACAGCAGACTAGGCGTAGGTATCAGAGTATATAGGCCTTGCTTCTTGATGGTCCGTTTGGAAATGGCGCAGGCAGTGTAGGATTTGATGTACTTCCCAACATCATGTCGAAGGTTCGGCCAATAGAAATAATAGAAATACTTCTGTAGTACTGCCACTTTTTTCTCGACCCCAAAATGTCCAAGAACTCGACTGTAGTGCGCTTCCCAAATCATCTTGGCATGCTCTCTTGAAGGAACAAAAAGATGTCCCAGGTGGCATAACAATGCATCTTGGAGGTGAAAATTTGGAGCTTGCATTAGGGGAGTTTTAAGGTCTAAAATGGGCCTCCTAAGAAAATTATAAAATAATAGTGGAAATAATAAAATAATATTAGATTACATCATCAAATTTTAGAGGGAAAAAGGAAAAAAATATTTTTCAACATGTATTTTCAACTTATCTTCCTATGGATTTACTCAAATTTTGAGCTGAAAAACTTGTTGGATGTATAATTTGATTCCTCATCCAAAGAGTACCCATGTTTCATACATTCGATGGACCTTGCTATACGAAAAATGAAAAATACATGAAAAACATGATTTCAAACACGTTTTTTCATGTATTTCTCATTTCTCATGTAGCAGGGTCCATTGAAAGTATGCGACATGAGTACTCCTTGGATGAGGAATTAAATTTTGCATCCATTGAGTACTCCCACTCGAAATTTGAGTAAAAAATTATGGAGATAAGTTGAAAAAGCAGTTCTATTATTTTATTAATTTTTAATCTTTTTCCATTTTTACTCCAAAAATGGTGAATCATCCCCCATGGTTGACATCATCATCTTGAATCCTATTAGTTCTTCTAAAATTTATTTTGGTTTTACATTTTTCTTAGGAGGCCCATTTTAGACCTCAAAATTCCCCTAATGTTTACCCTCCAGGAGTGTCTGGTATGTGTTGCCGAATTTTGGATCACTTTTGTAGAGATGCGGCTAACCCGAAGTCCCATGCTCACAAGAGTCGAGCATAGTGTGGTTAACTCCACGATCGGTGGTCGGCTAAGGCAGTCTGCAACATTATTGGTGTTTTCGTTCTTGTACTTGATGTTCAAATGGAACTATTGCAATTATATGGCCAATTTTTGATGGCGATCGTTTTGCACCTTCCCTTGTGTCTGTATGAACTACAAGGATCGATGATCTGTGTGGATGACCGTTTCCTTCCCCAAAATTTAATGCTACCATTATCATTATGTCTGCAAAATGGAATACATCTCTTTGTCATAGGTGGGATACTTTCGGACTGTGTTCGAAAGTGTCTCACTGTGATATGCCACTAGATTCCCTTGCTAAGTAAGCACTGCCCCAATAGCATAGTCAGAGGCATATGTCTCGATCTCAAATGGTTGCTGCAAGTCTGGTAATGTGAGCACTGGTGCAGAGTAGAGGCGATGCTTCAACTCTGCGAACACCTTCTGTTGAGATTCAGACCAAAAGAATTTTTCTTTTGCTCCTCCCTTGGTGACTTGACTCAAAGGCCAAGTGACATGAGAGAACCCCAACATGAACCTGTGGTAGAAATTGGCAAGACCAAAAAATATGCGGAGCTCTATTAGAGTGGTTGGGGCTGGCCAATCCCGGATTACCTAGATCTTGGCTGAGTCCACATGCACCCCCTGCTCATCAATAATGTACCCCAGATATTGAACCTGGGTCATGCAAAAAGTGCATTTCTCCAAATTGGCACACAACTTGTATTGCCACAGTGTTTGGAGGACATGTCGAATGTGGTGGAGGTGCTCTTCCCAACTCTGGCTAAAGATCAGGATGTCATCCAAATACACCACCACGAATGAGTTAGTGAATGGTCGCAAGATGTCGTCCGCCAACCTCATGAAGGTTGCGGGAGAATTCGTCAACCTAAAAGGAATTACCAACCATTCAAAAAGCCCCTCCTTGGCTTTGAAGGCAGTCTTCCACACATCAAAGGGTTCGATTGGTACCTAGTGATAGCTAGACTTCAAGTCAATCTTGCTGAAATATTTGGCCCACTTGAGTTGGTCCAGAAGGTCATCAATCTGTGGGATCGGCTATCTATTCTGGATAGTGATATTTTTCAATGCTCGATAGATAATACAGAGTCTCCAAGTCCCATCCTTCTTCTGCACCAACACGATCAAGCTCCCACAAGGCGATGAACTCGGCCAAATGTGACCTTTCTGCAACAGCTCCTGAATCTACCTCTTGATTTCGTCATTCTCCAGAACAAAGTGCTGATAGATTAGTCCATTTGGTAGTAGTGCACCTAGGGATAGATCGATGGAGTGCTTGACCTGACAGTGTAGAGGCACCCCTGTAGGTGTGGTGAAGATGTCCCTGTACTCCTCCACGACCTTGTCCATATGTTGTTTCCATGTGGAGGAGTCCTGTCTGGAGGTCGTTGCCACAATCTTCTTCTTGCCCTGAGGGCAGATCATAAGGAAAACAAATTTCACAATTTGGGAAATAAGCTTACTGCATTTCTTTTCTTTGATCAAAGAGATGGTGGTGGGTGGTGCTACCTCCAGTATCTTGTACAACTTATTACCCAAAGTAACAATAACAGTGCAAGGCCAAAACTAATACACACCATGTCGCTTCCACAAGTATGGTTGGTCTAATAATACATCACAAACTTCAAGAAGCGAAACATCACATAATACCTCATCCATGAAGGGCTTGATGCTGTATGGAAGGTGACACTGCTGGCCGACGCAGAGATATTGTCCTTGGTGAAGCCACCCAATGGTGTATGGTTGTGGGTGTGCTGTGATCGGCAGACCCAACCGCTTCAAAACCTCTGTTGAAATGAGGTTTGTTTGGCTCCCGTTGTCGAAAATGAACTGAAGCGGGGAACCCTTCATCCACATCTGGGAATGGAAGAGGCACTCCCCCTCCTTTGGATCTTTGGGTTCTTCCTTCTAGATCTTGGTGGTGGAAACGGTGGCCGTGGGCTCTGCATCGATAATATTCTTCCCTTTGTCATTCCCCTTGCCGGGTTCTGAATTAAGAGTTAGAAAATGCATCTGATTCAGAAGCCTTCAACTCGGCCACCAGTGACTGCTTGGCCTGACACTCATTTATGTTGTGAGTGGAGCTCTTATGTAACTCACACCACTTTACCTTTTCCTTCTTTGGCTTCATGGTGTTGTTCTTCGGTTGCGGCTTTGACAGGTTGTCTTGGGCCTCCCCGCCTTGGCCTTGTCCTTTGTTTTGCGGTTTGGGGGTGCCTTTCCCTTGCTTCTGATTCACAGATCCAAAGCATCGCTTCTTCTGTTTGAATTTCTTCTCAATCTTGGTAGCATAACGATACGCTGCACCAAGCGAGGAGATGTCGAGGAACTCCATTTCCTCCTAGATGCATCTGTGCAGACAACTGCGGTACTTAAGCACCAAATGTTTCTTTGAATCTTTGATACCCAACTTTGTGCGCAGGGTATGGAACATATTCGTCAGCTCATGCATGTCTTGATCCCTTTGTTTCCACAATGTAGTCCATTGTATATACTTATCCTCATATCTCCCCACGGGTTAGTATTGTTCCTTGATGGCGTCTCAGAAATAATTCCAAGTGGGTGCAGATGAGAATAGGGAGGATTCCCCATTGTCCTTTTTCTCACAGTAGGTTTCCCACCAATGCTTCACATGGGGGATGACTTTGAGGAGTGCAAAAGTAACATTTTCCTGATTGAAAAAGTCATGAATAGAAATATATCCTTCTAATAGATTCAACCATCTATCTATGGCGTCTGCATCTATTTAGTCCTCAAATATGGAATGCCAAAGTTAACTTGTACCTTAAAAGGAGTGGCGCCTCCAGAGTGGTTTCTAGATGAAGACGTGTCATTGGTGGGTAGCTGTTGAAGGATATGGGTAAAGTTATCCATCATCATGTTCCTCTGTTTCTCGAGGGCCTCCTCAAGCAATATTTTGATAGGATATTTTGCTCCCTCGTCTTTATTTTCCTTTTCCATGGGAGGCCGTCAGGGTTTGCGGGGCTGATCTTGAAAAGGTTCAACCAGATCGAGCCCTAACTCCTTATACCCCGATCTCGTTGGGGACATGAAAAGAAAGATTGAGAAAGCACAAACCAATTTGATACCACTGATACATATTTATGCAGGAACATAATAAAATACATAAATAAACATAAATGTAGAGATGTAGCAAAAAATATACTTCATTTCATTAATATCAAATAACTGAAATAAGCTTACAGACAAAATGGAAATAAACTAGCTCGAGTGATGGTAGCTTATCTCTAAGAAGAGATGTGGCGGCTACATGCCTCTCAACTATGTTACAATGAGGCTCAGAGGCCTATTTATTATTGAGAAACAATGGAAAACCCTAAACATTCAAAAACTAACTGTAGGAGATGAAGCGCAAAAACTATGGGCCTCGTTTGGGTAAATTGGTACATCAAATTCCCAAGGTCGTAAATTTGGCATACGATCTCTATTTGATTCACACAATACCTCGTTAGAAATATCTACCTGAGGACTATAAAATTTAATAACAACAATAGTCATGGACCCATGTTGGTCCTAGTTTTCCCAAAAAACGTCGTTTAGGGCTTCAAAACGGCTCCAGAAGTTCACGACCCAAAAAAATGCCAAAAATAGTAAACTATGCTACAATTAACGCAACTGAAAAACTGAAATAAACAATGGTGGGGCCCCAAGTGGAATAAGAGGGCGACCACAAATATCCACCTGGATCATATAATCGAAGTAATGAGCTTGGAGTCCTTAGGAGGAGGCCATTAGAACCTCAGAGCCTCAGAGAAAAGTACTTATTGGAACATTGAAGCAGGGTATATTAGAGGTCGGAGCAGAGGAGTTATCGAAACATCAGAGTAGGCTATATCGGATGTCCGAGCAGAGGACTGATTAGAATCTCAGAGCAGAGGACTTATCAGAACCTCGAAGCAGAGTATGTATAGGAACCTCAGAGAAGAATATGTATCAAAACCTCAAAGCAGAGGACTTATTGAAATATTTCGATGTCGAGGCCATCGAAACCTTGGAACCTCGTAAGTCCTTACAGATCAAAATTCCTTGAAAGTGTCGAGGTTTGCAAAGGAAAATAAATACAAAGGAATTCGGTGAGGAACCAAGGACCAAGAATACTGTTTCTCTCTCCTCTATTAAACACATGACAATAGCTTATTGGTCCTGAGGAGATGAAGTGGAAAATGTCGCAAGCTTTATGTGGTTGTACAGTGGACACGTGGAATCTTGATTCAACATTTTTGGTGGGCCTAATGGGGAAAATATGGGTGACAAGCCTCACCACTAAGGAGGCGCCACGTGGATTGATGATAACATCAAGACGTCATCTGAGAGGTTGGAACATCAAAGGTTGGGATTTAATAACTACTGTGCAAGTGCTTTATGAAAAAGTTATGATCTAATACAGATTGGTGCCTAGAAGAGAAGCTAAAGGAACTAAGGGCGGAAGAGAAAAACACACAGGGAGAAGTTCCCCCGATAGGAGCCTAAAGGCCTTAGCACCTAAGCGCTATGCCTTCGGTCATGGCACCTGTTCCTATGAAGGAAATGATATAAAGGGATAAGCAGAGGGAGCTAAAATAAATTGAGACTTTTCAACTTCATAAGGTATTTTCAATAAAATTTACGATATGAAAGGCATCGATATAACACTATAGTGGTATGTGAAGCCACTGGTCACAACTATCGACCTCATGATGAAAGAGAAAGCGATAAGGGTTAAGCACCAAGGGGATATAGGAATCATCATTGTGAGACATTGTAACTTTGTTTTAATAAAAGGTTACGATGAGTGGAGCTTTGATCCAACATTATAGAGAGTTAAAGGATGAATGTTTCGACAAATAGAGATTAATTGCAAGTCAGCAGAGCTGGTTAATGGTGTTAATGGCATCTGCAGAAATCCCTGAGACAAGGAAACGAGGAAAACAGTTCACAGAGAAGAACTGATGAGATGGTATTTGGAAGAAATCCATCTTCTACTTCCCGTGTACATATTATAGACTTAAATAAGGAACAAAGTGGCCATTCTCAAGTGTTTTCAAGCTTTGCGAAGCAATGAATAAGCATGGAAATTCACAGTAAAGTGCACAGGTGGATTGAGATTGAATTCTCAATATGGAGAATTAAATAGTGAGTCAGTGAAGAGATGAGAAGCCCATCCTTATGTTTGATGCCATGAAAAAATTCCACCATCAGACGCAATAGCATCAGGAGGAACCATATGGAGGTACACTTGGGCAGTGTGGAAAAAGACAACAAAGGGAACATTGTGTGAAACAGAGGATAAAAACTAGTGATTTCCATCAGTAAATGTGGGAAAGTGAGTATTGTTGCTAATGATGAAGCGTAGAGAGAAGAAGGGAGTGTAGTAGAGAGCTTGTGAAATCGAAGGTAGAGTGGAGAGGATAGAATGCTGCTATGTGTGGACAAGAGAGCCCATGGAACTGTGTGAGGCCAAGAGAGACTATGGAGCAGTGGAGAACCGAGAGTAGAAGTTGCTTCTCTAGAAAACCGATTTGGTAATTTTATGTATTTATATGTGCCTCTGTTTTCAGTTTGAAAATTATATGAAAATTAGAACAATGGCTAGAGAAGGTGGTGTATGCATTCAGAAGAAGTTAGTGCCTCTTGGAAATTAGTTTCTTTCTATCCCAAGGGGGTCAGTGCCTCCTATGAGTGGGTGCTAACAAAAAAATTGATGTAATTAAGTAGGTGCTTGATTTGCATCATAGCAAAAAAATAGATTGGTGGTTTTCTCCCTTTGGGTTTCCACGTAAAAATATTAGTGTTAATATGTGTATGCTTCTCATGTGATGGACTGTATATACATGTGAATGCATTATCTTGTTTCTCATTTGTATTATGTATGAATTCTCTCATAAGTAACAAACAATAGAGGAAAGAACTAAAGACATTTTCAGAAAAAGTTTTAAGAACCTCATTATCACTGATTCACCCCGCCCTCTCAGTAATTCCTTATTCCAATAATTTATATTAGATACAAGTTCCTTCAGGAAAAATATTACCACTGGAAGGTAGATCCATAAGGACTTTTGTCTAGGCAAGAGAGTCAAGAAATTTACTCAATCAAAATACTAGTCTTTGATGATGGGACAAAATATGCCTTTTGGAAAGTAAATATGGAAGATTATCTTATGTCCCCAAGAGTAGATGTTTGAACCTTTGTATTAGTAGATTATGATGTCCCTGATATTCATCCCACTGATGTAGATGGAAAAAAATTGTATGGAAATAATGCTTAAGACAAGAATTCCATTCTCTTTGGGCCGAGTCAATCCGAACTTGTAAATGTTATGCACTGCAAGTCTTCCAAGGATGTTTGGGTAAAGCTCAATCAGAGTCATGGAGGAGATGGGAAAGTCAAGCAAGACAAACTTCAAAACTTCAGGATGAGGTTTGAAAGCTTAAAAATGAATGAAGAAGAATCGATATAACATAATACTCCCTCAAATTTGATGAAGTAACCAATATGATTAGAGGACTTGGTGAAGAAGTCAAAGAATATACAATTGTTCAGAAGGTCTTAATATCTCTACCCATGAGATTTAATGTGAAATTCTTTTCCATTTAAGTGATGACTAAATTAAAGAAACTCATTAGTGATCAGTTTCTTGGTACTCTCACAGCCTATGAGATGAGACTAGGAAAAGAGAAGTCTGAACCCAAGGAGACAACATTCAAAGTGTCTAAGAAGGACAAGGAGCACAAAGACCATCAAGATTACTATAACTGTGAATCTGATCAAGGGTTGGATCATTTTTCCAGGAAACTAAAGCGTGGCTCAGGAAAGTATAAAGGGAATCTACCCTTTAAATGATTTCACTATGGAAGAGTTGGACATTTTTCATCCAAATGCCCTAACAAGGATAGGAAAAAAAAGAAGATGATCAAAAATTTGGAAACAAATGTAAGAAACATAAAAAGAAGTTTTATAATAAAAAAGCGATCTACTCCAAAGACGATAGCTCAGCACCAGAGTCAGACAACGAAAAGTCTTTGAAGGATGATTCAAATAAGTATTTACTTATGGAATTTGGAACAAACTCCAAGAAACAAAATATTATAGAATTTGAAGAGGAGGAAGAAGAAGAAGGAGTGGTGGACCTTGAAGGGGAACTCATCAGACGACTTTTGATGAGTTAAAGAAAGCAAAGAAAAATAATAAGTAGTTGAAAGAAAAACTACAACACGCTGAAGAAGGTATGTACAACTTTGACAATGAGGATTTTGTTTATCAAAAAGAAAAAATTGAAGATTCCATTAAAATAAAATACAGTTTAGCCATTCTACTAGAAGAAAAACATGGAACATGTGAGAAAATATAAGAAGAGAACAAACACTTAAAACAGGAGTTGTTCAAGGTAAAGAAGGAAATGATCTCAAAAACATGCAAAGATGAAATTTTGTCCTTGAACTTCAAACTAGAAGAAGCTAAACAAAAGGAAGAGGTTCTTAAAGATTTGATCCATGAATGGGAAGATATCTGTCAAAGTCTCGAGGCAAAGGTCGTCTCTCTAAGAACGAATATTGAGAAAATAAAGATCGAAAAAGACGTTAATGAAAATTTTGTAGAAGGATCAATAAAGCTGGATTAGATTATAAGCAGTTAGAGATATTCAAGAAACAAAATAGGCCTGGGATACTCCAGATCACAGGAATATTCTATAGGGAAAATTAACTTTAGGTCCGTAGTATTTGAGGAAACTCAAAACAATGCAAAGTTCTATCAAGAAAGATTCAGTGAATACAAAAAGGGAGCAAACCAGAGAGGAGCCCATCAATATAATAATAACTTCATCTACCCCAAGGAACCACATCAATGGAGGATGAATCAATCAGCTAGACAACATATGTACCTTCATGCACAAACTCATGAACCTTTCAACTTCAGGTACTCTCATTTAGTTTATGGTCATTATTATAAATGTCACATCTTTGAGCATAAGGTTGTTTATTGTAAAAGAATCAAATTTGAAAGAGATGAAAGTTTTAGATACAATAAGTATCAAAATTTTAGATCTCAAAACTCTACACTCAAAAATAGAAATGCCTTCTCTCCCCTAATAAGTGATGTTGAATGTTTTAAATGTAATAATTTTGGGCACACGACAAGTGAGTGCAGAAGTAGTATAGAGTGTCCATCCAAGTTCAAAAACACTTGGCAGTTAGTTGTTCAAGAGAATAAGAAAAACTGGCAACGAAAATATGGAAAGAACATGGAATGTGGACTTGCTCTATCAACACAAAATCAAGAAAATGGGTGGTATGTGTACAATGGTTGATCCAAGCATATGACTCGGGATAAGAATAAGTTTTTGTTGCTAAAATAAAAGGATAGAGGGAGCCAGGTCACGTTCGGTAACAATGTTCCAACAAGAATTAAGGGTAAATGCATAGTCAGTCTTGATCAAAATACAAAATCACAAAATGTGTTGTACGTGGAAGGCCTCAAGCACAACTTTCTTAGTGTAAACCAAATGTTTGATAATGGCTATGATGTAACCTTTCGATCCAAGCACTGTGAGATCCATAATGTGAAGGATGGAAATATGGCAGGAAAAGAAATTAAAACTCATAATAATGTATAAATGTTTGATGAATCTCAAGTAAATTTCTATTTAAGAAAAACAAATGAAGCACGGTTGTGGCATAGTAGGTTTGTCCATATGAATTTTGAAAATTTGATAAGAATTAGCAAGCTGGGAGCTATGAGAGGATTTCCAAGACTGTCAAGGCTTGATAACTCAATTTGCAAGTTATGTAAATTTCGTAAGAAGACCAGGACTCACTTCAATTCAAAAGAGTTCTCCTCGTCTAGACCACTAGAGATTCACACAGATATATGTGGCCCAACTAGAGAAAAACGCCTAAGAGGAGAAAGGAATTTTATGTTGCTCATTGATGATTTTACCAAGGTCACCTGGATTTTTCTCTTAAAATAAAAATCAGAAGCATTTAAAAAAATTTAAAGTTCAAGTAGAAAATGAGAAATATTTAAAGATAAAATTCTTAATATTAGACAGAGGTGAAGAATACACTTCAAGAGAGTTTTAAGAATTATGTGAAGAGCACGACGTTAGGAGGCAATATTTAGTGGATAAAAATCCACAAAAAAATGGAGTAGTGGAGAGAAAGAACATAACAATCCAAGAAATGGCCAGAGCTATGCTGGATGAAGCAGATGTGTCTCACATCTTCTGGGGAGAAGCAACACAACCAGGAGTGTACCTATCAAACATAACTCAACTCAGACCTAATAGTGATAAAAATCCTTATGAGTTTTGGAATGGAATACCTACATCAGTTAAACACTTCAAGGTGTTTGGGAGAAAATTATTTATTAAAAGGAATGATAAAAATCCTAGAAGGTTTGACTCCCACATGGATGAGGGTATATTACTTGGGCACTCTGCTCGAAGTAAAGGATATAAGTGTTACAAAAAACAAACAAAGAATATTGAGGATTACATTTGATGTGATAGTAGATGAAATAACTTCACAACTCGAGTCCTATAAAAGAAATCTGATCTTAGATGGAGAAGAAAATTCATATATGAGGCCCTCAGATCAAGAAGAAACCGATTCAAATAGTGAAGGCGAGGAAACAAGCACAAATCTAAGGCCCAAAACACTTTCCAAGTATGTACAAAAGGAGAATCCTGAAAGTCATATTATTGGAGATAAAAGACTTTGTGTTCAGACCAAGAGGAAACTTGTTAGCAGTTCAAGTTGTGCAAATTTGGCTTTGCTATCATAGATTAAGCCTAAGAATCTCGGGAAAGCAAGTGAGGACACGTTCTGGGTGAAAGATATGAATGAAGAACTCGACAAAATTTAAAATAATGGCACTTGGAATCTTGTTCCAATACCTAAAGAGAAAAATGTCATTCAAACCAATTGGGTTTTAAAAAACAAGCTAAATCAACAAGGTCAAGTAATGAGGAACAAGGCTCCAGTGGTTTGAAAAGGGTATGCCCAAATATAAGGGGTATATTTCGAGGAAACCTTTGCACCAATAGTGATACTAGAAGATATATGAATGTTTCTTTCCCTTGCCAGTCATAAAAACATCAAGGTATATCAGATGGATGTGAAGTCTACATTTCTCAATGAAGGTCTGGAAGAAAAAGTTTACATTAAGCATCCAGAAGGATTCACAATCACCACATATGAAGTGTTTGTGTGCAAACTGAAAAAGGTCCTATATGGAATAAAAAAGGTTCCCAAAGCTTGGTACGAAAGTCTGGATCAATACCTTCAACAAAGAGGCTTTAAGAAAGGTAATGTAGACAACAATTTATACATAAAATATGAAGGCAACCATCTACTACTTGTAGTTGTATATGTGGATAAAATAATCTTTGGTAGTGACATGGAACAATTGGGACATCAATTCAAAAAATGTATACAGATAGAGTTTGAAATGTCCATGATCAGAAAATTGTATTTATTCCTCGGATTGCAAATTTCTTAGTCTAAAAATGGAGTGTTTATCTCCCAATAAAAATACCTACAAGAAACTCTAAAGAAGTTTGGGCTGGAAGATTGCAAGCCAGTTAGCACACTTATGGTTACAAGCTAAAAGCTGTGCAAAGAAGACGAGACATTGTTGGTAAATCGGACTGGATAGAGATCCATGATAGGAAGGTTACTAAATCTCACAGCTTCGAGACCAGACATCATGCAAGTTGTGGGTCTTGTCATCAAATTTTAAGCTTTCCCTCGCGAAATTCATGGTATTACTGTCAAAAATATTTTCAAATATTTTCAAGGAACAAAAAATTATGGACTATGGTATGCTAAGAGCATAGAATTTAAGTTGAAGGCCCACATCGATTCTTTTTGGGCAGGAAATATTGATGACATGAAGAGCACCTTAGGAGCAACATTATTTTTGGGAAAATTACTAGTATCATGGGTCAGCAAGCAACAAACTTCCATATCTTTATCAACTGTTGAATCATAGTATATTGCAATTGCCACCTGTTGCTCGCAAATGCTATGGATGAAACATACCTTGAAGGACATTAAGGTAGAGTTGAATTATCCTATTCCCATCATGTGTGATAATAATAGTTCCATCAACATCTATAAAAATGCATTAATGCATTCAAAGACCAAGCATATCCATATCAGGTTCCATTTCCTAAGGGAACAAGTTGCAACCAATGTTGTCAGACTTGAATATGTGGCCACTAAAGACCAAATTTCAGATAAATTTACTAATCCACTTGCAATAGATAGGAGTTGTGACTCCTCCCTCCAAATGACTCAATTTTGGTAGGTGTAGGTAGCTACTCAGCATGTGGGATCAATGGAAAAGTAGGCTGCAGTGCTTTAAGGGGACTATTCAAGGGCATCCTTTTCCATTGATGCCAAAGGGGAGAATATTATTGGTGCATCAGAGAAGAAAAATAATGAAGAATATCATTCCTGGTTTCAAGGGGATATTATGTTGTTTCCATCAATTCCAAAGGGGGATATTGTTGGAAACTTGGCATTGTCTAGATGGCTAGTGGCTATGAGTGTGTTGGAATTGATGTCAACCGAATCAGAAAGGAGACTTGTGTCAACGGGTGCTTGCATTGATGTTCTTGACATGTGAACCTCAAGGGGAGTCCTATGGTTGCTGCAGGGTTCTAGTAGAGAATCACCATAGTAGTAGGCTTATTGGAGAAGACATAAAATGATGAATATAGTGATTGGGAGTTCAGGTTCTTTGCACAAGAAGAAGTTTGGAAGATATTTTTGAGCCAATTTCAAATTTGAAAATGGGATTAAAGACTACATCAAACTGTCTCCAATGGAAAGTGCTTTTAATAAGCTTTCCAACGACATGTGGAAATCCGGAAATGGCCATCGGATTCAAAAGTTGCTGATAGTCAAAGTAAGGAGTTTGGAGTCCTTAGGAGGAGGCCTTCGGAAGCTCAAAACCTCAGAGCAATGGACTTATCGGAACATCATAGTAGGTTATATCGAAGGTCAGAGCAGAGGACTGATTAGAACCTCAGAGTAGAGGACTTATAAGAACATCAGAGAAAGATATATCAAATGTCAGAGTAGAGGACTGATCAAAGCCTCAAAGCAGAGGACTTATTGAAAAATCAAAGTAGAGTATGTATTGGAACCTCGGAGAAAAGTATGTATCAGAACCTCAGAGCAGAGGACTTATCAGAATATCGGGAGGTCGAGGCCATCAGAACCTCAGAACCTCGTAAGTCCTTAAAAATTACAATTCCTTGAAAGCGCCATTGTTTGCAAAGGAAAAGAAATACAAAGGAATTCGGTGAGGAACCAAGGACCAAAAATAATCTTTCTCTCTGCTCTATTAGACACATGGTAGCAACCAATTGGTCCTGAGGAGATGAAGTGGAAAATGACATGAATGTACTGTGGAAACATGAGCTTGATTCGACATTTTTGGTGGTAATAATGGGGAAAATACTGGTGACACGTCTCACCACTAAGGAGGTGCCACATGGAGTAATGAAAACAACATGACGTCATATTAGAGGTTGGAACATTGGAGGTTAGGATTTCATAACTACTATGCAAATGATTTATGAAAAATTTCCAATCTAATAAAGGAGATCTGATACAGGTTGGCACTTGGATGAGAATCTGAAGGAACTGAGGGTAGAAGAGAAAAATACAAAGGAAAAAGGGTCTCCACCAGGAGTCTGAAGTCCTTAGCACCTAAGCGTTATGCCTCTAGTCATGACACCTGGTCCTATGAAGGAAATTATATAAAGGGCTAAGTAGATGGAGCTAAAAGCAATCATGACTTTACATCTTCATAAGGTATGTTCAATAAAATTTATGATATAAAAGGGCATAGATATAACATTGCAATGGTATGTGAAGCCACTGGTCACAACTCGTAGTCTCATGATGAAATAAAATGTGATAAGGGTTAAGCACCAAGGGGCTAGAGGAATCGGTATTGTGAAAAACCATATATTTTTTTTTAATAAAAGGTTACGATGAGTGGAGCTAGGATCCAATAGTACAAAGAGTTAAAGAATGAATGGTTCAACAACTAGAGATTAATTGCAAGTCAGTGGATTTGGTTAATGACGTTAATGGCATATGCAAAAATCGTTGAGACAATGCAACGAGGACAACAATTCAAAAAGAATAACTGATGAGATGATATTTGGAATAAATACATCTTATACCTCCCGTAAACATATTATACACTTAAATAAGGAGAAAAGTGGTCATTCTTGAGTATTGTCAAGCTCCGCGAATCAATGAATAAGAATGGGAAGTTACAGTAAAGTGCACAGGTGGACTGAGATTAAATTCTCACTATGGAGAATTACATAGTGAGTCAGTGAAGAGCTGAGGAGCCCATCCTTATGTTTAATTCCATGAAATAATTCCAACATCATACACAATAAAAATAGGAGGAACCATATAGAGCTACACTCGGGAAGTGTGGAAACAAGAAGCAAATGAAACATTGTGCAAAGTGTAGTAGAGGATCAAAACCAATGATTTCCATCACGAAATGTGGGGAAGTGAGTATTGTTGCTAATGTTGAAGTGCATAGAGTAGAGAGGAGTGTAGGAGAGAGCCTATGAAATCAAAGGAAAAGTGTAGAGGATAAACTACTACTCTGTGTGGCCAAGAGAGCCCGTGGAACTGTGTGAGGCCAAGAGAGCCCATGGAGCAGTGGAGAACCGAGAGCAGAAGTTGCTTCTCCAGAAAACCAGTTTGGTATTTTTCTGTATTTTTATGTGCCTATGTTTTCAGTTTGAGTATTGTATGAAAGTAGAACACTGAGTAGAGCAGGTGGTGGCCTGCATTTAGAAGAGGTTGGTTCCTCTTGGAAAGTAGGATACTTATATCCTAAGGGGGTCACTGCCTCCTATAAGTATGTGCTCACAAACAATTTGATGTAATTAAGTAGGTGCTTAATTTACATCATAACAAACAAATAGATTGGTGGTTTTCTCCCTTTGGGTTTCGACGTAAAAATACCATTGTCAATATGTGTATGATTCTCATGTGATGGATTGTATGTACATGTGAATGCCTTATCTTGTTTCTCATTTGTATTATATATGAATGCTATCATAAGTAACAGACAATATAGTAAATAAATAAAGAAATATTCAAAAAAACGTTTTAAGAACCTCACTATCACTGATTCAAACCCCCCTCTCAGAGATTCCTTATTCCAACATCTAAGACATATATGTAGCATTATCCAATTACTCTATTCAATGAATCAAAAAATAATTGAAACATATGAATGTAAACATAACATAACACATATAAGAAAACAATATATTCTTTGTATTAATATGAATAGAAGATAGTCTAAGTCCTCGTGGGGCAGCTCAATTGGTAATCTGAGATATGTGAAATAATTTAAAATCGAGATACTGAGGTTCAAATCCCCCCTGTTGCGACCTAGGCTATGGGAGGAGGATAGATCGTATCCCCTCAGAGGTTTACTGGTAGTTACATGTCAGGCAGCTTGTTGGGTTCCTCTAGGTCACAAAAAAAAGGGAGATAGTTTACAACCAAGAATAGTAGCTGATATTGTAAATATCTCCCCAATTTGACTTGTCCTTCCTTGTTACAAAGCACACCTCAATGTCACCCTAATGCATGAATATGATGAATCTCTTAAAGCTGCAACATGAGGTGACAATCATTCTCCAAAATCCAACCTCGATGTTGTAAATGGTTGTAAATTTATAGAAGAGTATGGTAGTCTAGGAATTCTTATCCATTTACCAATATAGGCTTGAGATTCAATCTTGATGGGAGGATGAGATCAAGGTATAAGAGGTGAAATATCCAAGGTAGGATCAGATAGGATTTGAGCTTATTATCCAAGGTAAATGGTTAAAACAAATCTTGAAAGCTTCTAGAAGAGGAAGATTCAATATCCTTTTTAATTTTCCCGAATTTCTTGAATCAACTCACCCTCAGCAAGGGACAAGATGCTGCTGATCACTTCTAGTGCAGAAGGAGAAACCTACAACTAAACGCAGGTCCCTAAAGGTCCAGGGTGTGCTGAGGCTTAAAAGCACTGTTTTGGAGTAGTTAGACCCAAAAAATCAGGCATTTAAAAATCCATGCTTAGGTATTTGTGTGGGGATGATGACAACATGTTCACAAATGATGATAGATCTAGCTTGTAGGCCTACTGATAAGATGTGACAAAATTTCATATAACATATCCCCCTAAAGCGCAAAGTTAGAAACAATAGCTGATGATTTAAGTGCTTTACCTTGTGACAAGTCTGGATCAAGAGCAACTGGTCGAGATCATCATATGTTACAATACATTTTCATCATGATATATTTGCTGAAGGAGTCATACCCATGCTCAATACATAAGATAACATTACACATACAATGATAAACAATCATGTCCACTGATGAAAAAGTGTGGATCCATGATTGGATGACTGAATGATCATAACCATCATGCTTTGTAATCTAGAATTAATACTGAATATGCAGCCATGATGGATGGAACTAGATTCAAGGTATTCTACCTCGTTCACTCGATCATCCAATGCACAAGTTTAACTATGCAAATAAAGGAGCTGAAGTCAAACATGGCAGACACCATCTGATTACCTGTCAATGATGTAAGTATTTAACAAATATGAGAGAAACCACCAATGATTTTAATGTCTCTTAAGGTACAAAAATACAATCCATGTGGTGTGAATGAATGAGTTGGAGTCAAACATCACACAAAATCTATCTGTTGAAGGCCAATGATGTAAAACTATCACCGAGAGGGAGGAAACTTGCCATTGATGCATGCAAGTTCCAAGGTACCAAAGGGATAATTTCTAATTCAACTTCATATATAATGAGCTAATGTCGACAATAAGAGACCCGTTATAGGAGGGCCTTGATTTATCCCCCATCAATGACACGAAACAAGTATCAAGATTTGAGACAAAATGATGCTGATGTGAAACTGGTTTAGGAATGACATTCATGGAACAAAGGCTTAAGAGTATCATAGAAAATATAAACTGAATGAATTATCTTGAAAATATTGGTGACATTGAATGGAGTTGGCAGCATTGACCTAAAACTAAAATCTGAGGCTTTGATATGGTGTGATGAACCAAAAAAAAAGAAAATTTCCCAACCCAACAAACACAAATATGAAGTGGAAGAGTGTCATCTTCAAGAGTGACTTGTTGCCATTAATATGTGGAGTATCCAATTTTCTCAATTTCCCCTACCATTTATTGTTATGAAACCAACTCCAAAATAGAAGAAAAGAGAGATCAACACCTAAGAAATCAACCACTTCAAAGGGGCAACATCTAATACATTACATAAATGAAAATTCTTGGATGATACAAATTACAAAACCTCCTTCTATATATAGGAGTCCATGGGATCGCAATATAATCCTAGACGACCTAACAATAATAATGTAAGGGCACAATAATAACAATATTAGGGTCACAGGGGTACAACAATAACAATAAGGGTGTTACACCAACAACAATAAGGGACTATACTAGTAATATGGGGACCTAACATGCCCCTCTCCTTCAAAAAGTGTTATCCTCAATGCTTGAGTAGCTCTGGATGCTTCTGTATAAAATTCTCATCCTCCCATGTAGAATATTCAGTGGGTAAGTTCTTCCACTTGACGAGATACTTTGAAATTGATTGATTTCGTAGCTATTGAGTTCTTGTTTCCATGACTGCTTCAGGTTCAAATATGATTTTTCCTTCCTCATCAAGTTCTGGCAATATTGTTTGAACTGGAAGTTTGTCACCTATAACCTTATTTAAGCACGAACCATGGAAAACTGGATGCACTCGCGAAGAAGCAGGAAGGTCCAATTTGTATGCCATAGTACCAATCTTTAGCAACACCTTGTAAGGACCATAGTACTTTGGCGATAATTTATTATCCTTCTTAGCTTGCTTGAGGGACATTTGTTTGTATGATTGTAGCCGTAAAAATACCCAGTCTCCTACATCAAAAATTCCCTCGCTGCGATGTTGATTTTCCTGTTGTTTCATTTGATTTTGTGCGAAATTTAGGTTATGCTTTAAGAGTTGGAGAACTTCTTGTTGATGCTCAATGTGATATTCCACTTCTTGAACCTTAGAATTTTCACTTAAATATGATGTGATGGATGGTGGATGATATCCAAAAGTGCCATAAATGGGGTCATTTTTGCTGTAGTATGAAATTAAGTGTTATACCACCATTCAGAGAGAGGTAACCACTTGACCCATTGTGTTTGCTTATCAGATACAAAACAATGAAGATATCCCTCCAAAAATTTATTCACTATCTCAGTTTGACCATCAGATTGAGGATGATAAGATGAGTTATGAGCCACTTGAGTACCCAACCAAGAAAATAATTCTGTCCAAAAATTTCCAGTAAAAATGGGTTCTCTGTCACTTATAATAATCTTTGGGTTTCCATGTAGCTTTTGAATTGTTTCCATAAATTCAGTAGCAACTGTACTTTCTTTAAATGGATGAGATAATGTACAAAAGTGTGCATACTTGGTAAGTCTATCAAATACCACCATGATGACACTCTTTCCTTTGGAATTAGGTAAACCTATGATAAAATCTGTTGAAATCTCCTCCCAATGCTGACTTGGAATGGATAAAGGTTGTAGAAGACCCGGGGTATTAATTGTATCAACTTTGTTTTGCTGGCGAACCAAACATTCCGCCACAAACTTTTGAATATCAGATTTAAGGCCATCCCAAAAAAATTCTTTCTTCACCCTGTGGTAAGTTTTTAAAAATCCTGAGTGTCCTACTAAAGGAGAAGTGTGCAATTCCAGAAGAATCTTTTGTTTTAGTTGGGAATTCTTACAAAGATATAAGCGATCTTTGTACCATAAGGAATCATTTTTCCAACTAAATGTATCGGATGTACTAGGATCTTGCTGCAACTTTTGAATGAGTGTCCATACATCTTTGTCCTTCTTCCATTCATCTCTTGCTTTGGTTATCCAATCTGGTTGGATAATAGAAATGGCACAAAGCAATGCTTCCACCTCTTCATTCTTTCTTGAGAGTGCATCTGCAACAACATTAAGCTTTCCTTTTTTGTAGATCATTTCAAAGTCATAACCCAACATCTTTGTGACCCATTTTTGCTGCTCTTCTGAAGATAGTCTTTGTTCCAAAAAGTGTTTAAGACTATCATGATCAGTTTTTACCTTGAAGTGTCTTCCCATTAGGTAAGTTCGCCATTTCTTTAGTGCTTGTAGTATTGCTAACATTTCCTTCTCATAAATAGGTTTCTGTAAATACTTTCCTTTGATTGGACGACTTTCAAAAGCAATGGGTCTTCCTTCCTGCATTAAAACTGCACCAATTCCATTTCCTGAGGCATCACATTCCACAATAAAGGTTTTTGTGAAGTCTGGCGTAGCTAAGACCTGTGCTAGGCACATTGCCTCTTTAAGATGTTCAAAGGCCTTAGTTGCTTCAGGAGTCCATGAAAATGCATCTTTCTTCAATAATGTTGTTAGAGGTACTGCTATTCTCCCATAATTCTTAACAAACTTGCGATAATACCCTGTTAACCCGAGAAATCCTCGCAACTGCTTTATGGTCGTGGGGACTTTCCATTCCTTAATGGCTTTAATTTTGTTAGGGTCTACTTTAACACCCTCGTGAGATATAACATGACCCAGATATTCCACCTCTTGTACTCCAAAGAAACATTTGGATGTTTTTGCATATAATTGTTTCTCCTGCAATAGTTTGAGCACCCTGTCAACATGTTGAACATGATCCTTCCAAGACCCACTGTAGATTAGTATATCATCAAAAAATACTAGCACAAATTTTCTAAGGAAGGGTTTGAAAATGGAATTCATCAACCCTTGAAATGCAGAAGGTGCATTGGTAAGGCCAAAAGGCATGACCAAAAATTCATAATGACCCTCATGAGTTCGAAATGTTGTTTTTGGAATATCTTCAGTCTTCATTCTAATTTGATGATATCCCGAATGAAGATCCAACTTGGTAAAATAAATTGCTCCATGTAATTCATCCAATAATTCATCAATTACAGGAATGGGAAATTTATCTTTAATGGTGAGCTTATTAAGCTCCCTATAATCCGGACACATTCGCCATGATCCATCCTTCTTGTGTACCAATACTACAGGAGCAGAGAAAGAACTTTGACTAGGTTGAATTATACTCACCTCTAACATTTCTGCAATCATACATTCAATTTCACTCTTTTGGACGTAAGGATATCTATAAGGCCTGATGTTTGGAGGAACACTTCCTGGAATCAAATGAATAGCATGATCATGATCACGAATAGGTGGGAGTCCTTTGGGAGTTTCAAACACCTTGGAATTATTTTCCAAGACTTTTTGGAGATCTGGAGAAATAGATGATTTTGATGTTGGAACTTCTAGTGAGCATAATTGTGCAATTACGCCTCGTTGTTCTTTCTTTAGAAGATTTGTCATGAAATTAGAGATTATTGTATTTCCCAGCTTCCCTATGATACCTCATAGTTCAACTTCCTTTCCTTTCGAAAAAAAACTCAAGAAAAGTTCTTGAAAATTAAAAGATACCGTCCCCAAATATTATAACCATTGTAATCCTAGTACAACATCAACACCTCCCATTGGAATGGAAAGCATTGTACTATTCAATACATATTCCCCCATGGTTAGCTTGATATTATGACATTTTCTAGAGCAATTTATAGTTCCTCCATTTGCAACTATCACTTGACATTCTTGTGCTAGGTATAGGAAACAATTCAATTCCTTGGCTACCTTACAATGAATAAAATTATGGGTACTACCCGAATCAATCAAAACTATTACCTTTTTCTTCTTGATATGTCATTCTATCTTGAGAGTTTGAGGAGTGGTAATACCTGCCAATGCATTACACGATATGGTCGAACTAGTTTCTTCTTCTTATAGCATTGGTTCCTGGTGTATATCCTCTTCTATTGAAGTTTCTTGTTCATGTCCTTCCTCCTCTTCACAATCTATGTAAAATAATTTCTTCTCAGCACATTTATGACCTTTAGTGTATTTTCTATCACAACTTTAGTAAAGCCATTTTTCTCTTTCTTCTTCCAATTTTTGTGGTGTCAACCTTGTAGGTTGTGGAAGTCTAAGAGTATCAACACTTCCATCTTTATAGAGGTGAGTGGTAGGCTTCCTTGTCGCCATAATTTTACATTCAATTTTTCTTGCCAATCTGAATGCCTTCTCCAATGAATCATGTTCCCAAACATGAACTTCATGTGGGATGTTATCCTTTAAAGTCCCTATGAAGTCATCAATCCCGTGTTCCTCTGGAATATTAGTTGCCCTTATATTCAGTTTTTGGATGCCCTCAATGTGCTCCACCACTAAACCCTTTTGTTTGAGATTTATCAATTGGATAAAGAAGGTGTTTCTCTTTTTATCCTCATAATGTGCTATCATTTCCTCCATAAAAATTGACCAAGTGAATTTTTTTTTACGGGAGCAAAGCCATCGATACCATACAAATGTATTTTTTTCTAAATGTAAAGTTGCAATGCATACCTTTTGTGTGTTTTGCACTTTATTTAGATCAAAATATTTCTCCATCTATAGTATCCATGTTATGGGATCCTTGCCATCAAAATTCCTCATACCCATCTTTGGAATATGGTATTTCTTCCATTCAACATTAGAGTTTATAAAATCATGATTAGCATTTATTTTGTTCTCATAATGAGTTTCCTCTACTATATTTTCTCTATTAGGAAACATTTCTTGTATCAACTTTGTCAAACCTTCCATGTCTGCTTTTAGATCATTCTTCATGTTTTCCATGTTGTCTTTAATTTTTTCTTCGATGTCATCCATCTTAGCTTCCATGCCATCCATATTAGCTTCCATGCTTTTCTTTAAAACTTCCATTTCACTTTTTTTTGCTCTTTGCCAGAGCGAAATTTGGTGCACTTGCTCTTGTAATTTTGACATGTCATGTTGCAGTTCTTCATCTTCGTGAGTCATAGTAGAGAATTCTAAAGGCTTAATGGGTGTTGAATTCTTTTTAGGGGGTATTTTAGAACCCAATACTAATATCTATTCTACAATATACTCTTGGAATCAATTCAAACTAATTTTTCACACAAGACTTATGCAATTAGAAAAAAATACACACCTTTTTCTTTCTTTTAAGGAGCTAGATATTGAAACTAAAATATCTCTGTAATTGTAGATCCCCGATATCTGAAATTCGGCCTTGTAGTAGCCCTATGAAGCTTCTTTCAAATTCCATAGGTCTGACTTGATTTGGATTCTTCAAGACAAAGTTATGCCAAATCTCCTGCAATGACCTAATTATGGACTAGTTCATTAGAGTGAACTTGTATGGCATGCCACATGTCACTATTTCCTTTTTCAAATCGGATATGGATATACACGAAATGAAATTCTGTGTACTTGCGGTCAGTTTTTACAAAATTCCAATCCGATGCTCAGAGAGAAAGCTATGATTATTTTCTCACGGTCACCTCTTTTAGATGAAATTCGGGAGCCTGAAAAAACCCTAAGTTACACAGATCATATGTCCGAAAATATTGTGAACCAAGATCTGAAATTTTTACACGAAGTTCCTCAGGAGTTCTGCTTCGCTCTATAAAACTTTAAGCTTCTAAACCTTAGTAGAAAAAAAGTTACAACGAAACTTCCACGATGACCTGTTTTAGGTGATATTCGAGAGCCTTAAAAAACCCTAACTTCCACATATCATATCTTTGAAAGTATTGTGAACCAAGATCTGAAATTTTTACACGACATTCCTCAGGAGTTCGGCTTCGCTTTGTTAAAATTTCAGCTTGTGAACCTTTATAGAAAAAAAATTATAGAAAAAATTACATGATGTCCTGTTTGGAGTAGTGAAACCTTAGAATCCAAAGCTCTAATACCAAATGTTATGAAACCAACTCCAAAAATAGAAGAAAAGAGAGATCAACACCTTAGAAATCAACTACTTTGAGGGGGAAACCTCCAATACATTACATAAATGACAATTCTTGGAGGATACAAATGAAAAAACCTCCTTCTATATATAGGAGTCCATGGGATCACAATATAATCCTAGCCAAACTAACAATAATAATGTAAGGGCACAATAATAACAATATTGGGGTTACAGGGGTAGAACAATAACAATAAGGGGGTTACAATAACAAAAATAAGGGACTATAATAGTAATATAAGGACCTAACATTTATGGTCAATACCTTTTTATTTTTTAACAAGTTTGGGGAGGATATCATATGCTTGATATGTAAGTTCATCCTTCAAATGAATCCCTCCGAGTTTTTTTAACGAACCTTGAGAATGAGTGGTTCGATCTCGTAATGTTAAATGAGCCCATTGTTGTTTTATGTTTTTACGAGTCCATTGAAGGTCTAATTAAACTTCTTTTTCATGTTTAGAGAGTTTGAAAAAGAGGAAAAAAAGAAAAATCCAAAGATTCCTTTTCATAAATATTCTTTTGAGTCCGAAAAGGTAGAAAAAATACCCAGGAGAACCTCTTAGCCATGTTCAACTAAGGTATTCCTTTTTAATTAATAGTTTATCTCAGTTCGGAAAAGGGTTAAAAATTATATTGAGTAGATGTCTTTTCATTTACTTTAACGAGTTTGAAAAGACAAGTGCTCAAAATATTTTCATATTTTGGGAGTTTGAAAAGAGTTGAAAGAGGATTCCAAGGGATTCCTTTTTTTTAGGTTTGCAAAGCCTAGAAAATCAATAAAAGTATGCTCTTTGGTAAAAAAGATCTGTTTCAATCCAGACATCATCAAAAATCCATTAAACAACTATTAACCTACTCAAAACACCACCAGAATCTTAAAAGTACTTGTTTCGTTAAAAAATTGAATCACATTTACATCAAAAAAATGAAATATTAACAAAATAATGATGAAAATGACCATAAAATAGGCCAAAGGTAATTCATTTTTACTATTTCACATTTTACCCCTTGGAGAGTGAGTTTTGAGTGCTTTTCCCCCCCAATATTCTGCAACTGATTGCGTCTAATCTAGTGGATTATTTAGAATGCCATGAATTCTAGGTAGGAGTTATAACCTTCCTCTTTCTTTTCATGTATCCATTTTGTCATTTTGTTTTTTATGGCCTTAGGGCTCTAATTTATTGACCTATGTCCAATGCACCCCCCAAAATTCGAAAGTACCACTAAATAGGAAGAAAATACACTGGGGAAGGTGTTGCAATGCACTGGCTTCCCTTAGGGTGGTGCACTAAGCACAATTCCCAAACTTTTTTTTCCTATTTTCCTCAAAATTTCTCCATTTTTTTGCATGAAGCTTATCCTAATGATCCATTTTGTGATGTTTAAAGTGTCTATTGGAACAAAGTGACTTTAATATGGAGGGAAAGAGAAGATGGGGAACGATATTTAACTACAACTAATGATCCTGCCACTATCCAGGCTTTGAGAGATTGCGGGATCTTGAAATTCTTCTGGCTTCCTGGTATGCGACAATAGATGAAATCGTTGAGGTATCTTGTCTATGCATGGGATGTTTAGGCACAAGAATTCATACTTGGTACACATATGATTGAAATACAAGTAGAAGATATATACTCCTTGACATATCTATAAAGGATAGGTGATCCGATCTCTTTATCTGGTTTGAGGAGTGGTGGAGAGACAATCAAGGATTACATCAGTGCACACTATAGACCGAGATCTCAACCGACTAAATATGGGAAAATCGACATCAAGTATTTGGTCGGTTTACCTCTAAGAATGATATTGCTTATTATTTCCTGATTGGACGATATTGAAACTATACATGTGGCCAATAAGTATCATATGTAGTATTCTCTAGAGTTTATGGAGCCGAAAATATTCAACTGGAGCGAGGGAGTACTGGAAAACAAGGAGCATTTGGCCAAGGAAAAATATGTACGTTTAAGGAAATTTGGCTATGGTTCGATCTTGATTTCCTTTTCCTTAGAGTGGATTTAATTTCTCAAGTCACAAAAAATCTTGCTAGAGGCCACTGATCTAAGCGTCCCACGAATGAGGAGGTGTTTGGATCTCATGTATACACACGCAAGTTTGTCATTGATGAGTTTCAAACCAGTATTCTTCAGATGGTTGCGCATGAAAATCATTATGATAAAGGATTATCCATATGTAGGGATGGATTTCTGTAGAGACCTAGAGCTCAAGCTTCCTGATGGCGAGCGATGGGGTGCCATAGGTTAAAAAAAAAAGAAAACATTTTGATCTTTTTTTTCTTTTAGGTTTTACAATTTTTTTTTGTAATTTTTTGATGTATCTGAGACCCATTCGAATTGTGGGTTCTTGTTATCTTCATCATGCAGGAAACCCAAAAAATTCACCAGCAAAAGTACATGTTGTTGTATCAAGATGAGAGGTACTACAATATCTCAATGTGGTCGAGACCGTTACAAAGGTTGAATGTCACATGGAGGGGTTGACCCACAACATATATGAGAGTAGGGTCGATGAAATTCTGAATGAGACTACAATGACATACTATTTGCGTGCCTGTCCATATCAACCAACTATTGTGCAAGATGGCTCGTGCAGTGGTGTGCTACCATGAGCATTATGATTAGTCTACTAGGAGACTTATAGACATATTTTTACTGCATTTATATTTTGATATGAAAGACCGTATGACCATATGTGTCTCGTGCACAAATTTTGTAAAACCAAACTCCGATATATATATATATATATATATATATATATATATATATATATATATATATATACAACTATCTTCAATATTTATTATGGGTCTATTATCTCTTTCAATTTATGTGATTTGTATTGAATTTATTTTACATGTGTCGCAAATGTCTATCTAAAACATGATTAGCCAATTCATCTGCAATGTATTTAGATTCCTAGAAATGTGTTGATATTGGATGAAATCAAAATATCTTTCCAGAAGGCGAACCCTCAAGAATATATGAAGCATAGTTGTACTTCTAACTAAATATACGTTATTCAACCGTAGTACTACAAGTTGTGAGTCGAGTCTGATAATTATACGACATATACCATGAGAAATAACATTAGAAAATAGTTCGATCACTACACTATTTTCAACGAAGTTATTTGTAGAGAAAAGTATACAAATCACTTGTAAACTCACTAACTCACCATTCATAGCACATATAACCCATGCCGCGGAAGAGAGGTTTCGAGTACTACAACTAGTGCCATCAGCATAACCAACATATGGTTCGAGGGATGCTAAAATTTGACAACCAAATGTAAACATAATTAACAAAAACCATAGGAAACTATGAAGGGAACACACTACAAACACACTCAACGCACCTATAACATGTACACAATGCACTACGCAAAACTCAAGCACAATATTTCTTAAGGTACAATCCATTTCTAGGCTACACCAGGGGAACTCCATCAAAATAAATAAGCTCAAAGGCCCCTTTAGCAAGAACACATTTGAAAATGTATGGACCTAGCCACATTTTATTGAACTTCCCTAATCCTAATTTATCAAATACCTGATTGTATAACAAGACAAGGTATCCTTCCGAGAATACATGAGGCTTGGCACTTTTGTCATATTGCACCTTGATACGTTTCTTATGCGCTTTATTAGCGATCGCAACATTGTTTTGGGTTTCATCTAAGCGCATTATATGGAAGAGACATTCATCTTCCACGGAAGTGGCATGGAGGAGTTTGACAAACATAATTTCACAATCAATTGGAAGGATTTATTCCAGACCATAAACCAATTGGAATGGTGTGAACTTGGTAGCACTCCTAATAGAGGTTCGATACACTCACAAGGTTACATAAAGGATAAGATGCTCGTCTGATTTGTGGTCTCCTATCATATGTTGAAGCATATTTTTGAAAACTTTATTGATTGCCTCAATTTTCCCATTCGTTTGAGGGTAGTAGGGAGTGGAACTCTCATGGGAGAGAACCAACGTGGTTGTCATTTCATACATCATGTGAGTGTGAAATTTTTTTCCATGGTCTGTAACTACAACGTATGGAACAAAAAATGTGAAATGACGTGGTTGAATAAAAATAGAGCAACTGTTTCACCGATATTATTGTATGTAGGCATTGCCTCAGCCCACTTGGTAAAATCATCAACTGCTACAACGATATAGCCATACCTCCCGATCGAGTGAGGGTTACATGTCATGAAATCAATGCCCCATTTCAAAAATAATACAATGATGATAATAGGATGAAAAGGAGTGAGTGGAGCACAAGCCTTACAATCGTATATCTGGCATGCATGAAAATTTTGGATGGTGAGGATGTAGTCATGAAACATGGTAGGCCAAAAGCAACCAACATGCAGTATCTTCTGTGCGGTGGCATAACTAGACATATGAACACCACATGCCCTAGAATATAATTCACTTAAGACTTTCTCAACCTCCTCATGAGTGAGTCACCTTCAAAATACCATATCGATACCATGATGATAAAGGGTGTCACTGATTATAATGTAATTTTGGCTTGATATCGAATAAATTACTGGTTAGAGTGAGATGTATCAGACCAAAAAGTATGGGCTTGGAGATATATGATAATGTATTTTTACAATGGTTCAGATGATGAAATTAGGAACAACAACTCGTACAGAATAAAATCACTAGATTTTGTCTCAGTTTCAGCAGTGGGAAGGTCGCAAATTAGCTCAACAAAAACTAAGGATTTATTTGACTTGGATTTGATGAATTTAAAATCAAACTCCTGTAAGATGAAAATCCACTTGGAGTAATTTTCCCCCAACAATTTTCGTGATAATATGTACGTCATGGGGTTGCAATCGAAAAAAACCATATTCCTACGAAGTAGTATGTAATGGTGAAGTCTCTGGATAGCTTAGAAAATTTCCAAAGCTAACTTTTCGACATAAGTATACTTGAATTCGGTACTGTTGAGATTCTGACTCAAGTAATAAATAGGATGTTTAGTTCCTACATCATCCTCCTAGACCAATACCATAAAAATGGTAATATCTATAGCGACAAGGTTCAAGAAATAATCACATTTGTAATCTAGGGGATTTAAAAGGGATGCCCAAATGAGAACATATTTCAAGACATCAAAAATTATTTTAGAAATGTTGTCCAAATGGAAGGGAACCCATTTCTTTAAAAATCGATTAAATCCTTTGGTAAGTTCACATAGTTGGGAATGAACCTCCGAAGAAAGTCAACCTTCCCTTGGAGTCGTTGAAGCTAAAGAAGGGAAGAGAAAGCAGGAAGACTGATGATTGCCTAGAATTTAAATGGATCAATGCAAATTTTATGTTTCGATACCATGAAACCAATAAGTCGATCGAAACTTACACAAAAAACACACTTGTGTGTATTGGGTCGAATATTATAATGTCTACATCATAAAAATATGTCCCTAAGATGCATTGGGTGATCAAATCGATGTTTAGAATGAGCAGGAAAATCGTCCAATATGGTTGCACAATATGTTTGATGTTGTGGAAGGTGTAATTAATTTCACTCTGAAACGTAGCCCCAACATTCTTCAATCAGAAAGGGAGATTTTGGTACACAAATGTGACCCAGGGACAAATGAACATATATTTATGTTGGTCCGCTGGGAGAATGTTGATTTAATTATAGCCATAAGAACCATTGATAAATGAAAATATCTCATAGATGAAATAATCATCAATAATATGGTGGATGAATGGGGTGTGATAATTGTCCTTAGGAAAAGCACTATTGATGCCCCAATAATAGACACACACACGAATTGTTCCATTTTTCTTCATGATAGGAACAATGTTAGACACCCAATTAGTTAAAGTGGTAGGTGAAACCAACGCATAGAAATTTTTCAAAGTTGGTTTTGATAGCGAAAAGATTATTGGGATGGACCAGGCAGAGCCACTACCGAATTGGTTTAACATCAAGGTACGCCTTAATTTCATGCACAACAATGTTCAGATTGATACTTGTCATTTATTCATAATACTAGGAGAAAACATCTCAAAAGTCTTGGAATAGGACTCTATAAGTATTGATCTCGTCGAGATAGAAAGACACACCGATATGTAGATTCTAGACAATTTTGGGTTTGATAGAAATTTCGAGAGGGATAGTCTCTTCAATGTTTGACAAGTTCTTGTTAGAATCGACATCATTGATGGATACAAAATTCATAGAAAACTCAATGACATTGGGTCAATACAGTTTGGTAAGTTTATCCTCGAAGGAATCTAGAAAGGAGGAACAATGATGATAATTGTCCCATGGAATATCATCTAGCATCATGATCTCCATGATCCTCCCATCGATAGGAAATGTATGAGAGAAAGAATCAGAGGATGTGCTGTAATATAAAGAATGGTCAACCTAATTGATTGATGAGGAGAGGGTAGAGTGTGCCACACAGGTCGAATAAATAGCTCCATAGTTGAGCTCAATGGGACTAAGCAACATATGACCACCAAAAGTATTAAGGTTAGATTCATATGGCACTATCCAAGGATCAACTAGAATATCACAATAATATATTATGTTGAAATAGGAAACCAAAGTAGAGATGTTGGGAAATTAAGGAGGAGGAAGCGAAAATATTTCCATGAGAGAGGAATCCTTAAGAAATCCAACCCTGACATGTTGATATGGGAGTGGGGTTTCCCCTATGAGAGGGGCACTTCTAGTAACTTGAGAACTAGAGGAAAATAAAGTGAGTTGATCAATGGCTACTATAATTCCTTTATGAGGAAAATCGACCATTCTAAAATATGTCGAAACAACAACAACCATAACATAGGCCAATGTACAACCCAATAGAATATTATAATCTAGAAGTATGTTGATAACTTCGAATTCTACTGATATGGTCTTGATGCATAATTCTACTTGTAGATAATTCAAAATGCCACATGGTTTATAACTTCTTCCATCAAAATCCTTCAGAGTGGTCAGAGACTAACTTAATTGGGAAGAAATAATGGCCTTCTAGCAAGACATGGACATAATACAGGTTGAGTTTCCCTCATCCACAATGGAACGGTGGATACTCTTACCACGAACAACAACCTGGATCATGAAATATAATTGAGTCAGAAGTTGAGGTATATAGTTATGATGGTTAAAAAATACTAGGTTAGAATCCAAGGGATCAAGACACCCAATTTCTAATAAAAAAACATACTTTTGAAGGGAAAATTTTGCAGTACGTCAAGGGTCAATATAGATAAAGGAGCCTGAGCCAGATCCTCAACTATGTTATAATTGTAAGCAGCTATTGCATGAGGGTTGAATGTATATTTATGGATAAATAATTTAGGAGGCTTAATCATTAACTCAATAGGTATGACATTGGGAGTAGGATTCGATGGATATGTAGTCAAAATAGTAGGTTGATCATTAGACTGACCATTCGAGGGATTCACATTATCATAGTATTTATTTTGGGTGGCCACCATAACATAATTTTGGGGCTTAGCAAAGGAAAAAATCAAAACTGATTTAGAGGAAGTGGGATCTCGGGAAACCATCATTAGAGAACTTTTGAGGTCTAAAATGGGCCTCCTAAGAAAAATGTACAACCAAAATAAACTTTATACAAACCAATAGGATTCAAGATGATGATTTCAACCATGTGGGTTGATTCACCGTTTTTGGGGTAAAAAAGTAAAAATATTAAAAAATAATAAAATAATAAAACTATTTTTTCAACTTGTATCTACAACTTATCTACCTAAGTTTTTACTCAAATTTCAAGCAGGAGTACTTGTTCGATGAAAAATTTAATTCCTTATCCAAGGAGTACCCATGTTGCATACTTTCGATGGACCCTGCTACACGAAAAATGAGAAATACATGAAAAACATGATTGCAATCACATTTTTTCATGTAGAAAGGTCCATCGAAAGTATGCAACATGGGTACTCCTTGGATGAGGAATCAAATTTTGCATCCAACAAGTGTTCCTGTTCAAAATTTGAGTAAACCCACAGGGATATAAGTTGAAAATACGAGCTGAAAAATAAATTTTTTTCCCTCTAAAATTTGACGATGTAATCTAATATTATTTTATTATTTCCACTATTATTTTATAATTTCCTTAGGAGGCCCATTTTAGATCTCAAAATGCCTTTAATGATTAGTCTCCTGATTTGGAAGCAAATTTGTCAACATAACGGGTGTTGTGGATGATTTAAGGAAATTGTTCACTTCTACTCAGTGTGGAAAATCACAATTGAAATGATCCTCATTACAAATCAAACATGGGTAACTAGGTTTCCGCTTTTCTTCAAAAGACTGATTTTTTATTTTTTAAATCCTGCGTAGGGTTATCTTTCTTCTTTTTACCTTTTCCTTTATTTTTACTTCCTGGTTTTTAGATTTTCCTTTGGAATATTTAACGAAATTGATCTTGGAAGTAGAATCTGTAGGAGTGGAAGGAGGGATCTGAGTAGCCATAGAAAGAGTTGAAACATATGTTTTACTCATCGATTGCAAGCTGGAAAAACCAATCATGCCATCGAAGACATGCTATTCTTTAATAGGAGGTTGAGGAACAATACTGGAAGGTCATGGAGAATTTTGTATTTTATCATAAAGCATGCCAGATTGGTGTAAATGAGATCTAAATACTAGACATGAGCAATTACCTGCTCTTCGTTCATGACTCCTCCCTTGGCAACGTCTTCTACGATAGATGGAAACAAAGACTTAATGAACTAGTCAGCTAAAAATTGGCAAGGAACAAAAGTTTTAACCAAACGACTACTGCTTTGTCACTCATGAATGTGATCAAAGATGTGAGTTGCATCAATTTGTTTTAAATTGGTCATTCCAGCCTCATATCTAATTGGTAACGGGATATGTGTTAGGAATTTGGCAGCCAAGGTGCTGGAATTATTGAACGAAGCTCATGGTAGTTCAATATACCATTTTTCTTCCATACCGATGAATGTACACTGGAAAAGATGTAAACAAACATAATCATCATTAAGAGAGTTCAAAGAACACCATAAGTGATAAGTCATCACGTGTGTCAATGGGTATACTCCAGGGTTTCCATTGAATTTAGGAATATCATTGGGAATTTTTTTAGGAATAACCGACCACCAAGGAGGATGAGCTATGGGATCATTGGTGAGCCTAGTTAGATCCGACAATTCGAGGGTTTCTACAAATGGAAACCGCCTGTTGAGGTCCTGTGGAGGGTATCCTGGGTAAGATGGGATAGGTTGAGAAAAAATTATCTGTGTTTCGGGATAGGGAGGATTTTGATAACCAGAAAACACATAACCTTGCTTCCCAACTCTAAGATTATATTGTAAAGGTTGAAACAACTGGGTTTGGCTTTGTTGACCGTAAGGTATTTGAGGTATACCTTGATACAATTGATACTGTTTCCCTATGGGATTTGGCATCATCCCAACATAAGGTGGGCTAGGTTGTGCCTGTGCCATCCCCATTTGAATTTTAGGAATGGCTTGACCAAGTGGTTGTGATTGTAAATTACCTTGAAAAGGCTGGGTATATATGGCTTGAGAGGCGCCGGATACCGACGAAATAGATTTAGTTAAAGATGAATTTTGTTAAGGCTAGCTTGCATTCAGTTGAGATTGAAAAAGTTGAGGTATGGGCTGTTGAACAAGAACTTGAGATGTAGGTGGAACATGTTGAGAAACTAAAGATGAAGCCACAACCAAACCAAGTTGTATGGCCATGGTAGGTTTACAAACATTAGAAACCATCCCTGCATGTGGAGGAATCATAGGAGGCTGAGCACTAACTTCAGGAGATGGAAATATCCCTACAAAAGGTCCCCCCCCCTCCCCCCACTCACCTAAAGAGCAGGATAAGACAGAGGAAATTCCCCCCCAAGAGGATGGTTCCCAATAGGAAGTGGATTGGGTTGTTGTAGGTGTCCATATCCACTAACATATGGACCAACCTGCTACTGAACTGTAGGAGTAAATGGAGGAGGAAGAGAATATTATGTAGCACTCACCAAAGAAGTACCATATAGGATTCCAAATGTGGAGGACATGGGATAGGTCCATGGATTAGATGTTGTTCTAGAAAAGGTACTAGACAATGATAGATAACCAGGCGGGACGAACTTGCCACCATACAAATGTGTCTCTAGTGATGTTATGAACATGGATGAAGTTGCAACATGGGTTTTCTTAGGCATAATAGTAGATACATGCTGAGGAAACATAGAATATTTAGTTAGGGTTAATTATACCAAAAAATATTGCCAAGGGAAATTCAAGGGTGAGTTTAAAGGAAAATAACCAAACAAAGGAGCTTGAAATAGAGTATGAAGAGAAGGAAAAGGATGGGCCTGATAAAAGTGAGTCCGTAATCAAATACGAGAGGAGGGTTGAGGCTCTTCCTGTGGAATCTATTCGATAGTCACAAGACCAGGTGGAAGTGGTTCAAAATTAGGTCCAAGATATATAATTTTTGGTTGGGTATGAGATAGATGAAGGGAAGATGAAAGTCCTGAAGTAATAGATGCAGTTAACTAAGGTACCTCAGGTTTTATAAGATCAGGTTGTGTTGTATATGATTAAGTATAGTCAGGTTCAATAACCTCAGCTAACGATATTTCAGGTTCTTCTATTTTGATTTTGTCAAACTCAACAGGAAATGGAGAGATATCTCTGGTTTAATACTCATAGGAAAAAATGATTCTGGTGGAGGACCAGAAGTAATAGCTCCTCAAGTACTAGATTTGTTAGTATGCATATATTTTTTCTTCTGATGATGACCAAGAGTTGCCTCAGGTGGAAGAGGAGGCTTATTTTGCATTCCACGTGAATGATGGGGTATAGTGTTTTGTTCTTCCACATTGGTTTAATAAATTTTAAAAATTAAAAATAAAAATAAATCAAAGAGGGTAATCTAGGCATAAATGTTTACCAAGTAACTGTGAACTGCAATATACCACCTTGGATAACTAAGTATTTATGTACGGGCAGGAAATATCCCCGAATGTTGTGTTCGATGTATCACAATATACAAGGTGGCCAACTCGATTACCTATAGTGAGGATAAACCTATGGTGGACTTCTAAAATATACTCGACGATACGTGGAAGTGCAATTTATGTTAGTGTTTTCTGATGCATAATCATATGATGAGAGAATTCCCATATCCTTTTCATGTATGGATCACCATCCAATATTCCTCGAGGTATGCGGAGAATGATCCGACACACCTACATATGTGGAACGTGATATCACCCCCGATATGCAACAATAGAAAAAAGAGTCAACTCCTATGTTTATAGACTTCAGAACATGTCTCTAGTCTAGACATCTAGATGTTTGCGTTAAATTTTGAAATTCTCCTTAAGATTGATTCAATAAATTTTAAAGTTAATCTTGAATTAAGTTTCAATTTTCAAGGATCACCACGAATTTCACCCAATATCCTAAAAATGAAATATATCATTATGAAATGAAACTTTTATTTTAAATGAAAATCTATGTATGGGAGGGAAGAGAACAAAGAGTATGCAACATAAAATATGCAACAATAAGGATTGTTAATCAATTCCCCTAATACAAATTCTCCTAATTCCAATTTCACACACAACCCTAGATGCAATGCATGATGCATAATATTTTTCTTTTCAATTCCACTTAATTTTCAGATGAAAAATAAGATATTTTCCTAATCACTGATAAAATATTTTTTTCTTTTCAGAATGATGACTGAAACACTAATTCCTTAAAGCAATGCAATGATCAAGAAATCAGTTTTGTAATGACCTAAATGACAAGAACAAATAAAAATCTAAACAAAATCTTATGAAAGGCACTCAAAACTAAAAGAAAACAAGGCGAAGGATTCTAAGAGACTAAGGCACACTCAAGGACACAAGGAGGACTAATTGGAACAAAATTAATCAGATCGAAAATCATAAAAAGGATTTTTTTACATGAAACAAGGGTCAGCATAGGTGCAAATATGCTACCAATGCTCTGCAACGCAGGTGCAAATAGGTTACCAATGCTCTGCAACACAGGTGTAGAGAAGGCCAAGGAGTGTTGTAATGATTTGTCTCTAGACCAAGGGGAGAGTTGATCAAGGTAAAGCTATTTTATGACACAAAAATCAAATGAACCTCAATGAAAGGTCTTCCTGGGGTCAATTCAAACTGAGTGAGGCAATGGAGGTATGTTTAAGAGGTGAAACAAGTAGAAGGGACAAGGAAACCACTAAGGGAAAGAAACGATCCCTAGTGGAGTTGCCAATTTATTATATGGAATTTACGACTGTAGACATAAGTATCTTCCCTAGACCTAGTGGACTGGTCTAGAACAACAGAAAGTAAAGAATTTAAAGTTTACCTTAGAGAAATTGAAGACCGAAAAGAGGTTTACTTGGAATTCATCACAAGATTTACTCTCCTCTCGGCTTGTAAGCTCCAATAGTAGCTCTGATTGCTATAGTTATAACCTGTACATACAATCATAACAAGACAAATATCTATGACATATATGTAGCATTATCCAATTACTCTATTTAATGAATCAACAAAGCATTGAAACATGTGAATGTAAACATAAAATAACACATTTAGTAAAGTGATATAATCTTTGTATTAATATTAATAGGATAGAGTTTACAACCAAGAATAGTAATTGCTCTTGTAGAGATCTCCCCAAGTTACCTTGTCTTTCCTTGTCACAAAACACACCTCAATGTCACACTAATGCATGAATATGATGAATCTCTTAATTCCGTAGCATGAGGGCATGATCAATCTCCAAAATAAAACCCCGATGTTGTAGATTGTTGTAAATTTATAGGAGAGTGTGGTAGTTTAGGAATTATTGTCCATTTACCAATCTAGGCTTGAGATCCACTCTTGATGGGAGGATGAGATCAAGGGATAAGAGGTGAAATATCCAAGGTAGGATCAGATAGCATTTGAGATTCTTATCCAAGGTAGATGGTTAAAACAAATCCTGGAAGCTTCTAGAAGAGGAAGCTTTGGGATCCTTTTTAATTTTCTTGAACTTATAGAATCAACGTACCCTCAACAAGGGAAAAGTTGTTGTTGATCAACGCTGGTGCAGAAGGAGAAACCTACTATTTAACGTAGGTCCCTAAAGGGCAAGGTGCGTAGGGGCTTAAAAGCACTGTTTTGGAGCAGTTAGACCCAAAAAATCATGCATTTGAAGGGTCATGCTTAGGGATTTGTGTAGGGATGATGACAACGTGTTCACATATGATGATCAATCCAATTTGTATGCTTGTTTATCATATGCAATAAAATGGCCTACAACAAAGCTTATTTTTCTACTCTATATGAGAAAATGCAAAGGGTTATGTGATGTCAATTTTCCAATGTAGCCATGCCATCTCTTTTATTACATCATATGTTCTTCTCTTCTATTTTATTAGTAACTAAAACAAGGATATGTCAAAAATAATATGATTATTAGCTGGGATAAATATTACTATTTACAAAGCATAAGGACCACCTCACGTAGATAAATATAAACACTTAAATAATGCCAAAATTTACATTTGAATCTGCAATATTCTATCCAAAATTGAATGGGGATGCAGTATGTCAAAGATGAATCATCCTTTCTCCAAGAAAGGTCTTCATGTTGCATCCCTTCATTTCAAAGCGCAGATCTACATACTGTAATGGTCAATTTCTTAGGCCTCCATGTACAATGTTAGTTCTAATAACTTGAGAGGGATGCTCTAAAAAAATGCAAAGTACCTTTATAGGATTCCCACAAATGTGAAGAAAATATGAGAGATTTTGAGGTTTACCAATAAAAAATAAAATAAATAAAAAATTTGAGTCAATTTTATGACTCCCTTTCCTTTTACATACTCATAGTTGCTACAACAAGACAAAACTTGAATTCCTTCTAACCCCATGCAGATTTTTGCATCAAAAACATGTCTTCCAACAAGATCTTCAATGATAAAATGAGGAATAAATGCATGATGAGAAGACCAGTAAAATATGCAAGCCTCGTGCAACTTACAACCATAAAATTATCCTCAAATTCTAAACTTTGGCACATAATTTGTTGCAATATAAAGGATATAATGAGTGAAAAATCTCTACATTTTATTTTTTGACAACTAGCTCCTCGCTTTGGAATTTTTTAAAACTATACATGAGAAAACACGGTTGGAAATTAACAATATATTTTTCTACAAATGTAATTTCTGAATTTTTTTAATCCAAAGGTAAAATAAGCTTGATATCTTTGGGATTCCTTCTCATTACTACGTGAAGACATAGATAATTTGAAAGCAAATCACTCTCCAAGTTTCTAGTTTCACTATTTTTTTTTCAAGTCTTTAAGAAAAATATCACTAAGTTCAAAATTTTGAAGAGGAACATTTCTTGCCATACCCTTGTCTTCATGGCATGATGGCATTAAGGATTAATGAGCTTCTTCATGAGAATATTCTTGATGCACTTGGGCTTACATGGATTCTTGGGACCCTTCATTTTCAATGAAATATTTTTAGGCACTTCTTCAAAATCTACCTTCTTCTTGCCTTATTTTTCATCTTCCTTTTTATATGTGGGGTTATAATATTCAAGAAAAGATTATATCAAACCTGCAATAGATGATATTTCCTTTGGTATATCACAAGTTTTGATCCAAGTTCTTAAGTTTTCTTCTAGAGAGTACAAAAAGAGTCTTATTATGACATCTTCATGTGTTAGATTAAGATTTGAGACAAATTTCAAAAATGAAATTACATGAGAAATAGTCAAATTACAATCACCCTCATATTTTGGAATGCTATCATTCCAATTTGGAGGAAAATAACTAGGATACCTCATGATACCTATCACATTAAAAGATGGATACAAAACATGGAAGGACCATGATGATATAAAAGTAAAACTTGATATGAAATCTAAAAATAACAACATGATAACATCTCATAGAAAAAACCAATGGAGTTTCCCAAGGCTAGTTCTTCAAATGTCTACTTATTTTCCTCACCTCCAAAATATATAATCCTTAATAACTGGAGTTTCCATACACCATCATCAAAATACTATGAAGCATAGTCTTCAATATTTTTGGGAAATGGAATTTATCCTTAGCAATGATATGGAAATGTTGCCACTCAATTTGTGATAGTTAGAGCATAGAAGCCCCGAGCACCTATATGATATATTTGGGTACCTAGGATGTTAGCCACGATCACCTCGCTAATTCTTTTATGTTGGTTTAACCCTATATAGTTAATTTCCAAAAACATATTCATAACAAAAACATAAAAGATGCAATGAAAGACACATACATTGAACATGGAGATATGTATATCTCACTATGTATACAATATGTATATCTCACTACATCCACAAACCCCGAATATATTAACCCTATATTAGAATACAATTGTAGTTCTTTAACAAGAATTATAAAACCATGGACTAAACCATTGTGCAACACAAAACTGCTAAAAGAAAAAACTATATATTGTAAACCATGAAAAATGGATACAAAAGACCACCCAATTGTTTTATTTTTTGGCTAGAAATCATATGTGGGGCTAGTCATGCAAAGGGTATAATACATACTGAACATCCTATGCTCTTTACTTTAACTCTCCTCTAACTCAAGGGAGACTTCCTTAATTAGGATTGTTTCCAACTAAAGCTATGTAAGGTGATGTGAAGACTAATTGCCATCAAAACATGTTTGAAAATGTTGCAGAAAACATGGATGAGAGGACAGAAAATTAGAGCCTAATCCATTGGATTAGTGAAGTCATAACAAGATTCAAATGAGAAACTATTCTAAAGTTGGTAAAAAAACACCATCGCTAAAGAATATAAATTCAAAGTGATCTTATCCCTGTTTTCCTTATTTTCTTATGTTGCAAAAGTATATTCAAGAAAAATAATGAAACATATACCATTGAATACTACAAGAGATTAATCCTATTAAAAACAATGTCAAAATGCATTCATCTAAAACTAGAAAAAAAAAATACAAGCATGCACCTTATTCTAATGATAATTAAAAACATTGTCAAAGTGCATTCATATAAACCTAGAGAAAAAAGTGCAAGCATACACCTTATTCCCATGATAACCTAAAGTGAAAATAGAAAAAGTATACCAAGTTCTTCCCTTTAAACATATATCTAAATATTACCAGAAGTAAATAAATAGCAATAATAATATATAAAATTTCCTCACCCACAATAAAATTGTAAAACCTCTTAAAACAATAAAAAAATTTGTTATTACACCTTTAAGAGATTCTCCAAAATCCAAGCATACCTCAAAAGTGAGGGAAGTGGACTTAGAGTCTTGTGCTTCACCCTTTACCATTAAAAAATATAATCTCCCCTTTAACAAACTGAAAATTCACAACTTCTCAATGTAGTTGTGCTTAATTTAGTTAATTTGCTAGCTATGCTTGGGTTGGTCTCATGTGAAAAAAAACCTTTAATTCGTGGAAAATATTCAATTTGGCTGCACCGTAGAATGAAGTAGACCCACCAGACCCACCACTGTCCTATCTATTCCATGTGCCATGTGAATGGGTTGAGTAAAGCTTTCAATTGAATGAGATATGTAAGCGACTCCATGAATGAGATATGTAAGCGACTCGCTTATATGATGACGCTGACCCATAATCATTTAACATTACTAAATTAAAAACCACGTCCATCCCATATCATGTGAGGCAACCATTGCATAGATTAAGTGATGGTCCCCACTCCTTTTAACTCGATGAATGAGATACATAATCGTGTTATATGACCAGACAAATCCATAATAAATTTAACATTACTAAATTTAAAACCCACATCCATCCATATTGCCATTTTTGACCAAGCCATTGCATAGATTAAGTATTTGGTGACTCTACAATGATGTTGTAATAACACATCCATTGTATGTGAGGGTGAATATTTTTATAAATAAAAAACAGTGGTTGAAGGTTGCATAAATTTAAATGTATAAAAAAGATTTCTAAATGTGGTAGGTTAGTATAACTATATTAATAAATGTGATTGATATAGGTTGATAGATATATATCAATTACATGTACAACTATATTAGTAAATGTGATTGAAATATATATATCAATCTTATATCTATCTCTATATTAGTAAATGTAGTTGAAACACATATACCAATTCTATATCTATCTATATCCTATATTAATAAATGTGATTGATATATATATATATTTATCGACATATATCAATCACATGCACAACTATATTAACAAATGTGGTTGAAACACCTCAATAAACGTTACTAATATAGATTTAACATTTATATTAATATCGATATTGATAAATATATAACAATAACAATAACAAGAGTATTATAAAATAATAATAATAATTAATAAAAATAATAATAATAATAATAATTAAAATTTTAAACCTAAAGCATTAATAATAATTATAATATAATAAATAAAATTAATAATAGTGAAAATAAATAATAATAGTAATAATAATAATAATTATTATATTAAATCTAAGGGATTAATAAAATCAAGAGATGCATATTATAAACTCTACGGATTAAAACCTAGGAATTATTTAATAATGATAATAATGATAAACCTAATGTATTAATATTATAAATCTAGCACAACCACATTAATAAATGTGGTTGACCATGGTTCATTTTCATATTGATACAAAGTTTGTCATAATGCCACGTTGGACCATGGTTGATTTTCATATTGAGAAAATCTCTGTCAAAATGTGACTTGGACAATGGTTGATTTTCATATTGATAAATTATTTGTCACAATGTGACGTTGGACCATGATGGACCGAGATGATAAAACCAATGATTTATATTAAACCCAAAAATTAATATTATAAACCCAAGGGATTAATACTAAAAAATCAAGGGATTATAAACCCAAGGGAATAATATTAAACCCATGGGAATATTATTAAAACCAAGGTATGTAAACCCTAAGATAAATATTATAAACCCTAAACTAAACATGGTTGACCATGGTTGATTTTTATATTGAGACAATCTTTGTCATAATGTGAAATTGGACCATGCTTGAACATAGTTGACCATGATTGATTTTCATATGGAGACAATCTTTGTCACAATGCAACGTTGGACCATGGTTGATTTTCATATTGAGAAAATCTTTGTCACAATGTGACGTTGGACCATGGTCGATAAAGATTATAAACCCAAGGATTTATATTAAACTGGAATATTAATATTACAAATCGAAGGGATTAATACTAAAAACCCAAGGGATTATAAAATCAAGGGATTAATACTATAAACCCGAGTTATGTAAAACCTAAGATAAATATTATAAACTCTAAAATAAACGTGCTTTCAATATTGATACAATCTTTTTCATAGTGCAACATTGGACCATGGTTGACCATAGTTGACCATGATTTATTTTCATATGGAGACAATCTTTCTCTCAATGCGATGTAGGACCATGGTTGATTTTCATATTGAGAAAATCTTTGTCACAATGTCACGTTGGACCATGGCTGATTTTCATATTGAAAAATATTTGTCATAATGTGACATTGGACCATGGTCGACCAAGATTATACACCCAAGTATTTATATTAAACCTAAATATTAATATTAGAAACCCAAGGGATTAATACTAAAAACCCAAGGGATTATAAAACCAAGGGAACAATATTAAACCCAAGGGATTAATAATATAAACCCAAGGTATGTAAACCCTAAGATAAATATTATAAACCCTAAAATAAACATGGTTGACCATGGTTGATTTTCCTATTGATACAATATTTTTCATAATGTGACGTTGGACCATGATTTCCCATATGATCAGTATGAGATCTTAACGAAAATTTGCTTGAGGGTTTGTAAATTGCAAGTGTTAAAAATGAGTTTTATGAGCCTTTATGTTAAATTCTTAAACACATACAACATGAATTTAAAACTCTAAAATAACATAAACAATAGAAAAATGCACCATAAAAATTACCACAACACAACAAGTGATGAAGGAGTTCACCCCTCCTAGGCTATATGTCCTTGGTCCAGCTTTCAATAGCTTGGCCCTATATAATTGTGCTCAAAATGGTGATTACATACATTTACAATACTCAAATGACTTCAAAACCTGTTCCATCAACTTCAGAACTATAAAAAATGCCTGCCTACCCTCTTTTTGCTCCAAAAATGGTCAAAAACTGAAGAAGTTATGAGCCTCCCTAGTTTTGCTACTAACAGCACCAAAAATTCCACAAAATCTGGAAATGTCGTACAAATTCACCCTAATTTCAGCTAACTGAGCACCATTTTCGGATAGTTAAAATTCCCAATAACGCCTAAAATCCACATTTTTAACCATATTAATATTGTTGAATTATTATTTTTTAATTAAAAAAATCGGGCGGCATATCTCCATGCCCTCGGTCCTGAGCAATGGTCATACGGTGTATTGTTTGCGGGGACCAAGGCTAAGCCCTGGTCCCTTACCCAACTATGCCACGACAAAAAATTTACCATAAGGTTTGCGACTCTAGTTTAGCAAGGCTTGCGATAGAACGACTGGTGAAGACTTGGCACTGTTTGGAGAGAAGTCATGGTTTTGATTCTGATGCAAGTATAGTTTGGACCTTAACAAAATTTTGGTAGCCCTCCTCCAATTGGGCCATGTGGCAACATGTGGTTGGCCACCAACCAACCAATGAAAAAATTACAAGCAACACCCATAGAAATCAGACAAGTGGTAATGCCTAATTGGCCCAACGAAGCCAGTCAACCTTGATCAGTCAACCATGCCCAGTCAACCGTACGGATTGCTGGCTAGGCAGCCTCCACAATTTTGCCAAAATTTTCCTTGTTTGGGAAAACAGACAGAACACGTTTTCGGGAGCATACGATGTCAGTTTTCCGCGAAACAAGTTGCACCAGATTCAAAACGATGATATATATGCGGTCATCCAGGTTCCACATCATTCCTAAAACTTTCATTTTTTAGCATATTTTTGAGCATGTGATCACACAAATTGACCATGATTGATTTTCATATGGATAAAATCTTTGTTAGAATGCGACATTGGACCATGGTTGATTTTCATATTAAGAAAATATTTGTCACAATGTGATGTTGCATCATGATCAACCAATATTATAAACCCAAGGATTTAAATTAAACCCAAATATTATTATTATAAACCGAAGGGATTAATACTAGAAACCCAAGGGATTAATATTATAGAATCAAGGTATGTAAACCCTAAGATAAATATTATAAACCCTAAAATAAACATGCTTGACCATGGTTTACCATGGTTGATTTCCATATTGAGACAATATTTGTCACAATGAAACATTAGACCATGATTGACCATAGTGAACCATGATTTATTTTCATATGGAGACAATCTTTGTTTCAATGCGATGTAGGAAGATTTTTTATTTTCGTATTGAGAAAATGTTTGTCACAATGTCACCTTGGACCATGGTTGATTTTAATATTGAGAAAATATTTGTCACAATGTGACTTGGACCAAGGTCAACCAAGATTATAAATCCAAAGATTTATATTAAACCCAAATATTAATATTATAAACCCAAGGGAATAATAAACCTAAGGGATTAATACTAAAAACCCAAGCGATTATAAACCCAAGGGAATAATATTAAACCTAAGGTATGTAAACCCTAAGATAAATATTATAAACCCTAAAATAAACATTGTTGACCATGCTTTACCATATTTAATTTTCATATTGATACAAACTTTGTCACAATGTGACTATGGTTATTGGTGATCATTGACCATGATTAACCATGGTTGATTTTCATATTGAGACAATCGTTGTGACAATGCGACGTTGGACCATGGTTGACCATGGTTGACAACGATTGATGATGTTCAACCATGGTCAATTTTCAGATTCAAACAATCTTTGTCACAATGTGACATTGGTCCATGGTTGGCCATGATTGACCATGGTTAACTAGGATTGACAATGGTTGACCATGATTGATTTTCCTATTGAGACAAATTTTTTCATAATGTGAAATTTGACCATGCTTGACCATGGTTTACTATGATTGAACATCGTTGACCATGATTTATTTTCATATTGAGACAATCTTTGTCACAATGTGACATTAGACGATGGTTGAACATGGTCAATGACGGTTGAACATGGTCAACGATGGTTGACCATGATTGATTTTCATATCGAAACAATCTTTATTAGAATGTGAAATTGAACCATGATTAACCATGTTTAATTTTAATATTGATCATAATTGACCATGGTTAAATATGATTGATTTCTATATTAACATAATTATTAAATATTGTATAAACATTACATTACATTGAACTATCTACCTAGTTCGTTAGTTCAATGTTAGTTATTAAACTATTTTATAAACAATACATTGATATATCAAAATCACCATCTATTAGCTTTATGTTAATTACTGCAATATGAAACTCTAGTCATGCTAATGAAATTTTGTGATAAATATTAATGGAGATCCATTGAATAAGTTTTTAAAAGTACATTAACTCATCCGAGTGAACATCCATTCATTTCATGTAAGAAATAATCATAAATTTTTCAAAGTTTATTATTATAATATAAAGACTTGTTGGATTGAACTTTTGATATAAATATCAATAAAGGTCTGTTGTATATTCATGTATATCCATAAACCAAAGGCACCATCCATTTTTCTGAAAAAAAATCTTCTTAAATATAAGAATAATGTTTCAAGTGATTTTTGTTGCGTGGATATCTTGTAAAACATAAAGAATTTTGCAAAATAGTAATAAAATATTTTTTTTATTAATTTTTTTTTTTTTTTTGTAAATAGGACTAATTCTATTAAGAAATCATATAGTACAAAGTGAAGTTTCAGTCAAGAGAATCTAGATAGCTGGGGAGCCAGAAATGATAAACTGTCGACCTCAATCCCATTGAGTAACCAAGAAATAAGAAAAAAGGATCAAGAGGAGTAACAAGGAAAAAAAATGAGATAGACACTAGAATCTACCCAGAATGGGTCGAATCCTCAACACAAATTTTTTTTCCTTTATTTTTGTTAACTTTGACCCATCCATCATGGTGCAGATGGGCTAGAACCACTTGAAGACCGTTTTTGACTGTGGGGAGAGTCTCCTTATCTGAATCGGAGGGGGAGGACTCATGAGTTTGTTTCTATGTATTTGAAGAAACATTGGGTCCATCAGGGCTAGCCAAGGGCATATCCTTCCTCTGCTTTGCAACCTCCACTTCTACTTTAGTCTCCTCCTCATCCGAGGTGAAGGAATCAATATCATCCATGGGGGGCAGATCACATGGTTTCTAGCTTCTAGATTTTGATTTGCGATTTCTTTTCTTCTTTTGGGCGAGGAACATGGTACAAGAGTTCTGAAGGTGCCCTGTTTGATGGTAGTGGTGGCATCGGAAGGTAGTTTTCTCATAGTCCAGGCTCTGTGTCCACAAGGAATCACCAACTTTGAGATTTTTTGATCGGGTAGACCTTTACTTATGTCTATTTCAGCGCATATTCTGCCATAGGTGTATATTCCTTTCTCCCCCCTAGAGGGATCTGTTGCTAGAAAGCGGTCCAGGGTGTTTCCAATTCCTTGAAAGACAGAAAAGTGCCATACATGCATGGGTAAGTTTGGAAGCCTAACCCAAATAGAAAGCTTGGTAATGACTGTTGTAGAGGGGTCGAAGTCTGGGAACTAGGGGTTGAGGAATAACCCAACCATTCCCCAAAACCATGGACCCCTAGTTAGGGATTTTTGATAATATTTACTAAAATAAAACACAACTATGAATAAACCCTTTGAGAAAAAGATAACATTGCTGTTGTTGTTCCAAGTGGAGTGAATCCATTGGTAGAGATATTTTGTGCGAGGCCATAATCCATTAAATCGGCATATAATGACAGATTCTACATACATTTGTAAATGATCTTCAAGAGTTGAATGGGAGATTTCTATAGAGGGGGTTTCCTCTAGTTTATCAACCAAGAAAGGCTTGGGAGCCTCATAGGGTGAGCAGCTTTCTTGGGAGGTTGTGCATGGACAACATCATTGTAGGAGAAAGCTGGAGCAGAGGATGGCTGCCCGACTTCTCCCCCTTGCAAGCGAAAGGTTAAAACTATAGAAGCATATCTTTCAATATTGTAAAATGAGAGGGGATGAGAGTCCTCTAGTTGTTTACCTCCATATAGAAATATATGAAAAGATGACGGAATCCCCAACCCGTGTTCAAGAGCATGCTAGATATTCTGCACCAAATCTATTGAGTTCACCCAATGAAGCATGGATTTGCTATAGAAAAGTGAGATCTCTATCTGAAAGAAAGGGGATGAGAGATCTAGGAAACCCTGGCTTCCATAGCGCATTCGAGAGGCCAGATTGGCGATCCTGGTTGACTCACTGCAACTAGAGGCAACCTCTTTACATTTTCCGAATCCCCTGGTGCAAAGGCTTCCTTGACAAGTAAAATCAAATATCACACACTAGAGAAATGAGCTGTTGGAGCACAGGGGCAGGCTAGTGCATGTGTTTCCTTGCTTGATGGTAGACTGTGCGTAGAGTTTCATGGTGTCCTTCGGGATTCCATCGGGGTAGGGAGCCATCCCAATCCATCCTGCGTGGCCACCATTGACCTGCACAGAAAATGAATCCGCTGCCATGTCTGCAACAAAGAGTGTGGAGCAATCTTTGATCCCAACGCATGCCTTCTTCCCTTGATCATTGGCGTAGATGCACTCATCCATGGGCCTGAGAGGAATCGGGGGTGTGATTGAGCTCTGGACTTCAGCATGTGCAAGGCCATGCTGAGGCTTAAATGCGGCGGGGAGAAGAGAGTCGCTTGAAAAAACCCTAGGGGGAGAAGAGAGTCATTAAAGTAATAAAAAGTTTACAGAGTACATGCTAAATGCATTCTATGTACTCATTAAACGTTTTATTACTTTTAATGAAAAGACACTCTATAAGATAGAATGCATTTAGCATGTACTCCGTAAATTTTTTATTACTTTAATGAAAAGTTTCAATATTTTCTCTAGAAAAAAAAAAAAACTATTTTTAAATATGTTAGATCTAAGACTTTTGCGATCCGTAATGTAGCCTTAAAAGTGCTTTCAGATTAATCACATCGTCAGGATTAGGTCGACGTTTCAAACCAGCTAATGTGGTTCATCCTCAGGACAAGGTGGAGAGACTAATCGATCTCAATGAATAAATAGAGGAGATGCATCATTTCTCGAAAATAGCCGTTGAGAACTAGCTGTTAAGAACTAGCCATTAAGAATAGCTGTTATTTCTACGCAGTGATTACGTAGCTCAGTTTGGTGTGGGTGATAGGAGTGAGGAGTGCAGAGCATATTCAACAGGAGATTTGGAGGGGAGGATAGCCACCTCCTACCATGGCATTTAGTAGCATTCTAGATAAAATTTCTAGCATATTACACCAGTGGTTCAATTTCCCCAGCAGAGCAACGTTCCAAGCCCAAGAGGGCCAATTTCCAAGGTCAAGCTTTCAGCAAACCCTTCACGAGTTTTGTGGGTTTTTTTAGGGGAGTCTGGTGTCCAATTCTTGGAATTTTCTGAGCACATGAGGAAACCCAAAAAACTGTCCGAAGTCAGCCAGCAGTAGCATTTTTTGGAATGGGAAACATAGTGATTGAGCCATGCAAAGCTACTTCCAGTAGAGATTTTTGCTAGGGTTCGAGTTTCCATTCAACCCGCCATCAGTAGGCCCAGGTGGAATTTCAGCCCCATACTTGTACTCTTTTCCGACATAATAATAAAATGGATCAACACTGATTTTGGCTCCATATTATGTGTTTAATGGTGTTTTTATTTTTTTTCCGTAATTTCTTGTCTATTTTGCCTTGTATTACTGTTTAATCCCAATTTGGGATATTACAAAAAAATTGGGGGCAACTCCTGTTTGGGTTGCTTGATTCACAACATCCATGGGATTCCTATTCCACCATTCTCTTATGAATTCAAATGGGTAAAATATTTCAATCATATTAGAACATCAATTAAAATCAAGCACAATTAATATTTCTAATCAAGGAGCATAACAAATCGAATAGCTATAGCATTCCTAGACCCTGCCTAGTAAATTTAAAGGGATATGTGGTTCCCAGCCTAGGCAACATGGTCAAGTATGTGTAGATAGTAGCTCGAAGCCTTGAGTTGTGCGCATGCCACCAGAGAGTTCCTTCTTGAGAAGTGATGGTGAATTTGTATGGGTAACTTCACCCTGGGTGAATGGGGCATTGTGTTTGAAATTCAGGTCCATCGGACCATCCTGTGCAGATTTTAAATACAAGCATAAACAATTTATTCTTTTTAACACGCAAGGCTAGATATATAATATCCTCTGCCGTTTAAAAAGACTAAAAATGCATTAACATCAATATGTTCTACTCTGGTTAGAGAGGTACCAGTGAATTGTAGCATTATATTGTGCCTAGTTGTGCACTTTGACTTTAAGTTTTGTTTTATTTTCTCACATGGAGAGTTGGACCTGGGAACTGTCCATTCATAGTGATGATATTGTACGTTCCACATAGTTTTTTCACAAGTATAGATCAAATATGAATTTGCGATTAACCAGACACAAACCATCCATTAGTTTAATGAGTGACGAGTAGAGATACCTGGGTATTATTACTCATACATAGTCAATGAGCAGAGGAAATTACTTAATGTAACGTTTCCCAGAGAAATTACCATAATTAAAATTTCATACAGAAGAATTTATGATACATCCATGTTAGTGACAGACAAATGAAGTGCATAGAGCGCTCAGAATAACAAAAACTGGGAATTTCACGTTAATGTTTATTTTGTCTTACACATAATCAATAGGGCTTTCCTATTATTTCTGTGTGTGTAGTATACATCAAAAAATGTATGTAAAAAAAGTTGATGCACCCCGGATGCTTCAAATCAGACAAGGCTTTTCACTTGCCTACCTTCACTAGTCTTCGTGGGCGGGAAATGAGACTTTGACTTGGGCCATTCAGTGGAAGTTTCTGTTTGTAACCTGATGATTCAATAAAACACGCAGGGATAATAGTCATCATGTGTGTAGGAAATAATAAGCTATTGGTCATGCACCACAGAAATCGACAGAGGGATAATAGTCATTGTGCATGCAAGAAATACTAAGTTGTTGGTTGTGCACTACAAAAATTGTCAGTATGAACACTGTTCGAAAGTGCAGTGAGTAAAATTGCTGGTGCGGAAAATGCATCCAATTAAACTACAGGTGTGTTGTCGGTTGCATTTTGTGGGTATTTTTAGATGGACCTGGTGAAATATACCAAAAACCAGTTGTGGTAAAATAATCAGATGTCAAGAAGAGAGGGTAACTGATGTAAAGATATACTAGAAACCAGTTATGGTATGAGAACCAGATGTCAAACGGAGAGGGTAATAGATGTAAAGCTGACAAAAGAAGTGTTGACTAAAATCAAAGGTGCACTCATTCAAAAGGAATACCTATTGGAATAATCAAACGAAGAGGGTAACAAATGTAAAGATGACACAAGAAGTGTTGACTAAAATCAAAGGTGCACTCATTCAAAAGGAATGCCTATCCATAATTATTTGTTAAAATTATTTTCGATGGAAATTAAATCTCGACCAAATTCAAATTATAATTTTTAAAATTATTCACTATGTAAATCAAATCCTGACCATTCGCCTAATTATCTTTAAAACAAATTTTAAATCGTTAAATGCGGATTGGAATATAACAAAATTTAATTTTTGACAGTTTTAAATATAGAAAAAATAGAATTATTAAAATTGGGTAAAGTGATTCCAATATAGGGAATCATATTGGAAAAACGCTAAGTATTAATGTACATGAAATGATTGATAAATACAGAGACACCTATGGGCTAAATATTGGTTTTAATGTACACGAAACGATTAATCAGTATGTTTTGTGTGAAAATATTGGGGTGCCCTTCTTTTTATATTTGTGGGATAATTGAATTGTTTCCCTAAAATAAACACATTAAGGTATCAATATTGGCCAACTTTCAATGTTATACTTTTATTTTCATTCCCCTACCCACTAATTTGCACTAAAGACTCTTCATTGTCATTTCCTAGTGAGTTTGGGTAAATAAAATGCAACAAAAAACTTGTAACATAAGCCACAACTCACCTATATACTATATAGGAAATTCACTAAAAAATTTCCCTGAAGAAAATCAAACAAATGAACTACAAACAATTACCGCGAAAAATCTTTTTCTTTTAATTACCATGCAACTAATTGATGACCCTGCATTAGTATTCATTTATTTTTGTGTAGGTTGGAAGGTTTAGTTCTTCCATGCAACATCTTATATTAATAAATAACAATATACAATAGATTTCTCTCATTTCTTCAATGGAAGTGATCATGTTCGAAATTCATAAGGTAAAAATTTATTTAATGAGCATAAAGTTGATTTTTATTAAAAATGTTCGTGAGCGGCAAAGTTTAATATTCAGTTCAAATTCCTAAAAACAATAAAATAGAATGTATTTAAAATAAAAACCTTATTACCAAGGAGCACTTACATTTCTCGAAATGGAGCCTTCAAAATAAAACATATGAAGTACAATCAAACATAAAGCTTATTACCTGGGAGCACTTATATTATTCAAAATGGCACCTATAATTAGTTATTCTAGTAGTCAGACATAAATATTACCGTTCCTACTAGTTGTACACTCCAAAGGCCATTTCACACTAATAAAATTCACACAATGATGATGAAAATCACACAAGTCCAGATATGTTGGAAACATGCAGGTCATGGTTGAAACCCCATGCCAACTTGTTCACTAAACCTAGTGGAAACCTCCATGGTATCACTGACGCCACCAGGATAAGCTTCCCCTCTATCAGTGTGACTGCTTCTTGTTCTTGCTCCTCCTCGTGTCCTCTAATATAACAACCTTGTTCACAAGTAAGTTTTCTATAATAGTCTGTACCAATGCATACAACGAAAAATAAAAATCTCAAAAATAAATCCATCAAATTTGATAATATATCAACAAAATTACCGAATGTTATAATGTTAAATAACATAAAAAAGGATGGACGTTCATTGTCATTTCCCAGTGAGTTTGAAAAAGTAGAGAACAATGTGAACATTAAGCAACCATCACAATTGACGAGAGTGTAAGTAGATAACCTGTGGCCAAATTTCAAAAAAGTAGTTGCAATCTATGGAACCAATATTGTAACATATTTTACACAATTTTAGGATGAAAACCTAGTTCCATTGTTTTAAGTAATTAAAATAATACAATATATTGTATGGTCAGGGAATCAAATCTTATATCCTCTGAAAAATTGTCAGATGAGACTGAGTCCCAACCTCCGACTAGTCGGGGTCGGAAAACTATCTAATCATTTTTTCTTTAAATTTTCCAAGAGCATGACTCCAACTTTGAAAACGGTCGATGCTTATTTCAGACCTCGGTTTTAACATGCTATCACTCCTGCACTCATTTTGAAAGCTAAATAATACAAGGGAATGAAGGTATGGCTCATACTTCAAACACGTCGTCAACATGCATTACTTATATCGGTAGGGCTAGGGAGTTAGAGCTAATCTCCTCCCTAGAACGACCAAATGATACTGAGTCTCGACCTCTGACTCAAGCAGTTAGGTCTGAGTTTTTGATATTTTAAATTAATGCTATCAAATAAAAATTATGTGAAATAAAAATACCAACTAAGTTTCATTTTTATCACTTATTATTCTAATAATTTTTTTATGAAACATGGTTATTCCAGTTATTCCAGTAGTCATATATAAACATTACCATTCCTACTATTTACACACTCTAAAGGCCATTACACACTAAGAAAATTTACACAATGATGTATAAAATCACACAAATATAGATATTGTTCAAATAGGAAGGTCATGACTGACACCCCATGCCACCTTGTTTATTAAGCCCGATGACAACCTTCATGACATCACTGATGCCACTGGGATAAGCTTCCCCAATATCAGTGTGAATCACTTCCAGTTATTTGATCCTCCTCGCGTCCTTCACTATAAAAACCTTGTCCACAAGTAGTTCCTCCGTTGTAGTATATACCAATACATATAGAGAAAAAAATTCCCAACCAAATTTAAGTTATAGTTCATTGAGCCTGGTGGAAACCTCCATGGCCTCACTTACGCCACCGAGATAAGATTTTCCAGTCTCGGTGTGACTCACCTCCACTTATTTGATCATCCTCACATCCTCTGTTGTAACTACCCTATCCACAAGCAGGTCCTCCGTAACAGTATGTTCCAATACATATAGAGAAAAAAAAAATTCAAAATCAAGCCATAAAATTCAAGCATTCAAATTTCCTTGTCTCCATGAATATATTTATACTCTGCGTTGCGTCGGTAACCAAGTAGTGGGGTGGATTGAAATAGCGATGAAGCCTTAACGAATTGAAGAATATTAAGGCATTAAGAAGGTCAATGAATAATAACACAATGACGTGTCCTGATTGAGCCCTCTTCTGGTCACAATGTTCTACAACTCCATTTCTTGAGGTCTCTCTGAAGACATGGTAGGAAGCTTAAGCACCATGATCTAACAGGGGATAGAAGATAATAGAAGAAAACATAACACATTTTGTAACATGGCACTTTGGGCATGCGAGAGGCCGACCTCCACTGCCACGTTGCCACACCTCTTTGCACACCCTCTCATCACAACCATAGATTAACATATTAGACAAATAGAATTTTCAGATCAATCAATCCCTTCCCTTAATAAAAAAAAATGAAATTTTGTAAGTCCTCATCCAATTGAAGTTGAAATATGTACGCTTATCAATGAAATATGATAATGTTCCGTCATATGATAACATAATTTGCATGAAAATCTCGAGCATAAAGGAAAAGGGAGTTCATTGAGATTGAGGGTAACTTTTTTATTTTTATTTTTATGTGTGATTAAGTTTATTTTTATCAAGTCCATGAGGCATAGAATAAAGGATGATGATGTTTACTATTAAGACACTCCATGATGTGAAGGTCATCGGTTCGAAACTCCGTGGGAAAAAATATAGTGATGTTAAGGGCTAGTGTGGCTCAGATCGGGTGAGATCCTTGGATTATTTTTATGGCTTAAATGCCCCTGGGTCACAATTTATCAAACCAAAGGTTAAGAGTGCAGTCATCTCAGGACTCACACAGCTCACCAAACAATTTTTTTTTTTTAACTAGAAAACTAAAGTGGTATCTCTTTAATACAATTAATCAAAACCATAATAAAAATATTTTAAACTCAATTATGAAAACATCTACTATGAAATATCGGCGTACCTTATAACCATGAATGCAACATTCTAGGTTTCATTAGATAAATTTTGAGGTCTAAAATGAGCCTCAAAATAAAAATGTAGAACTAAAATCAAATTTATAAGAACTAATAGGATGCAAGATGATGATGTCAACCATGGCGATGATTCATTATTTTTGGAGTAAAAAAGTAAAAATATTAAAAAATAAAGAAATAAAAAACTACTTTTTCAACTTGGAATTTCAATTTAGCTTGCTACGGTTTTACTCAAATTTTGAGTGGGAGCACTTGTTGGATGCAAAATTTAATTACTCATTCAAGGAGTACCCATGTTGCATACTTTTTATGGATCTCGCAATAGAAAAATGAGAAATACATGAGAAACGCGATTACAATCACATTTTTTCATGCATTTCTCATTTTTTGTGTAGAATGATCTATCAAAAGTATGCAAAATGGGTAATATTTGGATGAGGAATTGAATTCCTCTTCCAATGAGTGATCCCGCTTGAAATTTGAGTAAAACCATAGAGAGATAAATTTAAAATACAATTTGAAAAAGTAAATTTTTCTTTTTTCCCTCTAAAATTTGATGATGTAATCTAATCTTATTTTATTATTTCCACTATTATTTTATAATATTCCTTAGAAGGCCCATTTTAGACCTCAAAATTTCTCTAATGAAACTTTTAAATTTGGAAATTTGATTAACAAAAATAAGCCATGTAAAAAAAAGAAAAGAAAAAGAAAAGAAAAGGAAAAGTAACTCATGGCAATCCATAACATAAGCCACTTCTCATCCCATGTTGTAAATAACTTTCATCAACATCCCAATATTTAAAAGGTTAGGATCATGATTCCAAATTATAAAACTATGAAACATGTAACCAAAACTACATCTGAAATCCTCATGCAATATAGTGGCAACTCCCTCACAAAAGATATAAAAAACATAAAAGGCTCAAATTCATGAACTCAACATGTCACTTACAAGAATTGAACCTAAGTAATGATGATAAAAATCATTCTTCTGAACCTCCTAAGAATATATATATATATATATATATATATATATATATATATATATATATATATATATATATATAGTACAACTTTGTAGAGGAAAAATACTTTTCACGAGAATCCAAAAAAAGCTCTTCAAGAAAGAATGTGATTTTTTGTTATTTAAAATACGTTTTAAAACACAAAAATGAATTCAACACTCTAAAAAACTTCGGGGCGTTCAAATTCTAGAAATTAAATAACTTAAACTCAAGTTTTTAAAGATCTCTACTAAATTTTGATAAAAATTAACCATAAAAAATGTTGTGGAAAAGGCCATTTCATCTATAAGTTAGCATATATATATATAAGGTTGATATAAAATAATTTTCTTGAGGTGGAATGTAAAATTTCCTTTTTGGTTGTGTTATCACTCAGAAATAACCCCACCTATGGAGGGAAATAACTGAGGTAAACTCTAACCGCTTTGGATTGAAATCTGGCCTTTCAATCTAGAGAGAGATTTCTCTTTAAACTCAACTACCTAGTGTCACCTCAGTAGTTGGTTACTAAGATCATTGGAAAGATTTCACTTGTAGGGTGAAATTGGTTTAGAAATAAAAGAACAAGGATCATTGGGTATGAAGTATTTGATATAAAAGTTTCTAGACACATGTTTTATGAACAATTTAAAAAAGGCAAGATAACTTATGATTTTTTAGACAAATCATCATTTAGGTATGGTAGGATAAAGTATAAAATAAATATAAAAAACAAAGCAAGAATAATTCTTCTAATGATATTTAAGATAAACAACACATAAATAATTTGGAAAACCTAAATCCGAGCTTTCATAAATAATTCAAATTCATTCATTTTTTCCAAATACTGAAGACTTATTGATCAAAGTTTTGACTGAGGAGAAATATACACAGCAGAAAAACTGATAGAAAACCATTCACACATGAATCTTAGAATTTTTTCACACGTAAAATTGCTTATAATGAATTATATTAATATCAAAACTAAACAGACAACCTTTCCTTTCCAAAAATTTCCAACCCCTGTTACATTACATAACCTTGCTTAAATAATAAAAATAATATACCAAACCGTTTCTATCTTTCTGGAAACAAAAAATAAAATAAAATCATAATAAATAAATAAATATGGAATTAGTTACAATATGTATTGAATGGTTAAACATTGTTGGTATTGAATCCATTTAAATTTGGAATTTTGATTTGATTGCTGAAATTTAGCTATAGAAATTTCGTCGTGATATTCAATTTATGATTTGATGAAGTGATTGATCAACAAATATCCATGAGCTTTTTTTTGGTGAATTCTTGAAAAATAGGTTTCAAAGAGCCATTCAAATCTCCAAAACCATGATAGTTGTGTAAAATATGAGATGTTTTTGTTAATGGGCCAGTTACTGATACAAAAATATTTTGATTTTCAAAAGTTCATTCCCATTTGTTCAGAAACCATGCCCAAAGTTATTGTCTTTTATGAGAAAACAAAATCTAAAAAACATAGTCTTGTTAAGTGAAAACAAAACATGTTTTGCTACATTTTCCCTTTGACTGCTGAGTTTATGTAATTATGTTTGAAATAGTAACATTTTTGTGAAGATCATGCCAAATTTACCAAAATAGGAGTCAACTCATTAATCAACGCTAGTTGTCGAATGTTGAAGCTTGTTTGGGAAACTGATTTGTCAACACCTTAAAACTTTATATATATATATATATATATTTTAAATCCATGGTGAAAATCCAACCATCAACACCTTTATTCGATATTTTCAAATTACCGCTGACAATTCAAATATTAGCACAGCTGAATCTTTTGAACCAAAGTTTAAAATTTCTAAAACTTATACTCTGAAGCTAAAATGAGATAAAAACTGGCTCTAATGGGGATTCTGTCCTCCCTGTGAGGCAGCAAAGAACTTGTTGTCTAGTGCCTGATCCATTGGCATGATCCCTACCTCTGACCTTCTCATTCTGAGACATATGAATTATTTGGTTGAAACTAACCCCATAGTGCAAACCATTGCTTTACAAACTGGAATACAATTGCCAAACTGCAAACCAAAATATAAATACAGGAAATCAATTGTTACTGCAATCAAATCTACACTTGAACTTTGTTGTAACATGAACACCAATTTCTGAAAACTGGAAAACTAAAATGTCAGTCCTTTGTACAAACTAGAATTTAAATGCTTGGACTATAATATTATTCAATACATCCTACTCTAAAAACTGAAAACAATTGCTATATTAAGTGATACACAATTTCCAATGCAACCAATCAAGTAGCTAGGCACTTGAGTGAAGCATGCTTTTAGCTTCTCCAAGTAGAAATAAAAAACATAAATGTGACAACTCAACCTTCCATCTGAAACTAATCCATCTGCTCATGAACATCATACAATTGATATCCTATGACGATTCTAATAGAAATGAAAAAATTTCTTCAAAAAGCTTTTGTTGATTAAAAAGAAGAAGAAGGTAACCATAATCTGTAGATACTTCTCCTTGTTCAAGTTTTTCATTGTAAACTTCATAATCATTCCCAAATGAGAAAGAAATAGTACGCTTATCATTGTTCTTATTTACAAGGAAAAACTTTGAATATTCTTGGAAACTTTCAAAAGGAAAAAAACACATCATGTTCTACATGAATGTCCAAAGGTAACTCTTCATATGATTTAACAAGAATATCATTCTGGCTTTCCATAATTTCTGAATCTGTCAATTAAGCGGTGAAATTTTTTTAATAGCATATTTATTTTCATTTTAAGGTTTCTTGCTAATTGAAAACTCATTTTCTACAGGGAGAATTAATTTTGGACTATTAACACTAGGCTTGAGATCATAGTTCTTGTGAAAATCAACCATTGCAGCCTTGTATCATTTTTTATATTAATCTGATTGAATTAGTAATGCTTCATATACTCTTGACTCATGCTCTTCTTGTTGTTGATAATAGGAATTTTTAGACGAATTGGTATGATGGGACATGTATTGGGACATTCTATATGCTTCTTGTTCTATCTGAAATTCTTTAGCAAGCATCTCTAAACAATTAATTTTTCCCTCTATATTACAGATGTTGCGTGAGTATAAAAAATAAAATAAATCATAACGTATATATTTGTACCATTCATTATTATAAAACATACTGGTTCATTCTCTAAAATATTGAAGAGAAACAAGGTCTACCACATACCCTGTCATCTTGACTGATGAAGCAATTGGATCAACAATTATGCTATGGATTCATTAGACAGTGGAGTCACCATTCGTGTTTCAAACTCTGGATCTTTTGAAAATGGAGTCTCCAAGTGAATGATGCACAACTTGTGTATGTATGACTATTCACCATCAACAATCAAATCTAGATCTATGCCATTCTCTGAGGGATAATTTCACCTTCCCTCCCTAAAAATGGCACTAGAATGTTATCACTCAGAAATAACCCTGACTATGGAGGGAAATAACTAAGGTAACCTCTGAACACTTTGGATTGAAAGTTGTCCCTTAAATTTGGAGATGGATTTATCCTTAAACTCAACTACCCAATGTCACCTCAGGAGCTGGTTACTAAGCTCATTGGCTAGATTTAACTTGTAGTGTGAAACTGGTTTAGAAAGAAAAGAACAGTGATCACCGGGAATGTAGTATTTGATATAAAATCTGCTAGCCACAGGTTACATGAAAAATTTAACAAAGGAAATATAGCTTATGTTTTTTTAGAGAAATCATCATTTAGGCATGGTAGGAGAAAGTGTAAAATAAATATAAAAAATAGAGAAATAAGAATTATGCTAATAATATTTAGGCTGAACAACACATAAGTAATTTGGAAAACCTAAATTTGAACTTTCAAAAATAATTTGAGTTCATTCATAATTTCCAAATAATGAAGACTTATTGATCAAAGTTTTGACTTAGGAGAAAGATACACATTAGAAACACTAACCGAAAACCATTCACACATGAATCTAAGAAAATTTTCACATGTAAACCTACTTATAGCAAATTATATTAATATAAAAGATTAACACACAATATTTATTTTTAAAAAATTCCCAACCCATGTTACATTACATATCCTTGCTTAAATTATAAAAATAAAATACCAAACTATTTATATATTTATAGAAACAAAAATAAAATAAAATCATAATAAATAAATAAATATGGAAGTATCTTCAATTGCTGATTTGATTAGGTGACTCATCAACAACTGTCCATGAGTTTTTTATGGCGAATTTCTGAAAAATAAGATTAAAAAATACATTAGAATATCCAAAACCGTGATACATATGTAATATATGAGAGAGGGTTTTGTTAATGGGTCCGTTGCCAACAAAAACCTCTTTTTTGTTTTGCAAAAATGTATTCCCATTTGTTCAAAAACCTTGCAAGAAGTTACTATCTTTTACAGGAAAAAATAATCTAAAAAACAAAATATTGTGTTTATGTTGAGTTTATAATCTAAAAAACAAAAATAATCTAAAACCTTTTGCCAAAATACTATCTTTCACACTTTTTCCCTTTGATTGCTGAGTTTATGTCATTATGTTTTAAATAGTAACCTTTTCGTGAAGCTTGAGAAAAATTTACCAAAATAGGAGTCAACTAGTTGATTAATGCTAATTGTCGAATGATGATAGGTTGTATGGGAAACAAATTTGTCAGTGCTCGCTTGTCTAGAAAATTAAATATTTGCTAACATTTTATTTGTTAGTTACTTAAAAATTGACATACATATATATATATATATATATATATATATATCCATGGTGACAATCCAACCATCATCGCCTTTAGTTTGAGGCTTTTTTTTATATATATATTTGTGCTGGCAATCAAACTGTCAGTGCCTTTATTCAACATTTTGAAATTTGTGCTGAAAAACCAACAGTCAACACACCTAAATATTTTGAACAAAAAATTAAAATTTCTGAACCTTATAATTCAAATCTAAACTGAGGTAACACGTTGATAAATACATATATTTTGTTATTAATATATTGTTAATCTCACTTGTTAATTTAATATCAAGTGAAAATAAATTACACACTTCCCTCACACTTGAATGCAAAAAGTGCCTCTCAATGTAATCGTATCAAAAAATGGAACTATAGTAAAGACTAAAGGGGAATTCATTAGATAAAAATATGTTAAAATTGTTGTTGTAAAATGTGTAATGAGAGGTAAAGGTGGACTATGAGTGAGTAAATTTTACGAATAGAAATTAAAATTTAGAGAAAAATGGGTTGAGATAAGCTTGTAGTATCGACGACTGTCATATTCTATGTCTTCCTCTGTTTCCTTAACAAATGGAATACTCATTTTTCCATACCTACTCCATCACTTGGTGAAGGTTACTAAAATTTTGTCCGTCATTAGTTTAGAGCATAGTCTAAATAATTGATGCTTTTGATCTTTTTCATCTATATTTTAAGGTTGAATTTTCTTGAAATCTTACATGGATTTCAATTTCTTGAATCTGAGTGCCCCAATATCTTTTCATGACGTTGAATCCATTTATGTTGAGAAATATAGGGGAAACTAGACTAGGTGATTTCTCTTCTTATGATAACTTCTTATGATGTATTTTTACTTCACTTGATTAACTTCTTATTTCACTTGTTATTATTATGTTCTTACCATCAAACAACTACGAACCCATAAAGAACAAAGAGAGAAGAGAATACAAGGTATAGGCGATAATCCAGGGACAAAACCTCTCCAATATGAGAGGAAAACCCACAAGAAATATTCTCTTCTTATAGAAATTCAATTAACGAATTCCAAGACCTATGACCATTGACCAAGACCCTCCAAGACCAAGTCAAAACTTTCCTCTTTGAAGAGCTTTCCTTCCAGAAACTTCTGCAATTTTGACTTCCATCAAATCCTTCTACAACTTAACCCTCCCAAAAGATTCTCTTGCAATTTCGGTCTCCAAAATTTTCTTCTGCAGAAACCCTAGTTCACACATGTTGCTAGAATAGGGATCAATTTGATTCTTTTCTCCTTCGATTGAATTGCCTTCTCTTCCTTGTCAATTCAACTTTCACATAAGGCTTCTTGGCTTCAACAATTCAATTTTTCACTGCAGCAATGTGATTCCCTAGTCTTTGAAAGTGTTGAGAATATATTCCAGAAAACATACCTTAATATGCTTAACTCTTGATTCTTATATCTCTCCTTTACTTCACTATATATTGTGCTTCCTTTTTTTGCTTGATCAAACTTCTTGATGAGTGAATGAATGATTCCTTGAGAGAAACCTAGTCCTCCTTTATATAGTCTTCCTAGGGTCCCTTAGTAGGCTGACATGTCCTTCTAAAAAGACTGACTTGACTCTTGTGAAGGTAGACTTCATCTTTGCGCCATGATGAGGTCTTGGAGGTTTTTTTGACTCAACTTTAACTCAAATAATTTTCTTTATAATATGTAACATGCCCAAATGGGTCTTTCATACATGACAATGACTCAATTGACTTTATGGCAAACCTAAAAGAAATCAATGGGTGCTTGACCTAAAAATAAATTTCCCTTGAGCATGAAACCCATGCCTAAAGAAAAATAATCAATTTATTTTTCTATTTACATAAAATCATGATTACATATGTCATTATGAAGACCGAACCTAGTTACATATTTCAACACTCCCTCTTAACTAGGGAGGTATTCATAATCCATATAAGGTACTTGGACATTCTCACTTTGAAGAATTATCATAAGAAGATTTGGACTAGTAAGTCATCTATTTGCATTATATCAACCATAATTATCACATAGCAAGGCATTGACTAAAAAATATATCTCTCCACAATGTCAAAGAACAATGATGGTGAGACCAATGATTGGTAGACACCATGATAATTATCTCTCAAGGCACATAGCCCACTCGAGTTTTCACGGAGTATGTCCTTCCAAGACTATTCTTATCTTGTATTCCGAGTCCTTAAGTAATATCAATCCTCTTCAACTACTCTTATCTTGGATTACCTACCACATCCTCAAATAATATCAGATGCCAAATTCTTATCCAATCCTCCACACTTTCTTCACAATATGAAAACAAAAACAGTGTGTCTTTCTCTCCATTTCAATTAGGGAGGATATACCCATTCCCATAAAGGAATGTACCCAATCTCCCTCTTATCCAGGGAAATTTGTAAGCTTTCTCTTAACCAGGATCTTGCTTTTAGTAGCTCTCGGTGGAGGTCATGGTACTCTTAGATGCTTGCGGGGCTCATTCCTTCGATGTCATGAAGTTCATCATTTTCATTATGAAGCATTCATCAGTCGTAAGGCATCAACCATCCATCACTTTCCTTCACGAACCATATCAATCATGTCATCCTTCTCTTCATCGGAAAGTGATATTCTAGTCCACATTTAGATATTATTCATACTTCTACCTCTTCCAAGTCATGTTTCCTTTAGGATATTCCATCCAAATACATGAGTGATAGTTTTAGGTGACATATACAACCCTATTTTGGTAGCCTCGTATCAACCCATCCATGTGTTGTTCAAAAATAAAATATGGAAATCAAATCATAGTTACCTTTTGTGATGGCCTTTAATCATGACATATTGCTTGTCTGAAACATCCTCCACATTCATAAAAACATCTCCAAGACTTCATATGTCAAGGGTATCTTTTCTTTACATATTTCATCAAGGTCTTAATACCTTTTCCATGGAGATGTAACATCAAGTCCTTCTAGTCCTTAGATGTTGATTCCTTATCTTATGTGACCATAGTCACATATTTCATGATCTCTTATTTCTTTCTTCACATATTGATTCCGAGGAAATTCCATCCATAGTTCCTCCATCTTTATCGTCTCCCTCATATTCCATATGGTGAAATTTTTGTTGAATTCATATGTGAACTAGTTCAAGGTGTATGCATCAAGAAGAGATTCTTATTTTCCCATCATGCTCATAAAATAGAACATTCAACCATGCTATCTGTAACTATACAATAATATGACTAATATATCAAATATATACATACCTCTTTCCTCCTTTTGGTCATGTAGACTTCCTTCAACAACTTCCTTTCCTTGATTGAGAGTACTTCAATCAACTTGACCTACTGCACTCCTTTGTCACCATACCATCATCCTTCTAAACAATGTATCCCACACAAGGTGGAATGCTCAACAAGACACTTGATTCTTCAAAGTAGAGGTGAACCTTCTAATGAATATTCCAACACAGGATCTAGATTATCCTCATCCAACAAAAACTCCTTTCTTATGATGATGATCTATGGTGACTTCCTTCTATCATGTTAGATGAATTTATTTCAATCATATGCATTATGCATGCTTTCATTGAGGTTACGACAAGCTACTTCCTTTTTGTGATTATTGTTGCATCCGCGTAGTGTTCTACTTTAGCCATCCGTTTCAAGTTTCTATAATGAGCTCTTGCTTCAATCGTTTGCTTCTACCATGATGGAAACTCCTAACATGATGCATCCTATCATACTTACAATGCTTCCTATCATGAAGATAGCTATTATTTACAAAAATGAAAATAACTTAGTGAAGGAGATTATTGTTAGGCACTGGAATTGTCTTGTTTTATTCACATTATCACCCTATGCTTACTCATGGTTTTCATTTTTATTACTGTCATTTTTCACAATTGTTGGGCTAGTAACTTAAACTTGGAGCATGATCAGGTAATTGTTCAATAATTAACCTATTTCCTTTATTTCGATAATATTTTCATCAAAATGATTATTGATGATGGTTCTTCTGTTGTTTTAGGAAGGCATATGTAATCATGATCAAATATACATGTGCATCAACAATTAATTCCTCTAAATTCTGTTCCAGCACCAACACTCCTACACTAGGATTCCTGCACTGATTTGGGTCTTCGACATCTCGGTATGCTTTTAGGGAAAATCAAATATGTTTATTGTTCAAAAATGATGTTCTAACACCTTCCCATGAGTTTTATTGCACCCAGGTCACATGTGTGGATCTGTAGAAGCAAATCAACAAATCCGCTCAAAATTCACACAATTTTCAAACTGCGAAGTTTGACCTCGATTTGCATGCATATGGAGGATAATATAGAAAATGTGAGAAAATTGATTTTTTACCAGTATAGAAAATTATCTAGAGGCCTAATAGTTTGTGAAGATTCACATTGGTATAAAAGTTACATAGGGTTATGTGAGGAAGTTTTATAAAAAAACGACTGTTTTTTCCAGAATTCTAGGATCTTGCCTAGATTTTCCAAAAAAATGGAAATTTCATATTAAATATATATTTCCTTGATTAATTAATGGTTTTAATAGAATGCTATTGATGAAAAGATTTTGGTATCCAAGTTTCCATCTTATTTGCAAAATACTGGCTTGTCCAAATGCAAATTTGTAATGTAAAAATATATATATAAAGAAAAAGTTATCCTAGAGAGCAGGACAACAAGCCATTTTTTTGTACTCTCATGCTGCTAAGATGATTTTTGGAAGTATTCCCCTTCCTTAGATCGATTTGGAGCTAGATTATTGAGCTTAGGATGTATTGAAGGATTGAACTTCATTAATATAAGTTGAATGCTAGGTTCATGCATCTCGTTTTCATTTCCTATAATGATAATTTTGTTCGCATAAGCTAAGAGTATTGCTTAAATGGCAACGAGCTGGTTGACTAGGCCCAATCAACCTAGCTTGTTCTCTCAATTTACTGTGTTGTGTGCTAGGTATAGGAATGTATGGTGTGTGGATTTATTTTACTGGTGATTCTGCAGATTGGTAATGCTCTTGTGTGTTTACCTTTTTCCGCTGAGTGATATCAGATATGAGGGTTTGCGCATGTTGGGCGTGTTATTTTATTTACCAAGCAATTTTGTTTATTTTTCTTTAGCACACAATCTATATTTTTCTAAGAAGCTTCCTCTCGAATCGTTTCTGGTTTATTGATTAGGGTTGCAAGGTTTGAATACTTAAGGTTTTTTTTAATGATTTATTTACAACAAGTGTACTCTGATTTATATAGATTGTAACTGTGTGGAGGCGTTAACCTACCCGTGTAAAATATTAAATTCATAGTGCGATCTTTACTATATTAATCATTCATTGCTGAAGGGTACAAAGTTCATGAATAATTGATCATTAATACTCGGATTCAAGATTGCAAGTTAAATCTTTCCGTCCAATGTTGAATGCATTTATGCACAAGGAATACTTAACATAGTGATATAATTTCAGAGAGGATAAGACAAAGGAATATTTTTAAGCAGTGATTTTTCATTTAAATATAAGAGTTATTGTTTGCACTAAGATTTATGGTTTCCCATTTATTTTCGCAAGTTACAATTTCAAGTTGCTATTCGTATTTGATTTGGGATTTATTTCATTATAGCTTGAGTTGAAAATTTTATTTATGCACTTTTCAATTTATTGTTTGGAAACAAAATATTTCGATTTTATAAATTAAGGGAAAAAGGATTGTTGAATGGGTTCATTCTAGTACAGGAACAAAATTCTCATAATAACAGAAACACATTCACTATGTTTTCCTAGTATAGGAATATATCTTCTTTTCAAATCTTTTGAGTTTTTCAATTTATTTGAGTGGCATGAATTATAATTTATTTATTTTTCCAGTAAAGTCTTTGACTATTATTTCCTTAGTGAGATTTTAGTTTCGAGTCTTGTGCTTCACCCTTTACAATTAAAAAATATAATCTCCCCTTTAACAAACTGAAAATGCACAACTTCTCAATGTAGTTGTGCTTAATTTAGTTAATTGGCTAGCTATGCTTGGGTTGGTCTCATGTGAAAAAAAAACCTTTAATTCGTGGAAAAAATGCAATTTGGCTGCACCGTAGAATGAAGTAGACCCACCAGACCCACCACTGTCCTATCTATTCCATGTGCCATGTGAATGGGTTGAGTAAAGCTTTCAATTGAATGAGATATGTAAGCGACTCCATGATCAATGATGGAATTCAATGAATGAGATATGTAAGCGACTCGCTTATATGATACGCTGACCACGTCCATCCCATATCATGTGAGGCAACCATTGCATAGATTAAGTGATGGTCCCCACTCCTTTTAACTCGATGAATGAGATATATAATCGTGTCCAGACAAATCCATAATAAATTTAACATTACTAAATTTAAAACCCACATCCATCCATATTGCCATTTTTGACCAAGCCATTGCATAGATTAAGTATTTGGTGACTCTACAATGATGTTGTAATAACACATCCATTGTATGTGAGGGTGAATATTTTTATAAATAAAAAACCGTGGTTGAAGGTTGCATAAATTTAAATGTATAAAAAAGGATTTCTAAATATGGTAGGTTAGTATAACTATATTAATAAATGTGATTGATATAGGTTGATAGATATATATCAATTACATGTACAACTATATTAGTAAATGTGATTGAAATATATATATCAATCTTATATCTATCTTTATATTAGTAAATGTAGTTGAAACACATATACCAATTTTATATTTATCTATATCCTATATTAATAAATGTGATTGATATATATTTATCGACATATATCAATCACATGCACAACTATATTAACAAATGTGGTTGAAACACACCAATAAACGTTACTGATATAGATTTAACATTTATATTAATATCGATATTGATAAATATATAACAATAACAATAAAAAGAGTATTATAAAATAATAATAATAATTAATAAAAATAATAATAATAATGATTAAAATTTTAAACCTAAAGCATTAATAATAATTATAATATAATAAATAAAATTAATAATAGTGAAAATAAATAATAATAGTAATAATTATTATATTAAATCTAAGGGATTAATAAAATCAAGAGATGCATATTATAAACTCTACGGATTAAAACCTAAGAATTATTTAATAATGATAATAATGATAAACCTAATGTATTAATATTATAAATCTAGCACAACCACATTAATAAATGTGGTTGACCATGGTTCATTTTCATATTGATACAAAGTTTTTCATAATGCCACGTTGGACCATGGTTGATTTTCATATTGAGAAAATCTTTGTCAAAATGTGACTTGGACAATGGTTGATTTTCATATTGATAAATTATTTGTCACAATGTGACGTTGGACCATGATGGACCGAGATGATAAACCCAATGATTTATATTAAACCCAAAAATTAATATTATAAACCCAAGGGATTAATACTAAAAAATCAAGGGATTATAAACCCATGGGAATAATATTAAACCCATGGGAATATTATTAAAACCAAGGTATGTAAACCCTAAGATAAATATTATAAACCCTAAACTAAACATGGTTGACCATGGTTGATTTTTATATTGAGACAATCTTTGTCATAATGTGAAATTGGACCATGCTTGAACATAGTTGACCATGATTTATTTTCATATGGAGACAATCTTTGTCACAATGCAACATTGGACCATGGTTGATTTTCATATCTAGAAAATCTTTGTCACAATGTGACGTTGGACCATGGTCGATCAAGATTATAAACTCAAGGATTTATATTAAACTGGAATATTAATATTACAAATCGAAGGGATTAATACTAAAAACCCAAGGGATTATAAAATCAAGGGATTAATAGTATAAACCTGAGTTATGTAAAACCTAAGATAAATATTATAAACTCTAAAATAAACATGCTTTCAATATTGATACAATTTTTTTCATAGTGCAACATTGGACCATGGTTGACCATAGTTGACCATGATTGATTTTCATATGGAGACAATCTTTCTCTCAATGCGATGTAGGACCATGGTTGATTTTCATATTGAGAAAGTCTTTGTCACAATGTCACGTTGGACCATGGCTGATTTTCATATTGAAAAATATTTGTCATAATGTGACATTGGACCATGGTCAACCAAGATTATACACCCAAGTATTTATATTAAACCTAAATATTAATATTAGAAACCCAAGGGATTATAAAACCAAGGGAACAATATTAAACCCAAGGGATTAATAATATAAACCCAAGGTATGTAAACCCTAAGATAAATATTATAAACCCTAAAATAAACATGGTTGACCATGGTTGATTTTCATATTGATACAATATTTTTCATAATGTGACATTGGACCATGATTTCCCATATGATCAGTATGAGATCTTAACGAAAATTTGCTTGAGGGTTTGTAAATTGCAAGTGTTAAAATTGAGTTTTATGAGCCTTTATGTTAAATTATTAAACACATACAACATGAATTTAAAACTCTAAAATAGCATAAACAATAGAAAAATGCACCATAAAAATTACCACAACACAACAAGTGATGAAGGAGTTCACCCCTCCTAGGCTATATCTCCTTGGTCTGACTTCCAATAGCTTGGCCCTATATAATTGTGCTCAAAATGGTGATTACATACATTTACAATACTCAGATGACTTCAAAACCCATTCCATCAACTTCATAACTATAAAAAATGCCTGCCTACCCTCTTTCTGCTCCAAAAATGGTAAAAAACTGAAGAAGTTATGAGCCTCCCTAGTTTTTCTACTAACCGCACCAAAAATTCCACAAAATCCGGAAATGTCCTACAAATTCGCCCTGATTTCAGCTAACTGAGCACCATTTTCGGATAGTTAAAATTCCCAATAACGCTTAAAATCCACATTTTTAACCATATTACTATTGTTGAATTATTACTTTTTAATTAAAAAAATCGGGCTGCATATCTCCGTGCCCCCAGTCCTGAGCAATGGTCATACAGTGTATTATTTGCGGGGACCAAGGCTAAGCCCTGGTCCCTTACCCAACTATGCCACGACAGAAAATTTACCATAAGGTTTGCAACTCTACTTTAGCAAGGCTTGCGATAGAACGACCGGTGAAGACTTGGCACTGTTTGGAGAGAAGTCATGGTTTTGATTTTGATGCAGGTATAGTTTGGACCTTAAAAAAATTTTGGTAGCCCTCCTCCAATTGGGCCATGTGGCAACATGTGGTTGGCCACCAACCAACCAATGAAAAAATTACAAGCAACACCCATAGAAATCAGACAAGTGTTAATGCCTAATTGGCCCAACGAAGCCAGTCAACCTTGACCAGTCAACCATACCCAGTCAGCCGTACGAACTACTAGCTAGGCAACCTCCACAATTTTGCCAAAATTTTCCTTGCTTGGGAAAAGAGACAGAACACGTTTTTGGGAGCATACGATGTCAGTTTTCCGCGAAACAAGTTGCACCAGATTCAAAACGATGATATATATGCGGTCGTCTAGGTTCCACATCATTCCTAAAACTTTCATTTTTTAGCATAGTTTTGAGCATGTGATCACACAAATTGACCATGATTGATTTTCATATGGATAAAATCTTTGTCAGAATGCGACATTGGACCATGGTTGATTTTCATATTAAGAAAATATTTGTCACAATGTGATGTTGGATCATGATCAACCAATATTATAAACCTAAGGATTTAAATTAAACCCAAATATTATTATTATAAACCGAAGGGATTAATACTAGAAACCCAAGGGATTAATATTATAAAATCAAGGTATGTAAACCCCAAGATAAATATTATAAACCCTAAAATAAACATGCTTGACCATGGTTTAACATGGTTGATTTTCATATTGAGACAATATTTGTCACAATGAAACATTAGACCATGATTGACCATAGTGAACCATGATTGATTTTCATATGGAGACAATATTTGTTTCAATGCGATGTAGGAAGATTTTTTATTTTCATATTGAGAAAATATTTGTCACAATGTCACCTTGGACCATGGTTGATTTTAATATTGAGAAAATATTTGTCACAATGTGACTTGGAACAAGGTCAACCAAGATTATAAATCCAAAGATTTATATTAAACCCAAATATTAATATTATAAACCCAAGGGAATAATAAACCTAAGGGATTAATACTAAAAACCCAAGCGATTATAAACCCAAGGGAATAATATTAAACCCAAGGTATGTAAACCCTAAGATAAATATTATAAACCCTAAAATAAACATTGTTGACCATGCTTTACCATATTTAATTTTCATATTGATACAAACTTTGTCACAACGTGACTATGGTTATTGGTGATCATTGACAATGATTGACCATGGTTGATTTTCATATTGAGACAATCGTTGTGACAATGCGACGTTGGACCATGGTTGACCATGGTTGACAACGATTGATGATGTTAAACCATGGTCAATTTTCAGATTCAAACAATCTTTGTCACAATGTGACATTGGTCCATGGTTGGCCATGATTGACCACAGTTGACTAGGATTGACAATGGTTGACCTGATTGATTTTCCTATTGAGACAATTTTTTTCATAATGTGAAATTTGACCATGCTTGACCATGGTTTACTATGATTGAACATCGTTGACCATGATTTATTTTCATATTGAGACAATCTTTTTCACAATGCAACATTAGACGATGGTTGAACATGGTCAACAGCGGTTGAACATGGTCAACGATGGTTGACCATGATTGATTTTCATATCGAAGCAATCTTTATTAGAATGTGAAATTGAACCATGATTAACCATGTTTAATTTTAATATTGATCATAATTGACCATGGTTAAATATGATTGATTTCTATATTAACATAATTATTAAATATTGTATAAACATTACATTACATTGAACTATTTACCTAGTTCGTTAGTTCAATGTTAGTTATTAAACTATTGTATAAACAATACATTGATATATCAAAATCACCATTTATTAGCTTTATGTTAATTATTGTAATATGAAACTCTAGTCATGCTAATGAAATTTTGTGATAAATATTAATGGAGATCCATTGAATAAGTTTTTAAAAGTACATTAACTCATCGGAGTGAACATCCGTTCATTTCATGTAAGAAACAATCCTAAATTTTTCAAACTTTATTATTATAATATAAAGACTTGTTGGATTGAACTTTTGATATAAATATCAATAAAGGTTTGTTGTATATTCATGCATATCCATACACCAAAGGCACCATCCATTTTTCTGAAAAAAAATCTTCTTAAATATAAGAATAATGTTTCAAGCAATTTTTGTTGCGTGGATATCTTGTAAAAAATAAAGAATTTTGCAAAATAGTAATAAAATATTTTTTTTGTAAATAGGACTAATTCTATTAAGAAATCATATAGTACAAAGTGAAGTTTCAGTCAAGAGAAGCTAGATAGCTGGGGAGCCAGAAATGATAAACTGTCGACCTCAATCCCATTGAGTAACCAAGAAATAAGCAAAAATGATCAAGAGGAGTAACAAGGAAAAAAAATGAGATAGACACTGGAATCTACCCAGAATGGGTCGAAACCTCAACACGAAATTTTTTTCTTTTATTTTTGTTAACTTTGACCCATCCATCATGGTGCAGATGGGCTAGAACCACTTGAAGACCGTTTTTGACTATGGGGAGAGTCTCCTTATCTGAATCGGAGGGGGAGGACTCATGAGTTTGTTTCTGTGTATTCGAAGAAACATTGGGTCCATTAGGGCTAGCCAAGGGCATATCCTTCCTCTGCTTTGAAAACTCCACTTCTCCTTTAGTCTCCTCCTCATCCGAGTTGAAGGAATCAATATCATCCATGGGGGGAAGATCACATGGTTTCTAGCTTCTAGATTTTGATTTGTGATTTCTTTTCTTCTTTTGGGCGAGGAACCTGGTACAAGAGTTATGAAGGTGCCCTGTTTGATGGTAGTGGTGGCATCGGAAGGCAGTGTTCTCATAGTCCAGGCTCTGTGTCCACAAGGAATCGCCAACTTTGAGATTGTTTGATCGGGTAAACCTTTACTTATGTCTATTTCAGCGCATATTCTGCCATAGGTGTATATTCCTTTCTCCCCCCTAGAGGGATCTGTTGCCAGAAAGCGGTCCAGGGTGTTTCCAATTCCTTGAAAGACAGAAAAGTGCCATAGATGCATGGGTAAGTTTGGAAGCCTAACACAAATAGAAATCTTGGTAATGACTGTTGTAGAGGGGTCGAAGTCTAGGAACCAGGGGGTGAGGAATAACCCAACCGTTCCCCAAAACCATGGACCCCTAGTTAGGGATTTTTGATAATATTTACTAAAAGAAAACACAACTATGAATAAACCCTTTGAGCAAAAGATAACATTGCTGTTGTTGTTCCAAGTGGAGTGAATCCATTGGTAGAGATATTTTGTGCGAGGCCATAATCCATTAAATCGGCATATAATGACAGATTATACATACTTTTGTAGATGATCTTCAAGAGCTGAATGGGAGATTTCTATAGAGGGGGTTTCCTCTAGTTTATCAACCAAGAAATGCTTGGGAGCCTCATAGGGTGAGTAGCTTTCTTGGGAGGTTGTGCATGAACAACATCATTGTAGGAGAAATCTGGAGTAGAGGATGGCTGCCCAACTGCTCCCCCTTACAGACGAAAGGTTAAAACTATAGAAGCATATCTTTCAATATTGTAAAATGAGAGGGGATGAGAGTCCTATAGTTTATTACCTCCATATAGAAATATATGAAAAGATGATGGAATCCCCAACCTGTGTTCAAGGGCATGCGAGATATTCTGCACCAAATCTATTGAGTGCACCCAATAAAGCATGGATTTGCGAGAGAAAAGTGAGATCTCTATCTGAAAGAAAGGGGATGAGAGATCTAGGAAACCCTGGCTTCCATAGCGCATTCGAGAGGCCAGATTGGCAATCTTGGTTGACTCGCTGCAACTAGAGGCAACCTCTTTACATTTTCCGAATCCCCTGGTGCAAAGGCTTCCTTGAAAATTAAAATCAAATATCACACACTGGAGAAATGAGCTGTTGGAGCGCAGGGGCAGGCTAGTGCATGTGTTTCCTTGCTTGGTGGTAGACTTTGCGTAGAGGTTCATGCTGTCCTTCGGGATTCCATCGGGGTAGGGAGCCATCCCAATCCATCCTGCGTGGCCACCATTGACCTGCAACAGAGAGTGTGGAACAATATTTGATCCCAACGCATGCCTTATTCCCTTGATCGTCAACGTAGATGCTCTCATCCATGGGCCTGAGAGGAATCGGGGGTGTGCTTGAGCTCTGGACTTCAGCATCTGCAAGGCCATGCTGAGGCTTAAATGCGGTGGGGAGAAGATAGTCTCTTGAAAAAACCCTAGGGGGAGAAGAGAGTCATTAAAGTAATAAAAAGTTTACAGAGTACATGCTAAATGCATTCTATGTACTCATTAAACGTTTATTACTTTTAATGAAAAGACACACTATAAGATAGAATTCATTTAGCATGTACTCTGTACATTTTTTATTACTTTAATGAAAAGTTTCGATATTTTCTTTGGAAAAAAAATAAAAAAATATTTTTAAATATGTTAGATCTAAGACTTTTGCGATCCATAATGTAGATAAAAGTGCTTTGAGATTAATCCCATTGTCAGGATTAGGTCGACGTTTCAAACCAGCTAATGTGGTTCATCCTCAGGACAAGGTGGAGAGACTAGTCGATCTCAATGAATAAATAGAGGAGATGCATCATTTCTCGGAAATAGCCATTGAGAACTAGCTGTTAAGAACTAGCTGTTATGAATAGCTGTTAAGAACTGGCCTTTGGAAATTTTGTTAGTTAGAAGAGATGCAGTAATTTTAGGGAGAAACACTCTGTAGGAGTACATTGACAGGGCTTGCAACATATCTTGCCCACATTGGTGGATTATAGAGAGAGGGGCCTTCTTGTGTAGGCAGATCTCGTCGTTAGATGGGACAGGGGCAACACGAGTTGAGTATGGACTCACGACCTCACACCATACTTGTTCTCGATGTCGGCGTCACTGTATTTGATTCTTCTTCCGGGATATATTGGCGGGAGATCATGAGTTGGTATCCTATTGATGGTATGATCTTCTTAGTCAGGAGCATAGCGGAGCAGGGACCCATAGACCTGAAAAATACTATAGTATCTAGTTGGTAGTGGGACACATGTTGACAACTCTTTAGTATTCCATCCCGAATTCGGGAAAGTAGGGTTAGTATTGGATTGAGTCAAGGGTTAGATTGGAGAGAGGTGATGAGTTGGTACGCAATTGATGGGGCAGCTTATACAGTTAGAGCTACAACACAGCAGGAGCCATGGAGCATTGATGCTTGTTGGCGGTCTTCGCTTCATTGGTCGACAACTGTAGCTAGAGACAATGCATAGTCTGAGCCATGGGACTTGGGCAATGATTGGCCATGGTGGCATTGGGATCCAGGAGGATCAATTGATGTTAGGTGTAGTGAGCGATCAGTTTAGGATCTCAAAATTGAGGATCTTGTTCCAGGAGACTTGACACAGGAGCATAGCAGCAGCCTGGGGTTTGTATGGGATCTGGGCATTGGGTCTCAATTGCATCGGGCCAACAAGGTGGCTCACATATTTGGATTTCTTGAGGGAAAGCAAAGTTGGGGTGGAAGGTCTGTACTATTCCTTTTTTTGGTGTCACCTATGATAGAGTTAGGATGGAATTCCATAGTTGGGAGCAGACAGGTCACAGATACAGGTTGGTGTCATTAGCGGGCCTAAGGGATTTTTTGAGGAGTTCTGAGGATTTTCTATGAGGACTGGTGCTATTCACTTGATATATTCCATCATCCGCACCGTTTTCATTTTTCTCTATTGCATTATGACAACTTTCGGAAAAATGAGTTATTTTTGGGCTTAACTTAATTAATTACACTAAAGGTGGAATTCTAGGAGGAATACGTGATATAACACCTTAGTGTAATATCTTGTTGGAACTGGGATGAGAATACCTACGTGATGGGGTGGTTGGACATGAGTTTCAGTGACCTAAGGAGACATGGTAGCCGATTTACTCTTTCCAACATTAACAAAGAATATTTTAATTGGAAAATAAGAGGGAAAAGTGCTCCATGATTAAAATAATAATAAATAAGGCTCTAGAAGGATCCATGAGATCTATAAAATAAAAGGAGGAGGCCATTGAGGAATATCTTGGATTTGATATTTTTATTATGTGAGAGGTTTGAGAACTTGGTTCTCTACTTCATTGGTAGCCCTAGGACGGAAACCCTTAGGTGTATTGTCGAGTGTTGGACAAAAATCCAACTCTCTTTGAGGAGACTTCATTCAGAAGTTTCACAGAGCTTCAGGGATATTGGAGTGAGGGTCATTCAAATCTTCAATTGGTTCTTCATTGTCTTTTAGTGGATTCAGTGGTAACTGTTGTTGGAGGGTGAGTGCAGCAGTGCAGCTTTGGAGGCTGGTACAGTGTGATAGATTATATTGGAGTAGCAGCATAAAAAAGGAGAGCATATCTCCTTCAGAATTGCGCAGAGGTATCCCAGTCTGCACAATGATTACGTAGCTCAGTTTGGTGTGGGTGATAGGAGTGAGGAGTGCAGAGCAGATTCAACAGGAGATTTGGAGGGGAGGATAGCCACCTCCTACCATGGCATTTAGTAGCATTCTAGAGACAATTTCCAGTAGATTACACCAGTGGTTCAATTTCCCCAGCAGAGAAACGTTCCAAGCCCAAGAGGGCCAATTTCCAAGGTCAAGCTTTCAGCAAACCCTTCACGGGTTTTTGTGGGTTTTTTGAGGGGAGTCTGGTGTCCAATTCTTGGAATTTTCTGAGCACATGAGGCAACCCAAACAACAGTCCGAAGTAAGCCAGCAGTAGCATTTTCTGGAGTGGGAAACACAGTGATTGAGCCATGCAGAGCTACTTCCAGTTGCTAGGGTTCGAGTTTCCCTTCAACCTGCCATCAACAAGCCCAGGTGGAATTTCAGCACCATACTTGTACTCTTTTCCGACATAATAATAAAATGGATCAACACTGATTTTGGCTCCATATTCTGTGTTTAATGGTGTTTTTATTTTTTCCCGTAATTTCTTGTCTATGTTGCCTTGTATTACTGTTTAATCCCAATTTGGGATATTACAAAAAAAATGGGGGCAACTCCTGTTTGGGTTGCTTGATTCACAACATCCATGGGATTCCTATTCCACCATTCTCCTATGAATTCAAATGGGTAAAATATTTCAATCACATTATAACATCAATTAAAATCAAGCACAATTAATATTTCTAATCAAGGAGCATAACAAATCGAATAGCTATAACATACCTAGACCCTGCCTAGAAAATTTAAAGGGATATGTGGTTCCCAGCCTAGGAAACATGGTCAAGTATGTGTAGATAGTAGTTCGAAGCCTTGAGATGTGCACATGCCACCAAAGAGTTCCTTCTTGAGAAGTGATGGTGAATTTGTATGGGTAACTTCACCTTGGGTGAATGGGGCATTGTGTTTGAAATTCAGGTCCATCGGACCATCCTGTGCGGATTTTAAACACAAGCATAAACAATTTATTCTTTTTAACACGCAAGGATAGATATATAATATCCTCTGCCATTTAAAAAGACTAAAAATGCATTAACATCAATATGTTCTACTCTGGTGAGAGAGGTACCAATGAATTGTAGCATTATATTGTGCCTAGTTGTGCACTTTGACTTTAAGTTTTGTTTTATTTTCTCACATGGAGAGTTGGACTCGAGAACTGTCCATTCATAGTGATGATATTGTACGTTCCACATAGTTTTTTCACAAGTGTAGATCAAAGCTGAATTTGCGATTAACCAGACACAAACCATCCATTAGTTTAATGAGTGACGAGTAGAGATACCTGGGTATTATTACTCATACATAGTCAATGAGAAGAGGAAATTACTTAATGTAATGTTTCCTAGAGAAATTAACATAATTAAAATTTCATACAGAAGAATTTATGATACATCCATGTTAGTGACAGACAAATGAAGTGCATAGAGCGCTCAGAATAACAAAAACTAGGAATTTCACGTTAATGTTTATTTTGTCTTACACATAATCGACAGGGATTTCCTATTATTTCTACGTGTGTAGTATACATCAAAAAATGTATGTAAAAAAATTTGATGCACCCTGGATGCTTCAACTCAGACAAGGCTTTTCACTCACCTACCTTCACTAGTCTTCATGGGCAGGCAATGAGACTTTGACTTGGGCCATTCAGTGGAAGTTTTTGTTTGTAACCTAATGATTCAATAAAACACGTAGGGATAATAGTCATCATGTGTGCAGGAAATAATAAGCTATTGGTCATGCACCACAGAAATCGACAGAGGGATAATAGTCATTGTGCATGCAAGAAATACTAAGTTGTTGGTTGTGCACTACAAAAATTGTCAGTATGAACACCGTTCGAAAGTGCAGTGAGTAAAATTGTTGGTGCGGAAAATGCAGCCAATTAAACTACAAGTGTGTTGTCAGTTGCGTTTTGCGGGTATTTTTAGACGGACCTGGTGAAATATACCAGAAACTAGTTGTGGTACAATAATCAAATGTCAAGAAGAGAGGGTAACTGATGTAAAGATATACCAGAAACCAGTTGTGGTATGAGAACCAGATGTCAAACGGAGAGGGTAATAGATGTAAAGCTGACACAAGAAGTGTTGACTAAAATCAAAGGTGCACTCATTCAAAAGGAATACCTATTGGCATAATAAAACGAAGAGGGTAACAAATGTAAAGATGAGACAAGAAGTGTTGACTAAAATCAAAGGTGCACTCATTCAAAAGGAATGCCTATCCATAATTATTTGTTAAAATTATTTTCGATGGAAATTAAATCCCGACCAAATTCAAATTATAATTTTTAAAATTATTCACTATGTAAATCAAATCCTGAGCATTCACCTAATTATCTTTAAAACAAATTTTAAATTGTTAAATGCGGATTTGAATATAAAAAAATTTAATTTTTGACAATTTTAAATATAGAAAAAATAAAATTATTAAAATTGGGTAAAGTGTTTCCAATATAGGGAATCATATTGGCAAAACACTAAGTATTAATGTACATGAAATGATTGATAAATACAGAGACACCTATGGGCTAAATATTGGTTTTAATGTACACGAAATGATTAATCAGTATGTTTTGTGTGAAAATATTGGGGTGCCCTTCTTTTTATATTTGTGGGATAATTGAATTGTTTCCCTAAAATAAACACATTAAGGTAACAATATTGGACAAGTTTCAATGTTATACTTTTATTTTCATTCCCCTACCCACTAATTTGCACTAAAGACTCTTCATTGTCATTTCCTAGTGAGTTTGGGTAAATAATATGCAACACAAAACTTGTAACATAAGCCACAACTCACCTATATACTATATAGGAAATTGACTAAAAAATTTCCGTGAAGAAAATCAAACAAATGAACTACAAACAATTACAACAAAAAAATCTTTTTCTTTTAATTACCATGCAACTAATTGATGACCCTGCATTAGTATTCATTTATTTTTGTGTAGGTTGGAAGGTTTTAGTTCTTCCATGCAACATCTTATATTAATAAATAACAATATACAATATATTTCTCTCATTTCTTCAATGGAAGTGATCATGTTCAAAATTCATAAGATAAAAATTTATTTAATGAGCATAAAGTTTATTTTTATTAAAAATGTTCGTAAGCGGCGAAGTTTAATATTCAGTTCAAATTCCTAAAAAAAATAAAATAGAATGTATTTAAAATAAAAACCTTATTACCAAGGAGCACTTACATTTCTCGAAATGGAGCCTATCAAAATAAAACATATGAAGTACAATCAAACATAAAGCTTATTACCTGGGAGCACTTATATTGTTCAAAATGGCACCTATAATTAGTTATTCTAGTAGTCAGCCATAAATATTACTGTTCCTACTAGTTGTACACTCCAAAGGCCATTTCACACTAATAAAATTCACACAATGATGCTGAAAATCACACAAGTCCAGATATGTTGGAAACATGCAGGTCATGGTTGAAACCCCATGCCAACTTGTTCACTAAACCTAGTGGAAACCTCCATGGTATCATTGACGCCACCAGGATAAGCTTCCCCTCTATCATTGCGACTGCTTCTTGTTCTTTCTCCTCCTCGTGTCCTCTAATATAACAAACTTGTTCACAAGTAAGTTTTCTATAATAGTCTGTACCAATGCATACAACAAAAACGAAAAATCTCAAAAATAAATCCATCAAATTCGATAATATATCAACAAAATTAACGAATGTTATAATGTTAAATAACATAAAAAAGGATGGACGTTCATTGTCATTTCCCAGTGAGTTTGAAAAAGTAGAGAACAATGTGAACATTAAGCAACCATCACAATTGACAAGAGTGTAAGTAGATAACTTGTGGCCAAATTTCAAAAAAGTAGTTGCAATCTATGGAACCAATATTGTAACATATTTTACACAATTTTAGGATGAAAACCTAGTTCCATTGTTTTAAGTAATTAAAATAATACAATATATTGTATGGTCAGGGAGTCAAATCTTATATCCTCTGAAAAATTGTCAGATGAGACCGAGTCCCAACCTCCGACTAGTCGGGGTCGGAAAACTATCTAATCATTTTTTTTTTAAATTTTCCAAGAGCCTGACTCCAACTTTGAAAATGGTTGATGCTTATTTCAGAACTCGGTTTTAACATGCTATCACTCCTGCACTCATTTTGAAAGCTAAATAATACAAGGGAATGAAGGTATGGCTCATCCTTCAAACAAGTCGTCAACATGCATTACTTATGTCGGTAGGGCTGGGGAGTTAGAGCTAATCTCCTCCCTAGAATGACCAAATGATACTGAGTCTCGACCTCTGACTCAAGCAGTTAGGTCTGAGTTTTTGATATTTTAAATTAATGCTATCAAATACAAATGATGTGAAATACAAATACCAACTAAGTTTCATTTTTATCACTTATTATTCTAATAAATTTTTTATGCAACATGGTTATTCCAGTTATTCCAGTAGTCATATATAAACATTACCATTACTACTATTTACACACTCTAAAGGCCATTACACACTAAGAAAATTTACACAATGATGTAGAAAATCACACAAATATAGATATGTTTCAAATAGGAAGGTCATGACTGACACCCCATGCCACCTTGTTTATTAAACCCGATGACAACCTCCATGACATCACTGATGCCACTGGGATAAGCTTCCCCAATATCAGTGTGAATCACTTCCATTTCGTTGATCCTCCTCACGTCCTTCGCTATAAAAACCTTGTCCACAAGTAGTTCCTACGTTGTAGTATATACCGATACATATAGAGAAAAAAATTCCCAACCAAATTTAAGTTATAGTTCATTGAGCTTGGTGGAAACCTCCGTGGCCTCACTTACGCCACCGGGATAAGATTTTCCGGTCTCAGTGTGACTCACCTCCACTTATTTGATCATCCTCACATCCTTTGTTGTAACTACCCTATCCACAAGCAGGCCCTCCATAACAGTATGTTCCAATACATACAGAGAAAAAAAAATCTCAAAATCAAGCCACAAAATTCAAGCACTCAAATTTCCTTGTCTCCATGAATATATTTATACTCTGCGTTATGCCGGTAACCAAGTAGTGGGGTGGATTGAAATAGCGACGAAGCCTTAACGAACTGAAGAATATTAAGGCATTAAGAAGGTCAATGACTAATAACACAATGACATGTCCTGATTGAGCCCTCTTTTGGTCACAATGTTCTGCAACTCCTCCATTTCTTGAGGTCTCTCCGAAGACATGGTAGGAAGCTTAAGCACCATGATCTAATAGGGGACAGAAGATAATAGAAGAAAACATAACACATTTCGTAACATGGCACTTTGGGCATGCGAGAGGCTGACCTCCACTACCACGTTGCCACACCTCTTTGCACACCCTCTCATCACAACCATAGATTAACATATTAGACAAATAGAATTTTCAGTTCAATCAATCCCTTCCCTTAATAAAAAAAAATGAAATTTTCTAAGTCCTCATCCACTCGAAGTTGAAATATGTATGCTTATCAACGAAATATGATAATGTTCCATCATATGATAACATAATTTGCATGAAAATCTCGAGCATAAAGGAAAAGGGAGTTCACTGAGATTGAGGGTAACTTTTTTATTTTTATTTTTATGTGTGATTAAGTTTATTTTTATCAAGTCCATGAGGCATAGAATAAAGGATGATGATGTTTACTATTAAGACACTCCATGATGTGAAGGTCATCGGTTCGAAACTCCGTGGGAAAAAATATAGTGATGTTAAGGGCTAGTGTGGCTCAGATCAGGTGAGATCCTTGGATTGTTTTTATGGCTTAAATGCCCCTGGGTCACAATTTCTCAAACCAAAGGTTAAGACTGCAGTCATCTCAGGACTCACACAGCTCACCAAACAATTTCTTTTTTACTAGAAAACTAAAGTGGTATCTCTTTAATACAATTAATCAAAACCATAATAAAAATATTTTAAACTCAATTATGATAACATCTACTATGAAATATAGGCGTACCTTATAACCATGAATGCAACATTCTAGGTTTCATTAGATAAATTTTGAGGTCTAAAATGAGCCTCAAAATAAAAATGTAGAACTAAAATCAAATTTATAAGAACTAATAGGATGCAAGATGATGATGTCAACCATGGCGATGATTCATTATTTTTGGAGTAAAAAAGTAAAAATATTAAAAAATAAAGAAATAAAAAACTACTTTTTCAACTTGGAATTTCAATTTAGCTTGCTACGGTTTTACTCAAATTTTGAGTGGGAGAACTTGTTGGATGCAAAATTTAATTACTCATCCAAGGAGTACCCATGTTGCATACTTTTTATGGATCTCGCAATAGAAAAATCAGAAATACATGAGAAACGCGATTACAATCACATTTTTTCATGCATTTCTCATTTTTTGTGTAGAATGATCTATCAAAAGTATGCAAAATGGGTACTCTTTGGATGAGGAATTGAATTCCTCATCCAATGAGTGATCCCGCTTGAAATTTGAGTAAAACCATAGAGAGATAAATTTAAAATACAATTTGAAAAAGTAAATTTTTCTTTTTTCCCTCTAAAATTTGATGATGTAATCTAATCTTATTTTATTATTTCCACTATTATTTTATAATATTCCTTAGAAGGCCCATTTTAGACCTCAAAATTTCTCTAATGAAACTTTTAAATTTGGAAATTTGATTAACTAAAATAAGCCATGTAAAAAAAATAAAAAGAAAAACAAAAAGAAAAGGAAAAGTAACTCATGGCAATCCATAACATAAGCCACTTCTCATCCCATGTTGTAAATAACTTTCATCAACATCCCAATATTTAAAAGGTTGGATCATGATTCCAAATTATAAAACTATGAAACATGTAATCAAAACTACATGTGAAATCCTAATGCAATATAGTGACAACTCCCTCACAAAAGATATAAAAAACATAAAAGGCTCAAAGTCATGAACTCAACATGTCACTTACAATAATTGAACCTAAGTAGTGATGATAAAAATAATTCTTCTGAACCACCTAAGAATATATATATATATATAGTCTAACCTGTAGAGGAAAAATACTTTTTCACCGGAATCTGAAAAAACAATTTCAAGAAAGAATGTGATTTTTTGTTGTTTAAAATGCATTTGGGAATGCATAAATGGATCTAGCACACTGAAAAACTCTAAGGGAACTCAAATTCTACAGATTAAATAACTTAAACTCAAATTTTTAAAAATCTATGTCGGATTTTTATTAAAATTAACCATAAAAAATGTTGTGGAAAATGCCATTTCATCTATAAGTTAGCATCTATATATACATATACACACACACACACACACGGATATATATATATATATATATATATATATATATATATATATATATATATATATATATATATATATATATATAAGGTTGATATAAAATAATTTTCTTGAGGTGGAATGGAAATATTTCCTTTTTGGTTGTGTTATCACTCATAAATAACCCCGCCTATGGAGGGAAATAACTAAGGTAAACTCTAACCACTTTGGATTGAAAGCTAGCCTTTCAATCTAGAGAGAGATTTCTCCTTAAACTCAACTACCTAGTGTCACCTCAGGAGTTGGTTACTAAGATCATTGGAAAGATTTCACTTGTAGGGTGAAATTGGTTTAGAAATAAAAGAACAAGGATCATTGGGTATGAAGTATTTGATATAAAAGTTGCTAGACACATGTTTTATGAACAATTTTAAAAAGGCAAGATAACTTATGATTTTTTACACAAATCATCATTTAGGTATGGTAGGATAAAGTATAAAATAAATATAAAAACAAAGCAAGAATAATTCTTCTAATGATATTTAAGATAAACAACACATAAATAATTTGGAAAACCTAAATCCGAGCTTTCATAAATAATTCAAATTCATTCATTTTTTCCAAATACTGAAGACTTATTGATCAAAGTTTTGACTGAGGAGAAATATACACAGCAGAAAAACTGATAGAAAACCATTCACACATGAATCTTAGAATTTTTTCACACGTAAAATTGCTTATAATGAATTATATTAATATCAAAACTAAATAGACAACCTTTCCTTTCCAAAAATTTCCAACCCCTGTTACATTACATAACCTTGCTTAAATAATAAAAATAATATACCAAACCGTTTCTATCTTTCTGGAAACAAAAAATAAAATAAAATCATAATAAATAAATATGGAATTAGTTACAATATGTATTGAATGGTTAAACATTGTTGGTATTGAATCCATTTAAATTTGGAATGTTGATTTGATTGCTGAAATTTAGCTATAGAAATTTCGTCGTGATATTCAATTTCTGATTAGATGAAGTGATTGATCAACAACTATCCATTAGCTTTTTTTTGGTGAATTCTTGAAAAATAGGTTTCAAAGAGCCATTCAAATCTCCAAAACCATGATAGTTGTGTAAAATATGAGATGTTTTTTTTAATGGGCCAGTTACTGATACACAAATCTTTTGGTTTTCAAAAGTTCATTCCCATTTGTTCAGAAACCATGCCCAAAGTTATTGTCTTTTATGGGAAAAAAAATCTAAAAAACATAGTCTTGTTAAGTGAAAACAAAACATGTTTTGCTACATTTTCCATTTGACTGCTGAGTTTATGTAATTATGTTTGAAATAGTAACATTTTTGTGAAGATCATGCCAAATTTACCAAAATAGGAGTCAACTCATTAATCAACGCTAGTTGTCGAATGTTGAAGCTTGTTTGGGAAACTGATTTGTCAACACCTTAAAACTTTATATATATATATATATATATTTTAAATCCATGGTGAAAATCCAACCATCAACACCTTTATTCGATATTTTCAAATTACCGCTGACAATTCAAATATTAGCACAGCTGAATCTTTTGAACCAAAGTTTAAAATTTCTAAAACTTATACTCTGAAGCTAAAATGAGATAAAAACTGGCTCTAATGGGGATTCTGTCCTCCCTGTGAGGCAGCAAAGAACTTGTTGTCTAGTGCCTGATCCATTGGCATGATCCCTACCTCTGACCTTCTCATTCTGAGACATATGAATTATTTGGTTGAAACTAACCCCATAGTGCAAACCATTGCTTTACAAACTGGAATACAATTGCCAAACTGCAAACCAAAATATAAATACAGGAAATCAATTGTTACTGCAATCAAATCTACACTTGAACTTTGTTGTAACATGAACACCAATTTCTGAAAACTGGAAAACTAAAATGTCAGTCCTTTGTACAAACTAGAATTTAAATGCTTGGACTATAATATTATTCAATACATCCTACTCTAAAAACTGAAAACAATTGCTATATTAAGTGATACACAATTTCCAATGCAACCAATCAAGTAGCTAGGCACTTGAGTGAAGCATGCTTTTAGCTTCTCCAAGTAGAAATAAAAAACATAAATGTGACAACTCAACCTTCCATCTGAAACTAATCCATCTGCTCATGAACATCATACAATTGATATCCTATGACGATTCTAATAGAAATGAAAAAATTTCTTCAAAAAGCTTTTGTTGATTAAAAAGAAGAAGAAGGTAACCATAATCTGTAGATACTTCTCCTTGTTCAAGTTTTTCATTGTAAACTTCATAATCATTCCCAAATGAGAAAGAAATAGTACGCTTATCATTGTTCTTATTTACAAGGAAAAACTTTGAATATTCTTGGAAACTTTCAAAAGGAAAAAAACACATCATGTTCTACATGAATGTCCAAAGGTAACTCTTCATATGATTTAACAAGAATATCATTCTGGCTTTCCATAATTTCTGAATCTGTCAATTAAGCGGTGAAATTTTTTTAATAGCATATTTATTTTCATTTTAAGGTTTCTTGCTAATTGAAAACTCATTTTCTACAGGGAGAATTAATTTTGGACTATTAACACTAGGCTTGAGATCATAGTTCTTGTGAAAATCAACCATTGCAGCCTTGTATCATTTTTTATATTAATCTGATTGAATTAGTAATGCTTCATATACTATTGACTCATGCTCTTCTTGTTGTTGATAATATAAACTTTTAGATGAATTGGTATGATGGGACATGTATTGGGACATTCTATATGCTTCTTGTTCTATCTCAATTTCTTTAGCAAGCATCTCTAAACAATTAATTTTTCCCTCTATATTACAAATGTTGCGTGAGTATAAAAAACAAAATAAATCATAACGTATATATTTGTACCATTCATTATTATAAAACATACTGGTTCATTCTCTAAAATATTGAAGAGAAACAAGGTCTACCACATACCCTGTCATCTTGACTGATGAAGCAATTGGATCAACAATTATGCTATGGATTCATTAGACAGTGGAGTCACCATTCGTGTTTCAAACTCTGGATCTTTTGAAAATGGAGTCTCCAAGTGAATGATGCACAACTTGTGTATGTATGACTATTCACCATCAACAATCAAATCTAGATCTATGCCATTCTCTGAGGGATAATTTCACCTTCCCTCCCTAAAAATGGCACTAGAATGTTATCACTCAGAAATAACCCTGACTATGGAGGGAAATAACTAAGGTAACCTCTGAACACTTTGGATTGAAAGTTGTCCCTTAAATTTGGAGATGGATTTATCCTTAAACTCAACTACCCAATGTCACCTCAGGAGCTGGTTACTAAGCTCATTGGCTAGATTTAACTTTTAGTGTGAAACTGGTTTAGAAAGAAAAGAACAGTGATCACCGGGAATGTAGTATTTGATATAAAATCTGCTAGCCACAGGTTACATGAAAAATTTAACAAAGGAAATATAGCTTATGTTTTTTTAGAGAAATCATCATTTAGGCATGGTAGGAGAAAGTGTAAAATAAATATAAAAAATAGAGAAATAAGAATTATGCTAATAATATTTAGGCTGAACAACACATAAGTAATTTGGAAAACCTAAATTTGAACTTTCAAAAATAATTTGAGTTCATTCATAATTTCCAAATAATGAAGACTTATTGATCAAAGTTTTGACTTAGGAGAAAGATACACATTAGAAACACTAACCGAAAACCATTCACACATGAATCTAAGAAAATTTTCACATGTAAACCTACTTATAGCAAATTATATTAATATAAAAGATTAACACACAATATTTATTTTTAAAAAATTCCCAACCCATGTTACATTACATATCCTTGCTTAAATTATAAAAATAAAATACCAAACTATTTATATATTTATAGAAACAAAAATAAAATAAAATCATAATAAATAAATAAATATGGAAGTATCTTCAATTGCTGATTTGATTAGGTGACTCATCAACAACTGTCCATGAGTTTTTTATGGCGAATTTCTGAAAAATAAGATTAAAAAATACATTAGAATATCCAAAACCGTGATACATATGTAATATATGAGAGAGGGTTTTGTTAATGGGTCCGTTGCCAACAAAAACCTCTTTTTTGTTTTGCAAAAATGTATTCCCATTTGTTCAAAAACCTTGCAAGAAGTTACTATCTTTTACAGGAAAAAATAATCTAAAAAACAAAATATTGTGTTTATGTTGAGTTTATAATCTAAAAAACAAAAATAATCTAAAACCTTTTGCCAAAATACTATCTTTCGCACTTTTTCCCTTTGATTGTTGAGTTTATGTCATTATGTTTTAAATAGTAACCTTTTCGTGAAGCTTGGGAAAAATTTACCAAAATAGGAGTTAACGCTAATTGTCGAATGCTGATAGGTTGTATGGGAAACAAATTTGTCAGTGCTCGCTTGTCTAGAAAATTAAATATTTGCTAACATTTGATTTGTTAGTTACTTAAAAATTGACATACATATATATATATATATATATATATATATATCCATGGTGACAATCCAACCATCATCGCCTTTAGTTTGAGGCTTTTTTTTATATATATATTTGTGCTGGCAATCAAACTGTCAGTGCCTTTATTCAACATTTTGAAATTTGTGCTGAAAAACCAACAGTCAACACACCTAAATATTTTGAACAAAAAATTAAAATTTCTGAACCTTATAATTCAAATCTAAACTGAGGTAACACGTTGATAAATACATATATTTTGTTATTAATATATTGTTAATCTCACTTGTTAATTTAATATCAAGTGAAAATAAATTACACACTTCCCTCACACTTGAATGCAAAAAGTGCCTCTCAATGTAATCGTATCAAAAAATGGAACTATAGTAAAGACTAAAGGGGAATTCATTAGATAAAAATATGTTAAAATTGTTGTTGTAAAATGTGTAATGAGAGGTAAAGGTGGACTATGAGTGAGTAAATTTTACGAATAGAAATTAAAGGGGTTGAGATAAGCTTGTAGTATCGACGATTGTCATATTCTATGTCTTCCTATGTTTCCTTAACAAATGGAATACTCATTTTTCCATACCTACTCCATCACTTGGTGAAGGTTACTAAAATTTTGTCCGTCATTAGTTTAGAGCATAGTCTAAATAATTGATGCTTTTGATATTTTTCAACTATATTTTAAGGTCGACTTTTCTTGAAATCTTACAGGGATTTCAATGTCTTGAATCTGAGTGCCCCAATATCTTTTCATGACGTTGAATCCATTTATGTTGAGAAATATAGGGGAAACTAGACTAGGTGATTTCTCTTCTTATGATAACTTCTTATTTCACTTGTTATTATTATGTTCTTACCATCAAACAACTACGAACCCATAAAGAACAAAGAGAGAAGAGAATACAAGGTATAGGCGATAATCCAGGGACAAAACCTCTCCAATATGAGAGGAAAACCCACAAGAAATATTCTCTTCTTATAGAAATTCAATTAACGAATTCCAAGACCTATGACCATTGACCAAGACCCTCCAAGACCAAGTCAAAACTTTCCTCTTTGAAGAGCTTTCCTTCCAGAAACTTCTGCAATTTTGACTTCCATCAAATCCTTCTACAACTTAACCCTCCCAAAAGATTCTCTTGCAATTTCGGTCTCCAAAATTTTCTTCTGCAGAAACCCTAGTTCACACATGTTGCTAGAATAGGGATCAATTTGATTCTTTTCTCCTTCGATTGAATTGCCTTCTCTTCCTTGTCAATTCAACTTTCACATAAGGCTTCTTGGCTTCAACAATTCAATTTTTCACTGCAGCAATGTGATTCCCTAGTCTTTGAAAGTGTTGAGAATATATTCCAGAAAACATACCTTAATATGCTTAACTCTTGATTCTTATATCTCTCCTTTACTTCACTATATATTGTGCTTCCTTTTTTTGCTTGATCAAACTTCTTGATGAGTGAATGAATGATTCCTTGAGAGAAACCTAGTCCTCCTTTATATAGTCTTCCTAGGGTCCCTTAGTAGGCTGACATGTCCTTCTAAAAAGACTGACTTGACTCTTGTGAAGGTAGACTTCATCTTTGCGCCATGATGAGGTCTTGGAGGTTTTTTTGACTCAACTTTAACTCAAATAATTTTCTTTATAATATGTAACATGCCCAAATGGGTCTTTCATACATGACAATGACTCAATTGACTTTATGGCAAACCTAAAAGAAATCAATGGGTGCTTGACCTAAAAATAAATTTCCCTTGAGCATGAAACCCATGCCTAAAGAAAAATAATCAATTTATTTTTCTATTTACATAAAATCATGATTACATATGTCATTATGAAGACCGAACCTAGTTACATATTTCAACACTCCCTCTTAACTAGGGAGGTATTCATAATCCATATAAGGTACTTGGACATTCTCACTTTGAAGAATTATCATAAGAAGATTTGGACTAGTAAGTCATCTATTTGCATTATATCAACCATAATTATCACATAGCAAGGCATTGACTAAAAAATATATCTCTCCACAATGTCAAAGAACAATGATGGTGAGACCAATGATTGGTAGACACCATGATAATTATCTCTCAAGGCACATAGCCCACTCGAGTTTTCACGGAGTATGTCCTTCCAAGACTATTCTTATCTTGTATTCCGAGTCCTTAAGTAATATCAATCCTCTTCAACTACTCTTATCTTGGATTACCTACCACATCCTCAAATAATATCAGATGCCAAATTCTTATCCAATCCTCCACACTTTCTTCACAATATGAAAACAAAAACAGTGTGTCTTTCTCTCCATTTCAATTAGGGAGGATATACCCATTCCCATAAAGGAATGTACCCAATCTCCCTCTTATCCAGGGAAATTTGTAAGCTTTCTCTTAACCAGGATCTTGCTTTTAGTAGCTCTCGGTGGAGGTCATGGTACTCTTAGATGCTTGCGGGGCTCATTCCTTCGATGTCATGAAGTTCATCATTTTCATTATGAAGCATTCATCAGTCGTAAGGCATCAACCATCCATCACTTTCCTTCACGAACCATATCAATCATGTCATCCTTCTCTTCATCGGAAAGTGATATTCTAGTCCACATTTAGATATTATTCATACTTCTACCTCTTCCAAGTCATGTTTCCTTTAGGATCTTCCATCCAAATACATGAGTGATAGTTTTAGGTGACATATACAACCCTATTTTGGTAGCCTCGTATCAACCCATCCATGTGTTGTTCAAAAATAAAATATGGAAATCAAATCATAGTTACCTTTTGTGATGGCCTTTAATCATGACATATTGCTTGTCTGAAACATCCTCCACATTCATAAAAACATCTCCAAGACTTCATATGTCAAGGGTATCTTTTCTTTACATATTTCATCAAGGTCTTAATACCTTTTCCATGGAGATGTAACATCAAGTCCTTCTAGTCCTTAGATGTTGATTCCTTATCTTACGTGACCATAGTCACATATTTCATGATCTCTTCTTTCTTTCTTCACATATTGATTCCGAGGAAATTCCATACATAGTTCCTCCATCTTTATCGACTACCTCATATTCCATATGGGGAAGTTTTTGTTAAATTCATATGTGAACTAGTTCAAGGTGTATGCATCAAGAAGAGATTCTTATTTTCCCATCATGCTCATAAAATAGAACATTCAACCATGCTATCTGTAACTATACAATAATATGACTAATATATCAAATATATACATACCTCTTTCCTCCTTTTGGTCATGTAGACTTCCTTCAACAACTTCCTTTCCTTGATTGAGAGTACTTCAATCAACTTGACCTACTGCACTCCTTTGTCACCATACCATCATCCTTCTAAACAATGTATCCCACACAAGGTGGAATGCTCACCAAGACACTTGATTATTCAAAGTAGAGGTGAACCTTCTAATGAATATTCCAACACAGGATCTAGATTATTCTCATCCAACAAAAACTCTTTTCTTATGATGATGATCTATGGTGACTTCCTTCTATCATGTTAGATGAATTTATTTCAATCATATGCATTATGCATGCTTTCATTGAGGTTACCACAAGCTACTTCATTTTTGTGATTATTGTTGCATCCGCGTAGTGTTCTACTTTAGCCATCCGTTTCAAGTTTCTATAATGAGCTCTTGCTTCAATCGTTTGCTTCTACCATGATGGAAACTCCTAACATGATGCATCCTATCATACTTACAATGCTTCCTATCATGAAGATAGCTATTATTTACAAAAATGAAAATAACTTAGTGAAGGAGATTATTGTTAGGCACTGGAATTGTCTTGTTTTATTCACATTATCACCCTATGCTTACTCATGGTTTTCATTTTTATTACTGTCATTTTTCACAATTGTTGGGCTAGTAACTTAAACTTGGAGCATGATCAGGTAATTGTTCAATAATTAACCTATTTCCTTTATTTCGATAATATTTTCATCAAAATGATTATTGATGATGGTTCTTCTGTTGTTTTAGGAAGGCATATGTAATCATGATCAAATATACATGTGCATCAACAATTAATTCCTCTAAATTCTGTTCCAGCACCAACACTCCTACACTAGGATTCCTGCACTGATTTGGGTCTTCGACATCTCGGTATGCTTTTAGGGAAAATCAAATATGTTTATTGTTCAAAAATGATGTTCTAACACCTTCCCATGAGTTTTATTGCACCCAGGTCACATGTGTGGATCTGTAGAAGCAAATCAACAAATCCGCTCAAAATTCACACAATTTTCAAACTGCGAAGTTTGACCTCGATTTGCATGCATATGGAGGATAATATAGAAAATGTGAGAAAATTGATTTTTTACCAGTATAGAAAATTATCTAGAGGCCTAATAGTTTGTGAAGATTCACATTGGTATAAAAGTTACATAGGGTTATGTGAGGAAGTTTTATAAAAAAACGACTGTTTTTTCCAGAATTCTAGGATCTTGCCTAGATTTTCCAAAAAAATGGAAATTTCATATTAAATATATATTTCCTTGATTAATTAATGGTTTTAATAGAATGCTATTGATGAAAAGATTTTGGTATCCAAGTTTCCATCTTATTTGCAAAATACTGGCTTGTCCAAATGCAAATTTGTAATGTAAAAATATATATATAAAGAAAAAGTTATCCTAGAGAGCAGGACAACAAGCCATTTTTTTGTACTCTCATGCTGCTAAGATGATTTTTGGAAGTATTCCCCTTCCTTAGATCGATTTGGAGCTAGATTATTGAGCTTAGGATGTATTGAAGGATTGAACTTCATTAATATAAGTTGAATGCTAGGTTCATGCATCTCGTTTTCATTTCCTATAATGATAATTTTGTTCGCATAAGCTAAGAGTATTGCTTAAATGGCAACGAGCTGGTTGACTAGGCCCAATCAACCTAGCTTGTTCTCTCAATTTACTGTGTTGTGTGCTAGGTATAGGAATGTATGGTGTGTGGATTTATTTTACTGGTGATTCTGCAGATTGGTAATGCTCTTGTGTGTTTACCTTTTTCCGCTGAGTGATATCAGATATGAGGGTTTGCGCATGTTGGGCGTGTTATTTTATTTACCAAGCAATTTTGTTTATTTTTCTTTAGCACACAATCTATATTTTTCTAAGAAGCTTCCTCTCGAATCGTTTCTGGTTTATTGATTAGGGTTGCAAGGTTTGAATACTTAAGGTTTTTTTTAATGATTTATTTACAACAAGTGTACTCTGATTTATATAGATTGTAACTGTGTGGAGGCGTTAACCTACCCGTGTAAAATATTAAATTCATAGTGCGATCTTTACTATATTAATCATTCATTGCTGAAGGGTACAAAGTTCATGAATAATTGATCATTAATACTCGGATTCAAGATTGCAAGTTAAATCTTTCCGTCCAATGTTGAATGCATTTATGCACAAGGAATACTTAACATAGTGATATAATTTCAGAGAGGATAAGACAAAGGAATATTTTTAAGCAGTGATTTTTCATTTAAATATAAGAGTTATTGTTTGCACTAAGATTTATGGTTTCCCATTTATTTTCGCAAGTTACAATTTCAAGTTGCTATTCGTATTTGATTTGGGATTTATTTCATTATAGCTTGAGTTGAAAATTTTATTTATGCACTTTTCAATTTATTGTTTGGAAACAAAATATTTCGATTTTATAAATTAAGGGAAAAAGGATTGTTGAATGGGTTCATTCTAGTACAGGAACAAAATTCTCATAATAACAGAAACACATTCACTATGTTTTCCTAGTATAGGAATATATCTTCTTTTCAAATCTTTTGAGTTTTTCAATTTATTTGAGTGGCATGAATTATAATT